>NW_004624733.1:4212862-4289879 GCF_000247695.1 Heterocephalus glaber | reverse complement strand
ATGTTCCTCAGATCCTCTATCTTTTTAATCTATGTCCTCTCTAGATTTATTAATCATGTCTTGCACTATGGGCACAATCTTTGCTGTTATGTGAGAAATTATTTCTGATTTCATTTTTTCCAGATCCTCTTTTGTTGCCAGTTCAGGGTGTCCAGGTGGTTGAGTATCAGATTGTTCCATCTTGTTTCCCTTTGAGGTTGCTGTAGGTGATCTGGAAGTCTGTTTTTGAGGCTTGTTTACATGTCTTCTCATTTCCACAGGGTCGAGGGGAAGGTGCTGCTGGTGCCCCCGTGGCTTACCTCCTCTGCCCTAAGAGTGGTGGAATGGTGGCAGGGAGCCTTCTCCTGGGTGCTGGGATTAGCTCACCTCTTCTGCCCTAGGAGTACTGGAATGGTGGTGGGGAGCCTCCTCCTGGGCACTGGGATTGGTTCCCTTCCTCTGGCTCTCATGACTTCTGTTAAACCTGTTTTTGTAAATCCCAGTTATTCCTAATTTATCATGAAAAAAATCATCCCAAACCACTTTGACTGTGTAGCAGTTGAGAAAACCAATCACCTAATCTTTGTTTCTTTAGATCCATCTCTTACCTTTGTTAATCAAATCTTTTTCTACCAGTAAAATTCTCTGAAATGCATTTCTGTGTTTTTATTTGTGATCATTTGTTTTCATTTCTTTCTGCCTCTTTTCTGTGACTGCAACAGATGGGTTCTATCAAAGAGATTTTTACGATATCAAAGGTTTTATTCATACTTTCACCAGCTTTCTTCAATATAAAACTAAGCAGACTTTCAGGCTTATAATATTTATTTTTTTTCTGGGTATTTGAAGCATATTAGTTTTTAAAATATTTAGGCATGACCCATAAAAAAGATTGATCACAAACTTGATATGAATGTTGAAAATCATTATTTTCTAGAGCAACATGGAATAATAAAAAGTGTTCCTTATAGTTTTTCTTCTGTAAATATGATCATATTGGGTTTTATTAAATGAAAGTGACTTTCATACAGTATCAGTATTTGTGTGGCTTATTTCCATATGTTAAATACAACTACATTAAAATAAAACAAGAACATTAAGCAAAAAACAAAAATAAAGACTCTAGAGTAAAAATTGTACAAAAACAGAAAAAAGATACACTCTTTTAACAGCGTTGAGACATAATTTACATACCATACAATTCACCTACTTAAAGTATACAATTTATTGGCTTCCCGTGTATTTATAGAGTCACATAGCCATCACCATAATCTAAATTTAGAACATTTTTATGACTCCAGAAATAAAATCTATACCCTCTAGAAGTCATTCCCCATTTACCTCTCTCTTCCTAGGCCTAATCAATGCTAATCTGCTATCACTAAACATTTGCCAATTTTAAACATTTTATATTAATAGAGTCATACAGTATATGGCCTTTTATAATTGGATTCTTTTATTTGACATAATGTTTTTGAGATTCATTCACATTCTAGCATATTTCAGTCTTTCATTTATTTTCATTGATCAATAGTCTTCTCTCTGGATATACCTGTTATTTGTAAATTTACCAGTTGTTGAGTACTTGGCATATTTCCAGGTTGAGTTGCTATGCTTTTTCGATGAACACTCATTTGTATGTTTCTGTGTGGATATATGAGGTTCTATATTTAGGAGGACAATTACTGGTCGTATGTTAAATCTGTAACATTTTCAGAAATTGCAAAAATTTCTTTAGAGAAATAGCTATTTAAATCTTTTTCATTTTTAAATTGTATGATTTGCCTTTTTTAGTATTGAATTGCAAGAATTCATTGGGTATTCTAGATATAATTCCCTTAGAGGATAGGCTTTTTGAAAATGTTTTCTCCCATTTCATGTGTGTAGGCTTTTTATGGTGTTACATGTAGTATAAGTGATATATATCTGAATTTAAAATGATTAATTTCTTTAACTACTTGGCATTACTTTAAAAATCAACTGATTTTTTTTCCATTTTTTTTCCTTTTCTTGTATTTTTTCTTTTCCCTTCTTTTCTTTTCCCTACCCCTCCCACTACCCCTACTCCTTTAGACCTTTTCTTCCTATTTCACAATATTGATTGTACATTTTGATCCTTATTTACATTTCTAGTTTTTCACAATATCTTTGTAAATAGGGAAGGGTGGAGGAGGTGAAGAAGGGAGGGCAGGGGAATGGGGAAAAAATAAGAACAAAGATACATCATGTAAAGGTACAAGACCCCAATGATGAATGCAACTGTACTGTATACCCAAAATGTACCAATAAAGTTAATGGGAAAAAAAATCAACTGATTAGTTTGAGGGAAAAAAAGTAGTTCTCGATCATTTAGTGTAAATGAAACTGAGCCAGACTGCACAGGGTTCACTGGTGCACATTGGTCAAGGACCATTGGGGTGACTGGCTTAGAACTCTCAAACGTTTGATGGGTGTCGTTATACTGCTTTTATGTATTAAGGTTATTTTGTTTTCAGTTATTAAGCTTAGTATAAATAAGGATGTTTAAGATAAATCATTTGTATATTATACCACTCAGTCTACAGATATAATACTTCATCTACCAAATTTCCTAATGAGGTTTGGTTAGCCCATTCCTCACCAAAGTTGGACAAATTTCTGTAAATTAGTAGCATAAATATTTATAAAAGACTATAGTAGATAGAATTTGTTTTTTTTTTTCTGGTTTTCTGTAAATATGTCAAGTATTTCCCTTGCAAATAAACTTTTTTTATACAACTCCTTTCAGAATCAGTAAGTCTCGGCACATTTCCAACACTTATTAAACTAAAGATGACAAATCACTGTTGATATAAGTACAAGCATATTCTCACTGTTAACATTTGTCTCCATTCTAGTTTCCAGAAAAAAATAGTGTTATCATAAAACTTTCATAAATTATAATAGTTTTATCTTACTCCAGTTGACCCACTCAATTATTTAAGATCACTCACCACTTTGAACCCATATATCTGAAGTTAATTATCTTTATCTATAAGTACTGAATGTTAGTGACTTTATTCGTATAATTTGTATGAAGATTTACTTTCTGTGCAAATTTTACACTAACCTCAACCTTATGAGAAGCTGAACCAGTTAACAAGCATTTATTTGAGAACATATTTAAAGGGGAAAATACCATGGATTATTATTTTCTACTTTATGAAAATTATGAATGAATTCTCACAATTTTAATAGTGAAGGTAATGAAGATAAAAAACATTTTGATCCTTTTTCTACTTCAAGAAAATCAAAGCAATGTGAGTAATATTTAAGTGATTCAATTATACACAATTAGTAATTGGCCCTTTAGATGACTCTGTCCTTTTCTATGTAACCATGTGGTCTCCCACATGATATTTCATTGTAAAATAAATAACAAATTATGGTTCAAAAAATTTTATTATCTACTCACCGTAATTTATTTTCATTTACCAACAGCTTTAAAGTGATATGTTCTAAAAAGGTACAAAATTAGAAATATTAAATTGTCATAAGGTCACAGTAGATACCTTCCAGATGAAGTTTAGAATTTCATGGACAGACAAAGGATTTGTAACAAACAAGAGTGGTAAAGAAATAAATAGTTTACCCTCATGTGAAACTTTTTTCCTTCTCAAAAGAGAGCTGCATTTTTACATGAGGGTTTTAACAAATATGCTTTGAATCCTTATCCATGGAGTGCTTTGTACCCCCCCGCCCCAATTGTCCTGGGGCCAGGCCCTGCTGGGACAAGTCTACTGTGGGAGATTGACATTCCCTCCTTCACTTCAGCTACAGCTGCCAAGTTTTTGCCTTGCAGGCCTATGTTCACCAACACAATGATTACCTTAGACCACTTGCTAAATCATGGAAGCCTCATTTGCACCTAAATATAGCCTATATACATGAAAAATAACTGTTCATCTTTCAGGTAGAATTACATAATCATACTTGGACATGATTCTGGCAGCATGGCTAAGAGTTTTCAAAAATCCTTATATCAGGCTGATTAATCTCTCAAATTTACAAAGAAAGTCTGTCCACATTAAACAGTGCCAACCTTTTCTTCCTGTCCTGTTCCACTTCTCAAACTAAAATGCCTTCCTTGCCAAGTTCACTGAACATAGCTTTAGTAGACACATTTACTGAGCACTTGACATGCATAAGACCACTGATGACTTTATGTGTAGGAAGAATAGTCATGGAAAAATGGCTTTAGCATAATAATCAAAAGAACTTGAAATTTGTATAACTATAGGAAAGCTAAAATTTTGGGTAAGATCATGCTAGTCAGGGCTTAAGCCTTCTAAATTTCAGTTCCTGCATGTTTCTTGAAGGAAGAAGGGTAACCATAATTTAGGATTTCTAAGTGATCTGCTCAAGGACACAGAGCCAGCAACATGGAGACTCAATATAAAAACACAGAGCAGAAGTCCATGTTATTAATCACTAGTTTTACTACCACCATTATTTTTCTGCAGTTTTTTCACTTTTCACATGGGTGTTGAGACCCTTTGGGAGAAAGAAAATATGATTCTATCCATAGTCTGTCAGTGATAGAAAAAACTGTCATTCTGTTGTATTTCTGGACAAATTTGTATCATACCTATTAAGTTTTGAAAATTATCTTAGTGTTTTCAAAAGTGAATCCACTGGCATCTTTCCAATTACTTTTCTTATTCTCACTCTTAGAAAGAATTTGATGCATTGTGTACTACTGTGCATGGTGATAGGGCCAGGAGGTAGTGCAGAGAAGTGGAAGAAGTGGGAGAATTATTACAAATCATGCATTTACAGAACTAAAAGACCAGTTCACTTTTCTTTTGAATTTTCTGTCATTGGCATTTTTAACAGTGAGATCAATATTTTTCTCAATATTGGTGACTATCTAAATAAATTGGGGCTTTGGGGATCTAAATTTTTAACACTAGTATAGAACATCAAAAATATAGAGAAGAAAATGAAAGAGATTATGAAGGGTGCTTTTTGTTGTTGCTGAAATCTAAGTAATAATCACAAAGGGTTACATAAATGAACATAAATTCACAGGCCTTTAGAATGAACTTGCCTTTGTTTTTATGAAGAACTTGGAATGAACTCTTGAGCTATTGTCATTATGTGTACTTTATCCAAAATCATCTGATGGCCTGGCTTAGAGGAAATCCAATAAGATTTATAAAATGTTATTTTAATTCTCTTTATTGGCACCTTGTGAGCATGCACAATGTTACTTTACAATACTCTGCTTTGTCTTGATAACCTGAAGATGCTGAAGAATCAAAGCCTTGGATTTCATTGGATTAATGCTTATTTTTATCCAGTACAGCACAGGTCAAAGGCACTCCATAAACTGAATTTTTAGCTGGAAAAAGCAGTTTTCAGAGCCAGAAGACAGGAAAGAGTATTAATCAAATGTGAAAAGGTTCTGCTGAAAGCAGAGCAGTCTTGAAAAATGATTTCAATGATCACTTGCTATGCACACAATTATTTTGTAGTTGCAGTTCATACCAAGATTTGAAAGAAAACTCATGGGAATTTTCATTATTCAAGTATGTGATACACACACACACACACACACACACACACACACACTATAATTCCAGTCACACACTGGAGTAAGGCAGAAGTGACATTAAGACAGAATACTTGTAAAAAAAAAAATCTAATTGTTTTATATTATACAAGAGTTAATTGCATTGCAAATATTTATTTGCATTATAAAATCTAATAGAGGCATAATATTGTTAAAGTAAGAATAGATTCTGAACTGTAGACTTTTATGGATATTTTAAAAATATGTTCCTAAAGTGATGAATGACTGGCATTATTATTCCTTATTTACCTCTTCTCATATATTTTCCCAGTTCAGGATCTAATTTAACACAAATTCCCATAGTGGTCTGGAACTTGCCCTGCATTTTCTCGGTAGTAAGCTGAGACCCTCTTCAAACACACTTAAGCTTGTTAAAGGTGTCGCATGATTAATTCTGTCATTTTTAAATGATATTTAAAGAAGAGATAGACTTAACATGAAGTCTAAGAGATACTCTGTCTTCTGGAAATATAAAATCAACTAAAAAATTTTTTTCCTCAAGGGTCAAGTGATTGAAACAATTTCTTTCCTCAGAGGTTTCCATATAAATTCATGAACAAACATCCTGAAATATCTATCAAATCAGAGAAATAATCAGCCTTTATTTAAAAGACAAATTGCAGAATTAAGAGAAACAGCTTATTACATTAAGTGGATTATTGTTTTATTGAAATAACTGGTTAATCTGAAATATTTTGCCAGGAGCCTCTGTTTATTCATATTCCAATCATAGATTTGCTTTAGTTTACCTTACAAAAATAATGCTGTTTTGAAGAACTAGACAAAAATATAAATCTTCAAAGGGTGGTAAAATACACTTTCAAAAGCAACTTGTGGAGAAAGAAGAAAGCATCTTTTGAGACAGCATCAGTGTTAGTCTGTGAACTTTGAATACCATCTGTTCCTTTTCATGGAACTAAATCTATACTTTTAAAGTTTATTCTCTGAGGAAGAAGTGACTATTCCAGCTCTGCAAAGCTTTTCCTCCCTTACCTGAACAACAATTACTTCCATGGACACTATAAACTATACAACAAATACAACATACCATACAATCAAGTAAGTACACACTCAGATGTGTTTTCATGTGTCATCATTTTTTCAATGGTTACCTTATTATTCTTTGACAAAATTATCTTCATTTCTGGAGATAATATATATAAAGACCCTTTATATTAATGTATGAGCATAACATACATTAAACTTTCTATAAATTTAGTGTCTCTTTTCCTTCTCTGCCGAATCTATTGAATTGTTTGTTACGTTTACTTTCTAAAATGTATTTTTTTGTAATATGATTTTTCATTCAGCCATCAAATATTGATTTCCAATTACATCTAATACTATTATGCTTTCAACAAATGTATCCTGACTGCCTAATATGTGGAAGGAATTGTCCATGGAATTTGATCAGAATAATCCAGACTCTTGATAGACCTGTCCTCCTGAAACATACAAATTACAACCCGGTAAGCCAAATACTGTTTAAAATTGAAAGTAGTTGTGTAATTTCAAGTCTTTAGTAGAGTATATAAGGAAATGTCACAAGAGAAAGACCTAATGGCTAGTTGTTAGTACATTATTTGTTTTGGTAATTAGACCAATAACATTTAAAATATAGTTGTGCTCTACCCTACTTTAAATGGGATACATTAAATATTTTTCTGTTCCTGATTTTTTGAAATATTTAAATTCCTAATAACATTATTACTTACTATTTGTTGCATGAAAACATTTTAAAATACATTAAAGAAACTTAAATTTAAATTTCTTTGTTAAAGAAAGATGAAACCAAGATGGCAGAATAGAGGTGCCCTGGCTAGCACTACCACAGAGAAGAGTCACGGTAGTAAAGAGGAAACCACTTTAGAAGAGCGAGAGATGGTGATGTCTGGAAATTAGCAAAGAAATGACAGGAACAGTAAACCATATGGAGAATCAGAAAGGCAGACTATAGAAAACAACAAACCAATTCACAGCTTCAGTGGCTTCCAGCACCAGAGGCAGAGAACCTGACGCTAACAGCAAAAGATAAGCTAGAAAGTGACAGTAACCCCATAACAGCAGCAGAATGCCAGTTCTACTTAGAGGATAATTCTGTGGTCCTCACAAGCCTTTTATCAATTTCAGGGAGCTGACTAGTCTGAAAGTAACTTCTCCAAAGAAGGAACTCACTCAACACCACTCCCCACCTAAGAGAACGACTATGTGGTGTCATTTTGGCTCCAAATCTGGCATGATCCAGCTGGAAGCCTTGGCCTAGTGCACACTTCACTGAGCAGAAGGCAGCCACTTCAGTGTCCTTTAGCTGCTATAGGAAAATCCAGATTTCCATGGAAATTAGGGAAGTTCTTCCCAGCCCACAAGCTTGGGACGATGGCAACTGTTGCAAAGAAAAAACTTTACCTGCACCTATAGATTAGGATTCCTTCTTGAGGAATTTCATGAAAAGTGGAGAACCTCTACAATAGACTTGAATGAGCATAAGAATAATTTCTGAGTTTGAGGACAGGTCTTTTGAATTATTCCAGTCAGTCAGTCAGTCAGACATGAAAGAAAGAAAGAAAGAAAGAAAGAAAGAAAGAAAGAAAGAAAGAAAGAAAGAAAGAAAGAGAGAGAAAGAGAAATATAATGAAGAAAGCCTAGGAGACTTACGGAATGTTATTAATCAGGCAAATATTTGCTTTATGCTTATATATAATGAAGAAAAGAGAAAAGGTATTTGAAACCTATTTCATAAAACATAGCAGAAAACTTCATAAATCTTCAGGTACATCCCAATGCAATGACATCCCAATGCAATTCAGGACATCCCAATGCAAAAAGCTCCAAGTACTCCAAACATATTTTTAAAAATAGACTTTTGCCAACCCATACAGTTATCATAGTGTCAAAAGTACAAGACAAAGAGATACTCTTAAAAACCACAAGAAAAAAGCATTAAATCACATATAAAAAGGCTCATTAGACTTATGGCATATTTCTCAACAGAAATCTTCCAAGCCAGAAAAGGATGGGAGTATATATTCAAATTACTTAAAGAAGAAATCTGCCCACCAACAATACTATACCCAGTGAAAGTAATCTTCAAAACTGAAGAAATAAAGTATTTCCCAGATAAGCAGAAACAGAATTATCTCCACTAGACTAGCTATATGAAAAAACTTAAGGGAATTCTATACTAGACATAAAACATGAGAGCTACAATCATGAAAACACATGAATATGCAAAACTCACTGGAAGCACAGATACAAAAAGGAGAAAGAAAAGATATTGATAAAAGAGTCAAGAAAACAACAAGATATAACAAGTATATATGTACCAAGCAAAGGACTTCCCAAATATATAAAGAAAATGTTATTACACTTAAAAAGAGTGACAAACTCCAGTACAATAATAGTTGGGGACCTTAACCTCCAGTTTTCCTGAATGAACAGAAAATACAGGTTGGAACAGCAAGACAGAA
The DNA here is from genome assembly GCF_000247695.1 of Heterocephalus glaber. The sequence continues at coordinate 4,280,840 of NW_004624733.1, read as the reverse complement.
GCATCTCAGTTGAACCATATTAATGGACCTAATAGACATTTATAGAACATTTTATCCAATAGCAGCAGAATCTAAATTCTTCTTTTCAGCATATGGTACATTTTCCAGAAGAGATGTTATCATATGCAGTAAATCAAGTTAGACACAAGGACAGAGACAAGGATAGAGACAAAGACAGAGAACAGAGGGAGGTAGGGAAGGATGAGGAAGAGAGAAACAGCAAAGAAGAAAAAAGAAACAGTACTGGAAGCATCACAATATCTAATTTCAAAACGTTGCAAAGGTATAGTATTCAAAACTGCATGATACTTGCTGAAAAACAAAAAGATCAATGCAAAAGAATAGAAATTATATATATATATATCCAACTGATTTTTGACAAAGGTGCCAAGAAAATACAGTGGAGAAAAGACTATCTCTTTAATAAATAGTCCTGCCAATATTTGTATACATGCACAAAAGAATGAAAGTAGATTTTTTCCTCTCATGGTACACAAAACTCCACTCAAAATGAACCAAGGGACCTAAGTGGTAAACATTAAACGATGATATTATTACAAGAAAATATAAGGGAAACTTTCAAGACACTGGTGTAGGCAATTATGTTCTTAGACAGTATCCCAACATATATAAAAAGAGACAAGTTAGATTATGTCCAACAAGAAGTTTCTGCACCTCAAAGGAAACAACAGCATTAAGAGACAACCTACAGGGTGGAAGAAAATAATTGCAAACTATTCATCTACAAGGGATGACTATCCAGAATACACAAGGAACTCAGTAAGCTGAACACCAAAACAAACAACTCAACTTAAAAATGGACCAAGAAAAACCCCAAATGTTTGTCCAAAGAAGAGAAAAAAAATGATCAATAAGTACATGAGAAAATGCTAAGTATCACTAATATTCAAATAAATGCAAGTCAAAACCACAGATATTATGCCAGCTAGAATGGCTCTGATCAAAAAAGAAAAAAAAAAGTAAGAAAGGCTGATGAGGGTGCAAAGAAAAGAAAAACTCTTACAGTTGAGGGGAATGTAAATTAGTATTAACATTATGCAAACACTATGGAGATTCCTAGAAATAGGGCTATTGTGTGATTCAGCAATTGTGCTGGATATATATTCAATGGAGATGAAATCATTACTCCAAAAAGATGCTTGTACTCCCATAATTATTGCAATACTATTCACAATAGGATGTCGTTTAGTGGATGGATGGATAAAGAAAAAAATAGTATGTTGTCAGTGGAATATTATTCAGCCATAAAAAGTAGAAAAACTCCTATCATTTGCATTAGTATGGGTGGACCTGGAGGCCAATATATTAAGTAGCATGTTGTGATTATGTTAAGTGATTTTATTAAGGTACAGAAAGACAAATACCACATCCTCTTACTGCTTTGTAGAAATTCATAAATCTTGTAGGAAACAGTATGGAGTAGGTAAGTACAGGTGGGGAAGGGCAAGATGAATGGAAGTTAAGGGGTACCAAATTATGGAATTCTGGTTCTTCCACAGCACAGTATGGTAACTATACTTTAAAACAATCTATTACCTACTAAAAAATGAGTAGAAAGCAAGAACACAAAATCTCCAGCACATAAAAATGATTAACAGTTGAAAAGATGAAAACACCTTTACTCTGATTTGATTTTTGCAAAGTGCATACATGACCACGATGTATCTCATAATATTATAGTATTGTAATATTGTGTAATATTGTACCACTATTATATCTCAGTAAAAACAACGAAAGCACTGGGGTTAATAATGAATGAGTCTGCAGCCAGTTATAGATGGAAGCAAAAGGCTGATTTTGAGACGTAAGAAGGGTATGGCAGTGTTGATAAAATGGGGAGGGGCTTATTTCTAGTTTGGAGCTATCATATTCATAGCGCTGCTATGGACATTTGAATACTAAGTTTTTGTGTGTACATATGTTTGCATTTCTCTTTAAATAGACATGTAGGAATAAAATTACTGGGTAATATTATAAATGTGCATTTAATAATAAAACAGGGAGAGGCTCCCGGGTTAATAACATGCCCACTACACACTGGTGCAAAGAGGCTGAATAAGGTTAACTTCTAGGTTGGCAGCTGGATTGTCTACAAGTGTGCTCAGATATGCCACGGTTACACAATTAGAAAGAACTTCACTCCTGAAGAAGAGGAAGGTGGGAGATCAGTAAGACATCCAGGGGACTAGGTCAATGCTATCATTTATGCAGCCCTGAAGTTTGAAGACTAAGGGCCCATCACGGTCAAAACATTCAGATTTGAATCTAATGACCATCTGCTCTCAGGTAATGAAAACTCTTTTATGGGGGTTGGAGAGAGAGGTCCGTTTTATGGAAGGGAAGACTTTCATTATTTTAAAACATTAAAAAAAATTTTTAAAGCATAAAAAATAATTAGATGACATCATTTGTACACCATGCAAACTAATTGTTGTTTGTTCATGTGTTGAGCTGAAACGCCCAATATGTACTTGTACCCAAACTACCACTGAAATGAATAATGTCCACATTTCCCGCAGATACTTTGGGGTGCCTTTTCATTGTTTTGGTGTAACCACTGCCAAAACTAACTCATCCCACCTACAACTAGGTTTATTACACTTTCTTTGTGCTTTTGTTTCCCATAGCCAGCCTGTGCTTCTCTTTGCACGGAGCTGACTTGAACGCTAGACATTGGCATGCCCTCCCACACAGGTCAGAGGAGCCGGAGGTCTCTGCTCTCCCACCCCCCAGCCATGGTGTAAAGCTCACTATGCATTACATGATCTTCAAGACCTGTTTCCTGCCTGTTTGGAAGAAGACTTCATCACACTCCCCATAATCCCATCATTCCAGTTTGCACCCTCCAAAACCCTGGTCTTCCCATCTTTGTTTACTTGGTAGATATAGTCTCCCTCTACTCTTACTCCTCAGTTAGCTAATTCTGACTCACTCTCAAGGTCTTCGCTAAAATTCACCCCTTTGTGGAAAGCTTCCTTTGTCCCCTCAAGGTGGGGTTAGACATAGCTCTGCTGTAGTCTTAGTATGCGTCATATTTCCTTGGTAAAGAAATATTTATTGGTTGTTATTTATACATGTTTATTTTCACATGTTTATTTTCCTAATCATCTTGTGAAGTTTATAACAGCAGGGACAGAACATTTAGCTACACTGTATTAACCCCAGGGTGCTGTATGCTGCCTGTATACACAAAACACATTATAAATGGGAATTGAACATATAAATTGATTTGATTGAATAATTTATAAATATATATGTAAGTGTAAATCACTGACACTGTCTTATTTTCTTCATTTATATGCTTTATTGCCAGGCTCTAGACACTAACCGTATTAATATGAAATGTATGAACATGAGATGTGAACATGTCTATGTAAGCTTCCTTCTCTGAAAGAATGAGCCGCTTTAGGAATCAGCACATGAAAATAAATATTTAAAGATAATTTTATATTGATTTTCTAAGAGGTCAGGAGTAAAAATATAACCGAAAATTCAGACTTATTCACAGAACTTATTTTTTAACTTGCGTCAGTGTCTGGCAAAAATACACAAAGTGTTCTTCTGTCCTTTCTCCTAGCTAAATGTATCTAAAGATTTTAAAATCGGCTTGGGTGGTATCACCTGTCATAGATATTTAGTAAGTAGTGAATGTACAATGCCTGTCACACAAAGTCAGAAGTCCTTTTAGTTTTTTCTAAATCATAATTTGGGAAATGGAATTTAGAAGAACTCTTTCCAGAAAGCACCACTAAGAAGGGGATTGTTTAAGAGCAGTTTGTTTTGCTGTAGTAAGTTGGAGTAGAGAACTCAGAAAAATGAAAGCATGAGATAGTAAATCAGCATAAGAATAACTGCCTTTTTTTTTATCCCCCATTGTGGCTGATTATAACTTCAGCCATGGGATTGTACAGCCAAGGCAAGGAAAGAATGACTATTGACCTAACTTGGAGACCGCATTAGTTGGTGTTTGCCCACCTGCATTTGCAGGTACTCAGACTCCCCATACTGCATGACTCTTGTTGGTGCGGCACACTGAAGGGTCAGAAAGCCCTGGGCCTCAAGACTGACATTTCACATTAAAAGTCAATCATTTTTCTGTACAACAGTAATGAACTAGCTGAGAAATAAATCAAACACTTCCATTCACAGTTGCTTCAAAAATAAAATACCTAAGAATCAACCTAACCAAGGAAATGAAAGATCTCTACAATGAAGATTACAAAACTCTGAATAAAGAAACTGAAAACATTAGAAGATGGAAAGACCTTCCATATTCACAGATCAGAATTACACTGTGGCTGATTAGAGAAGGAAGTGCACTGAAAAAACTGAGAGCCACTGAAAATATATTGCCAATGATTCCATCCCAATTAAATTGAATAGGGTGAAGTAGTAGAAAATATTTTTGACAAATAAAGCTAAGACCACATTCAAGAATCAGTGGAATTAATATTGTTAAAATGGCCACATTACCAAAGTAATCTACAGATTCAATGCAATAGCCATCAACATTACAATGAAATTCTTCACAGAACTGGAAAAAACAATTGTAAGATTCATATGGAAATTTTTAAAAAGACCCCAAATAGCCAAAGAAATCTTAAGCAAAAAGATTAATGCTAGAGGCATCACAATACCAATTTCAAATTATACTACAAAGCCATAGTAACAAAACCAGTGTGGTATTCACATAAAAATATACACATCAATTAATAGAAGACACAGAAAAAAACCCACACAACTACAGCCATCCAATTCTCAACAAAGAGGCCCAAAAAGTGTATTGAAGAAAAGACAGCCTCTCTAATAAATGGTGCTGGGAAAACTGGTTATCCATACGTAGAAGATTGAAATGAGATCTGTCTCACCCCAGTTAGAATGGCTGTCATAAGGAATATGAAAAAAATGCATTGACAAAAGAACCCTTCTACACTGTTGGAGGGAATAGAATATAAATTACTATAGCCACTATGGAGATCAGTATAGCAGTTCCTCAAAAAACTAACACTACAACTACCATATGATCCAGCTATACTATTCTTTGGTATATACCCAAAAGAATTAAAGTCAGCACATTGTAGAGATACCTGCATATGGTTAAAGTGGCAAAATTCACAGCAGCCAAGAAATGGAAATAGCCTACTGCTCATCAGGAGGTGAAAGGATAAAGGACAGGTAGGGTATATATACAATGGAGCATTATTCAGCCATAGAGAACTCACTTGCAGGAAAATGTATAAGACTAGAGATCATGTTAAACAAAATAATCCAGACAGAGAAAGACAAGTACCACATGTATTACCTAATATGTAGAATCTAAAAATATGATTTGAAAGTAGAAGAGAGACTATTATTAGACAAGAGGGAAAGAATGAGGGGAGGCAGAGTGGGGAGTAAGGGAGGGCAGCAGAGAGAAGGATAGGATCAGATGCACATATGAAAGCACCACAATAAAACCCAAGGTCTATAACCCTAAGAGGTGTGAATGAGCATATATTTAAAAAGCCTGGGGTGGGGAACAGAATCTGCTCATCACTGCTGATACTCTCCACAGGAGTCTGAGCCTCAGCAATGTCTTCAGCGAGAGCTCTCCAACACCCTGGCCTGGGCATGGTGAATGCCTCTCACCGCTGTATTTTGTTTGCCACCATAGGATTTTTAAAATTAACTGATAATCTTTAAAATTCAGTTAAATCTATATAATAAATCTGTATGTTGTGCTTACTTCCAAAATTGAGATTGACATAACTCATAGATTTTCTTTGTTTAAGCGTCATGAACACTGCATTATTTCCAATTAATTTTCAACCTAGATTTTTTACTTCACTCCCCAAAATGGACTTTCTAGCAGGGCTAGAGCATCCCATGTGTGGGACTCTTGCCCTTTTATATGGGCACTGGCTCAACGCCCCATTTGATAATGGTGCTCCCTCTTTCTTTCTATGTACCTGGCAGTCCTCTGTTAGACATTTCTATGTGAGACTCAGTTCTAAAGACTGGAATCCCCACTGAGGTAGGTGGCTAATATGTTGACTCACAAACAATGTGCCACTCTCCCCCTGCTCTGGTTCCCACAGCTGATGTGCACAGATTGTAATGTGGCTTCATATTCAGGTTGATTTAGCAGATAGAAGGCACTGGCAAGACACCAGTGGTCAAGAAGAAAAACAAGTTGGGGAATATTTTCCCCACTGACATGCTATTTCAGCATCATAGTTCTCAAAGTAGATGCATCTTTTCATAATCAGCTTCCTGAGGTGGCCCTGGTCTCCAGCAGTGTAATGTTCTCCCTTGGGTGTCACTATTCCGTGGGTAGCTCAGCATTACTTTGAGTTTACTTAAATCTGTTTTCACTACTGTATGTTGTTTCTTCATGAAAATCTTTTCAATTGACCCATCTGATTGAGATTTTCTTTATTGCTAGGGTCTGAACTAATACAATAAGACATTCTGTGGGCTGAGGGACATCTGTGTGTTGAGCTGCTTCTGACATCACTTGTGATCGTGATCCAGTCCTGTTTCCCCCTTAGCTGGCTGTGTATACTGCTGGGGTCTAATTTGCTGCCTGACTTTGGTCTGAGCTGCCCTTTCCAAACTGACAGTGCCCTGAGTGACCAGTGGGCCAGGAGGCTCCTTGCTGGGCTCTCAGGTTACTGCTGTACTTGCCAAGGCTGTAAGTGGCTGTGATGAGTTTCCCATTCATCAGCTGCAGCCCAACATGTCTTGCTTGCAATAAGCAAGAGTAGTCAGATCTGTGATCTTTTCTTCCTCCTCCAGAGCCCCGTTTGTAATTTTAAATTGTTTACTTTCTTGATAACAATTTGTGTAAAAAAGGTCAGGGGAGACTGCATTTTTATCTTGGCATTGCAGAGGGAAGCTTCCTGAAGAAGAGAAAGCACTGGAAACTATGAAGGTTGTGACTCTCAACTTTGCACAGCTTGGCAGGACAAGTAAGCTTTGGATGAATCCCTTGTCCAGCTGGAAAGATACCAGTATGTATAGTTCCCCAGGCATGCACAGGATCTTGAAGTTCTTCTCAGCACACTCAGCAGCTCTAAGCAAGCCCAGCAGCCCAATTTCAAATTAAAATAGTTGTTCAAGTGCTTGTTCTTTCTATTGCATCAAAAACTAGAGTGAGTCAAAATTGGGCTTGAACACTTGCTGTGTCAGGCTCGACCAGCTACTTACTTCTATGAACCTAAAGTTTCCTATCTTTAAACTGGCAAAATTATTCCATTTAGTAAGATGGAAACTGTATCAGTAGCCACCCTAGTGTCTGTTATATAAGGAACATTGAACAAATGTTATTTATGCCATGAAGTGGGTTCCAAATTCTTCATCCCTACCGACTGGAACATGCTTTGCAAGCATTACATAATTTTGTTCTGTTTTCAATCACAAAACAATAGAGTTTAAGAGTACAGTTTGTAACACCAGAAAGTTCTGGGTTGTGTCACGGCTTGTCATCTTTCTAACTGTTAGATACTGGAAAAAGTCACTCCATCTTTTTTTATCTTAATATATTAACTCTAGAATCATATTGGCTAGATTAAAGTTCTAGCTTTATTCCTGCTATGGTTTGAATATGTTTTCTAAAATCTATGTGTTGGAAAATTAATATCTAAAGTAACAGTTTTGAGAGGTGAGACCTTTAGGAGATGAGTAGGTCATGAGGAATCCACCTTCAGGAGTCAATTAATGTCCTTATCATTGATATCATTGAGTCACTTCCTAATAAAGGGTGAGTTCGGCATCCCCCCCTTCTCTCTTTTCTACCTATGCAATTTTTTCCACCATGTTATGACTCAGCAAAAAGGTTCTTATCAGACCCCAGACCCCTGAGTTTGGGTTACTCAGCCTTGAGAACTGTGAGAACTAAATTTCTTTTCTTTAAAAATTAACTAGTCCCTGGTATTCTGCTACAGCAGCACAAACTAAAGTGAGACAATTCCCTTATTAACTATGCAACCATCAGCAAAGCACTTTACTTCTCTGTAACTCAGCTTTCTTTTGTTTAGATCTAAATACTGGATATCATCTATCTAACTGAGTGACTGAGATAAATAAGTGGATTACAAACACTTAAAAGTGTTTACTCACAAAAAGTAAGATTTGCATGCTAATATTTTCTCAGTCATTGTAATATTACATAAAATAATAAATTATGCAGAAGCAGATGAAATTGCCAATATCTGGCTGTATAGAAATTCTGTAGGTTTTAATAAATCTATTATCATAATGACTAACACATATTAAGTGCTAAATACAAGTTATGTGTCACCATTTTTACATCATATTAAGGTTAAAAAACAAGCCATACTCACCTCTCTATACATAAATGATACAATTAAGACTCTATACCATCTCAGTAAGCCCTCTATGCTGCCCAGCCTCAAATGTTACTTTTGCATATATAGAATACCACATAAGCTTCTGTAGAGAGAATTATTAGAAGTTTTCTTTCTTTGTCCAATGCCTTTCTTGAGTGTAACTGCTAATTCAAAAAAATCTCTCTTAACATATCCTCCCAGGGCTTGTCCAAGATCTTGTCTAAAGGACATGGCAGTGTTCTCTTCTGACTCCCATGACTCTATGAGACTATGTATTGACTGGCATTCCTTCTGGTTTGGACCATTTCCAGCTTGTGGAAAGTTAGGTTCCATGGTAGGCAGCTTAAAATACCCTCCATTCATTGTTCCTAGTTGGCTCTTGACTAATCTCCTGTTGAAGTGATGGTTATTACATTAAAGAATTTATGGCTTTTGGTACAGAGCCATATAGCAGTCAGGAAAGATAAAAGCATAACTCTATGGGCTCTTTCACTGAGCTCAGCAGACGTGCACCACTTCAGTCCAACATCAGAAAAATGAGATAGCACAGTGGACCCTTGACTTATGAACTCAATTCATTCACAAGGGTTGGTTGTAACTCAAGTTAGTCAACTGAAGGCTCAGGCTCCTCTACACAGCCTTCAAAGTCTCTCTTCTGCATACAGGCAGATTTCAGTGTCCTTAGAGAGACATTGGCCCAGGCTTTCTCAATTAACCACACACAGGAAAGGATGTGGTAATGTTCCTTCCCTAACTCTTTAAGGTTGAATCTGTGTCTGAGACCATCTGGAAGCACAAATGGGCAGCATTTGGGTCGTAACTCAAGACTTTGGTCTTAAGTTAAAACTAAAATTCCTGTCATAACTCAAGTTATTTGTACATCAGGCTGGTTGTAACTCAAGGGTCCACTGTATGCTTACTACAAGAAAGGTCAGCTTTTACTTGAGCCAAAGAGAGGCAGGTGGCAGGAATGGCTCAGGGAAGCTTTTGGTAACCAGCTCCTCTTATAGTAAGTAATTCATGAGATGACCAATAAGTAGACCAAAATGCTTTTGATACGATACTCTGTTTTAGATTATTTATATAGATCCACAAAACTGGTCAAGCCTATGGGACCAATATGTGGAAGAGAGCACTTTCAGGTCTGGCTCCCTCATTTCTCCACAGTTCTGAATGAAAATCTGTGCAGAGGGCGGTTTGAAACTCATTTGCAAAAAAGTAGCTAGAGGAGGCAACCATCAGTTTGGTAAAAATGTGCTGAGAGAGAACAAGCAAAAAGCTTTGCCATAAAAATATATTTATTAAATAATTGGAAAAGTGTAATGAAACATCTGCAGTTTATAAATCAAAGTTACCATGTGGAACATAATATTCTCTAATAAATTCTTATAAGTACAAGTCTAAAAGTGAAGTCATTTTAAATTTTTCCTATAGCACAATTCCTTTTTTGTATTGATTTACTTCATTCTATGACATTTTTTTCTTAAACTTTAAGTTACCAGATTATAAAAGTGCACTTTGAAGTTTGTTTCACACTCTTGCTAATTACAAGAACCCAGAGCAGAGCAAATTACTGAGTCATAAATGGCAGTGATATATTGAGACATTATGATAATCTTGGGATATCACTGACTTCACTTTTCAGTGGTGCTCAGTTTTACATTGATTCTTTGGGTGATTAAAGCAGTAGTTTCTCAATGGCAAGGTGATGATAATATGCATCTTTTTATTTTCAGAATCTATTTTATACTATATTTTGTGAAAACTAATTTTCATTTTCAGACACTACATTTGTGTATATTATGTGATAATTATCAAATAGTTATTAGTTCAAAAAATTTTCCAGCATTTCTTTCATCTCTCAGAAAAAGAAAATACAGTACCAAAATATAAAACCATAATCACTTCCTAAAACTCATTAGTTACCAGAATTTGGGTCAGTAAGGGAACGACTTATATTTTAAGGGGACATAATACACACTTGACTTCACATCATGAACAGGCTGTCATAGACCGTGCCAAATGTCCCAGTCTTCATTTGCTTCCTATTTCATTCAGATTAATTTCACACCCTAATTTAAATATGACTCCACTGTATACCTAGATTCACTAAAAAGTGTATTATATGCACATAATTGAGAACTTTCAGCAGAGCCAAAACAATGACAATTTCTAGTTGTCAAATTTGAATTGCCTTTGTTGTCTTGGCATAGGCTTTTAAACATTCTGACTAATTTTAGATCTTTGCCCTTTGATGGTGAACTTAATACTCTGAATTGTCCAAAGGGCTCTGAGAGCCAGGTTTTGTTCAAGAGGAGCAGGAACAGCTTTATTAGAAATAATTATACTTATAAAATATCAACTTGTCTTTTTCTTTGTCAATAAAGTCATGAGTCACTTTTAAGTAACTGAGTATGATGCCACTATTTTACATTAAAAGAAAACTTTTATGAAACTATTTGACATTTGGTGTAGAACTCTCACTTGGTAAAATAAGCCATGAATTTAATATTAGTGAAGTAGGTGCTTGTAATATACTGAGTAGCTAGCAGAATGCTTAGTTTTATGAAAGTCCCATTCTACAGTAAATATTTATACAAATCATAGGAAAAATCAAAATTTAATGCATAAAATATGATTTGTGTTAAAGATTTCCATTAACATTTCAGAAAAAACTATTCACTGTTAAAAAAAATCTCTCTCATCCCTCAAATCATAATTTAATGTCAGTTGAAATGAAGCCGCATATCAACTATGTAGTGAGCTAATAGTTTATACACATATATTCTTCCCATGTATATCCATCCATATATATCCCTGTATATAAACACATACAGATATATATGTCTGTAGTTGGAATAAGTTTTATGACTTTTATAGAAACATTTTCAAAATCAAAAACAGTTGTACAAAGTTTATTTTTATGTTTCTGCATGTTCTTCTGCCTATTCTTTAGGCAAATTTTACATAGACTAATTTTTAATACATAATATATCTACATTTAATTAAAGTAAATCAGAACTTTACTTGCATTGTTTACTACAGTATATTATAAAATACTCAATACAATTAAAATTTAAGTTTGTAAAAATAGTGTTTAACTTTCCATATTCTTATATTGAAGAAAGTATTTTTTATTCCAAGCAAATAAATATTATTGTATGTACTTTAAAATGTTTTCTCTCATTTTTATTTCTCTTCTGTATATGTCAATCTGAAGAAAAAATTGAAAAATTTATATAATTTTCAAATTTTACATTTATTTGTATTAAGATTATAATAAACAACTATCAGAAAAAAACAAAAAAGAAACAAAAATAAATGACTTATTTAATGAATAAATCTTTTTTATACAAAATGTCTTTAAAGCCCACAAATAGGTGTTATCAATCTAATCACACTATAAGTACGCACAATTCTAAAATTTAAAGTTAAAAATTACCTAAAATTCTGAATGGCTAAATAAAGACATAAAAATTATATTTAGCACTTATGACACCAATGAAGCCAATTTTATTGATTTTCAGCCTCATGATACATAATTCCAGTAGTAGTAGCTGTCATTTCTAAAGCATCATACAAATTTTTTTCTTAAGAAAACAATATAAAGACTTGAATAAATTATTTTAATCTAAAACAAATAACTATTCTTCACTCTTAATTCTTGAAAAATTCAATAATTATAAATTTACACCTCTAAAAAGTATTTTTTATGCATTTTAATGGTTTCTAAAGTAATCTGGGGTGGTCTTTGCTTCCTAATGCATTTTAATTTCATGAAAGAAAGATGTGTAAGATTTGGCTTATTTTATTTCTAATAAGTAGAAAAAGTTTGTATAAGTTATAAAAACAGACTAAGAAAATGGAAAGACAAATCTCAAAGAGCAAACATTTCTTGAGGTTAAGCCAAATACATAATAATAGAAATAATTAAAATCATTAAATAAACAAAATGAAGATAATAGTTTGTCTTAATAGTTAAAATACCATAAAAACAGAATAATATATCAAACTGAGAAAAAATACTAAATGAATTACATATTTGAAAGACTGCTCCTTGATGGATCTGAAAAGAATGATATTGATGGAATAAAATGAATTTAAGAAAAAAATAACTGATTCCCTTTTGCCATCATGGAATGAACAGGTTGAAAAAAGTCCTTGCTGCAGAAAGTGGATATCAAGCCATTGTATAAAACTGTCAAATACAGGGCTTGGGAAATAGATAAGGTGTATGCAATAACTTGAGGAGTGTTTACTGATGAAAACTGCTAAATTCTAAGAAGAAACAGTGCAAGGATGTGTCATTCAAACAGGACTTGCTGACCATGAAAACCAAGTCTGACTGTTGTACCAGGGAGAATCTCATTTGAGTCCAGGCACCTTCAGATAAAGTGTTGATCTTTGTGACAAGAGAACAAGGAGTACCATTCGTTCTGCTAGCCTGAAGCTACAATCTGTTTTTGGCAAACAACACATTGACACCCAGGGAAATTTCAGGAATTTTTGACTTAAACCAGCTATGAAGACTTAACCTTATACATATCCTGACCCGATGCAGGGCTCATGACAGACAGCAGAGACTGAAAGAGAAAAGCTAGCCTCGCATCACTGGCCAGGGCACCAGTACTGAAACATGCAGATGAGACATGAGACTACATGGCATAAATTAAAAGCTGAGAAGACTTGAAAATGGCCCCAAATGTGAATGTGCTCTCAAGGACAAAGGAAGATTTATCAGCAGAGAGCAGAGGACATATTGAAGCTGTGTCTATTTGAGCATAACTGCTGACCAATCTTTGCTGAACACCAAGATGTACAGGAGAAACATCTAAGGGAATAGTATTCCAACAATACCCAAGATTTATCCTGAGACTGTGAACTTCACATTTTAGGGAAAATACAATTCACAGATTTAATCCAGTGAAATTACTAAACAAATCAAAACACAATAATAATCCTTAATTTTAAAAATTCAGAACATAGAGTTTCTAAAATATATCATCTAAAATGTCTAATATTCTATAAAAATCTTATGAGACAGGCAAAAAATAAAATGTGACTCATATTCAAAGGCAACACCAAAAAAATCCGAAATACCAGTCAATAAAAATGGCTATTAATCATCCATAGATATTGGATTTGGCAAAGACTACATATCAGCAATTATTAAAATCTTCAAAGAGGCAGATAAACATATTTAAAATTTAAGAGAAAGCACATAAAAATGACCACAAATAATACGTATGAACAGAGATAAGAATTATAAAAATCAATCAAATTGAAATGCTTACAATGTAAGTGTCAAGTAAATAACTACTGAAAAGCTCAAGCTGTAAAATTATAGTCATGTTTGAATACTTTGGATCCTGCAGCTGAGCCCATTTCACTGTTATGTTTTTCTCAGTATGTGTATTGCTCTGTACAAGGTGGAATAAACACTTTGTGTCCATCAGGGCTACAGCCTACACCGTCTTCCAGGAATAAAAAGTCTTAATATTTTCTGATCTCTTTCTTTTTTCTTCTCTCAATTCAAATACTCACACAAAAGCAACAAATAGTACACTGTGCAACAATTTTAGAAGAAAAAAGTAATAAAATCAACTAAAATGACTTTTCATTTTAATCTAAGTAAGAATGATAAGGTAAAATTAATGACCTGTATTATGAGAATTCATTCATAGATCATGGATATAATAATCCAGTTCCACTTTCATGTATTTATTTTACCAGTTATACATCCTGCCAAACTTCCAGTTTACTTAATAAACAAGCAACATAATGAATTGAATTCCATCAAGAAATATTTTAACAAAAGGTGACATGACATCAATTTAAAGAAAATACTGTAATACTAAATACTAGAAGACTCCAGAGCTGGACAAGAGTATCTGTGGCCTTTGTGATCAGAAATGCTTCACAGGAAGTGTGGTATATAAGGCTACTCTTGATCAGTGGCTGCACATCCAGATGGCACTTGTTCTCCACAGAGCAAGTTAGCCATAGCTGGTAACAAGATCAAGAAGACTGGATTATACTTTTTTTTTCACAAGAAAATACTAAACTAAAGGCTAGAGAGTAGGTTGAGATTAAAGAATTCAAGGTAAGACTAAGAAATTAGAATCTTGGATTCGTCCATTTGGCTGCTTAGATACCATCAGCAGTTCCTCATTATGAAGTGTAGAAAGGTAGGTCATGAACGATCAGTGTAGCAGTACATAAGGAGGAACTGGAGAAATGGTACATCAGAAACAGAAAGATCTCTGAGAAAGGTATTTTCTGAGCAGAGTTGACACCAGATGAAGCCTATTGATGCCTTCCAGATTCCCCAAATCAAATCAAGCGTAAAGCTTCATTTTTATGAGCATGAACCTTCCCAAATGATGACAAGTTTACACATAAAATTGAATAGCTTGTGACCCCCAACTCAACTCTGAAATACTTCAGTGACATTGGAATTTTTCTCACGTCTTAAAAGCTTTATGAAACATATATATGCAGGAAATTTATTTTCATATATATCTTCTATGTAATTAAACTTGCAGTTCAGCTGTAATATATATGTTTCAAATACTATACACTATCATAAAAATATTATACATAGCACCATCTGTTGGCTGAGGTATCTTTAACAGATGAAAAATGTTTTATGTAAATTGGGCTAGAGTATCATTAAAAAGTTTGAACAGAAAAAGGGAAAACAGCTTTAACTAGATCAGAAGAGGATAAATTCTATATGTGGTCATAGACTAGGAATGAAATCTGATAATTCAGCTTCTTTTGTCCTTATAACATCATAACATAATGATGACAAATTGGGCTTGTGGTAATTTTACTTATTCACAGATAATAAAAGTGACTTTAAAAACCCCTATTGCATGCATTTTAGGCACAAAGAATTATAAAGAGTGAATGTAGTCACTTTGAATAAGAGATATAAGAAAAGTCATGAAACAGCAACGGTATTTGTTGTGTATTTAAAAAGTAAAATTAACTGAATGATATATAATTTTTATATTCTCTCTTGCTTCAATTTAGCCCATCAGATAATATTGAACACTGTAATATATGTAGATATTATAAATTAGGATGGACATTTTTTTTGTATTTACTCATGTGTACTTGGGAATTCAATAATGAAATAAAGCTTTATATTTTTCCAGATATTGGTCCACTTTTAAGTATCTATGGCAAGCTACTCATACTTATGATTTTTTTTATTTTCTTGAGATTTTTATCTCATTCCTTTAATATCAACAAGTGAGTATCATCCAAAATAATTCAAGTGTACCATTTCCAATGTTGAATTTTTACCGTCTATTATACCAACAAATCAATAAGTACTCATGTAGTGCCATGGTCTAGTGAAGCTGTCCCTGTCTTTAAGGATCCTCCAGTTAAAAATAAAGTGTAAGACATTAATATAAAGCACAATCTACGTGGAAAGAAAGATAGTATGATTTTAACATATAATGAATGCTCAAGACAATAAATGTTAGTTGTTCAAAGAAAATTTCTTTTAAACTTGAAGTGATAGGAGAAAATTAATGCTATGTTACTTGCCTCTTCCATACTAATTTTTCAGCTACTGAACTCAAGTCCATTGATCTGAGTACTCCTTGCTAAATAGGTCATCATTTTTGAGTGTTTGCACTGTACATTCTCCTATCTGTTACTCCTTGTTTTCTTTGGTCAACCCAGATTTTCAATCATCATCTTGACATGGCTTTCAAGTGCTTTATGACTTGGCCTCTTCTCATCTCTCACTGTTGTCTCTACTGTGTGACAAGTTCTATGTATCCTGAGGTTTCCTAAGTCCCTGCAATATATTAGAGTCTCTCTTTTCTAGAAATTAGAAAATGTCATTTCCTCCGTCTGGCAGTGTTTTTTACCACCACACCCCACTCCCTATCTCATTGTTACTTTGTGATCCTAACCTATTCTTTAGCTCTCAGATTGGAAATTACACTACTTTTGTAAGATTTTCGGATGTTCCAATATGAGTTAAGAGTTCTTCTCAAATGCTGCCCTGTACTTCTGCATGTTAGTATTTACTGTAACTATATTGTAACTCTCAAGTGTTATCCAGGCTGTAATTTCTATGTATCTTCTTCAGGACAGAATTTACTAGATACTATAGTTTCTAATATATAGTGTGGCACAATAAATTTTCATTACTAAATTAATATGTGAATGAATGACTTATCTTTTACGAGAAGCAGACTTAGTTGATATCCTTTACATTTTCAAAGAAAAGTTGTTAGAATTTTTTCATAACTGTTTCAATATTTATTGTAAGCAGTTGTTTATTCTTTAAGTGCAAGGACAGGGGCTGTCTCTGTAATTGCAGACCTTGGCATACTGACCCACAGGATAGATTTTAAGTAAATGTTTTCCCTCTGTTAATGATACAGAAAATTAGTGGGTCAAAATTGGAAGACAATTTAGAAAATAGATATACTTTGCTTCTGATTAGGTTATAAATCTGTTTATGAAGCCATCAAAACTCCAAGTTTTAGATCTGTAAGTGTTTACAGCTACTTTACTTTTCATCTTTGTCTCTGAGCTCCCTCAGGAAAAATGCTTGACATGTGACCATGGTTTTTCTTTTTTAAGAAAATCTGATTGCTATAGAATTTGCTATTATTATTTATTTCTATTTCTATAGTATAAATTCACTATTATAATGAACCCAAACATAAAAATCATAAATCCATTGAATTGGTTTTTATGCCTCTAGAATAAACTTTTTTAGTTTTATTGGATTATTAAATGTCTTTTTTCCCCCTTTTTGCAGTAGTAGAGATTGAAACCAGGGCTTTTGTACTGAGCTACATCCACAGGCATGTTTATTTTTATTTTCAGACTGGGTCTCACTAAGTCATTAAGTTATCTAGGATGGGCACAAACTTATTACCCTTCAATCTCAGCCTCCCAAAGTGCCGGGATTACTGACATGCTACTGTGCCTGGCTTTTGTTTTTCTTTTAAAATCTTATGGCAGTATCATACTCATTTTCTCATTACTGAGACATAATACCTACAAATAAAAGAAGAGACATTTATTTTGACTCCCAGTTTCAGAAGTCTCAGTCCTTGCATGGTTGGCTGGCTCCTGATAGAAGCGGAATGTGGAAGGGACCAAGTGGAGGAAAGCTGCTGATGTAATCATGATCAGAAACAGAGAGAGAGGGAGGAACTGAGGAAAGGATACACCCTTCGAGATTATGCTGCCAACAGCCTCCCTCTCTCCAGGGCCTCCTCCTCATAACAAGTCAGCTATGGCACCCCTAAAATCCATTCAATTACTGAACCCTGCCTATGAGTGCATGAGGCTTTGGTGAGATATTTTTAATCTAAACCATAATTTTCTCCCCCTGGCCCACAAAAGACTCATGCACATCTTCTTATGCAAGCATTTAATTCATTTTTTACAGTTGCCAATGTTTTAACACTATCAGCATTGTAGATACATCCAAGGATAAGTCTCCTCTGAGAATCAAGCCAAATTTTTAGCTGTGAGCCCTTAAAATAATCTAAAAGGAAGTTAAACACTGCCAGCATTCAATAGCGTATGGTAAACCTTCCCATTCCCCAACAGGGAGGAGCAGGGGCATAGGAGGAAATTAGACCAAAGCAAGATTAAAACCCACCAGGGCAAACATTAACTACTATAGCCACATGTACAGCAACCAAACTGAACTTCAAAGGGCTTAAGTGGCCCAGCCCCCATAGCATTGCTTATTGCAGCTCTCATGGCCTCTCTCAGGTTGGCTTTGTTCACAGCCAGTGGCTTTCCTCAGCAGAAATTACATGTTCCTGGTTTCTCCAGCTTTCTGAGGTCTCAACTGTACTTTCTACCTCACCCTTGAGCTTCAGATACTGCCCTCTCAGAGGCATACTGCCTGGAAATGTTTTTGTGAAATCTGGGTGGAAGCCTCCCTGACCCCACAACTCTGGCATTCTGCAAGCCTGTAAAACCAGCTCTTAGTGGATGATGACATGATCCACTGCCAGCTCACGAAATAGCTTGGGCCCCCTTGAATTATGGTTGCAGGAGCCATTGAGTGAGCCCCACTTACTAACAGCAGGTTAACCCATTACCAAATCACCATTTATAAATCCTGTCTAGGAGAGCAGGAGACTATGTTGGGACATTCTCAATTTATACCATAATAGTTAGTTTGCACCTTCTAGAGAAAAGTGAAAGTTATCTTGGGAGGCTGACAGTGATAGATATTAGGATTCAAGTTATCTTAGGTAGATTATAAATATTAATTACTTACTAGGCATTCTTCTAAATACTGGGAGATACCAGCGGGAAAAAAGCAGCTAATGACCATGCTTTCAGGGGGCTTAAAGTTTTAATCGGAGACCGAGAGAAGCAAAGGAAAGAAAGAATTATAACAAAGTAATTAAACAAGGTAATTATAATGTCAATTGAGAAAAATTAAGTTACATAAAAAACTTTGAGGTACAAATTTAAATACACTGACCAGAAAAATAAATGAGATACAAAATATGTAACAAAATGACAAATGAGCCAAAACTTTAAAAGATGACCTATGTTTGATATAAAAACATTAAAAATCAAATAAGCAAGTGGTTTGATTCCTTTGGTATCTGTTTCTATTTTATGAGAGGCAGAGCAAGTTATGACCCTTGCAGGTTGCACAGGATTGGGCAGCTTGGTGGGTAGAAAGTGTCACAGCTAATTGGGACAGCTCAGCCTTACACCCAAGTGTTACAGCTATCTAAAGGTCTCCAGAGGCAAAGAAGCAGAGAGGCACTCAGAGAGGTGGAGAAACTTTTATTATGCCAGCAGGCCCAGAGGAATTCAGACACTGAAGTCTGAGGCCCAAACAGAAATGGAAGCAACCTTATATAGAGATCTATGGGGTAGAGGGGTTGGGTTCAGGTGCAGATAAGCGCATTTACAGAAGCAGAAAGGGGAAGTTAACAGAATGCCTTGAAACATCAGGTAGGAATGTCTTGCAGCTTGTACATTTACAGTTAGGACACTTGAACTGTTACATTGCTTGAACTGTTACATTTGCAGTGGTGGTAGCCTGAACAAAACATCTTATGATTCCTGGCAAAACCATGAGGTGGGTGGGACAAAGGCCTGCATGTTGTACATTATTTCCTTATCAAAAGGAGCAGAAGGAGTCTGGCTTCTAGTTAGCAGCCTTTGGCAGGGTATGGTGCTTTCAATTGGTGCTTGGGAGTATTTGCTGACCTGGTTTGATAATTTCTACTGGGATATGTTGACATCTCTTTTTCATGACAAGAATAGTTTTAAAATAAAACACATTGCCTAAAATCAAGACACTTAGACCACAGAGACCATTATGTAAAGCAAGTCCATTTGTAAGCCTAACACCCTTGAAGGTGTCCCTTTGAGCAGGGAGTATTAAAATAGGAAGAAATAGCTTCATGGCTATGTCCTTCCTTTAGGAATAGGAACTATGCTTTTAACTAAGCAGTTAGCTCTGTCTCATGGGATATCATTTGGGTCTTTGAGAGGAATGTAAGATTATTGGTCTGGATTGAAATGTTTGCATATGGTCATCCAAATCCCTGAAGAAAATTTTAAGGTTCAGGCCAAGGCTGCGGCTATTGAAGATGATAAATATGTTTTCACAAACTTAGAGCAATGCAGAGTGAAATAGTTCACCTGCAACCTTTTCAAAACTTTAGTTTCCTATAGGGAACGTGAATTTAGTCTCTTGCCTCATTTGACTAACAATTTTGAGTAACTTCATTAAATTTTCACTGAGTCAGGGCCAGAGGCAAAGGCATAGAGAAGTGAACGGCTGTAGGCTGATTCTGAGGTGTATTTCCCCCATGAATTTGAGACATAGTGTGTGTAAGGGTTTGAGAAGAGAATGTTAGTTTACTGTCAAAAAAAAGCAATGTGTTCGTAGATAATTGGTAATACATGCAAAAACACTTTATTTTCATTATCAATATAGTTATTAAGGTGAAAGAAGAGTTAATTCACAGGATTATTTAGATTTGTAATCTCAGCTTTTAAAGTTAGCCTAGATGTACTCTCTCTGTGCATTATAAATTATAAAAGGAAATCTAATCTTGGAAATTTATTGACAAACTTGATCATCCATTATATGTAGGAATTATGATAGTATCAGCATGTGGACACTTTACCTAAGAAATTGACATATCAATTGCTGTCACCAGCACTGTCATGATATTTATTAATGAAATGTAAATAAAATTGCATGTGTTCTAGAAATTATTTTAAGTGCTTTATAAACTATCTCATTTAATATTCTGGTTAACATTATAAAGTGATTAGTTGGGGCTATTGTGTATGAATGAGAAACAAAGAAGTTTATAAACTTTAAATAACAACCCATTTGTGACACAAAACATTCATTACATTGTACACAGTTAATTTTCAGTATCCAATAAAGAGCCTCAGGCAGATCTAAATCAAAGTGTAAAGTAGAAAAATCTGGTCTTCTTTTACATATCCCCAGCGCCCCTGGATAATTTTAATTCTCTTATATGAATAAGAAACCAATTTGATAGTCAAACTAAAGACATATTCTCTAAGCATACTAAATATTTATGGTTTGCAATTGCTTGAGTTAGGAGGATTTTTTTTAATTTCAGTGAGTGGAATGTTCTGTATGATAAATTTTTCCTCATCAGGAGATTATAGCAAGTGACTAATTGTTCATCTTTTCTCTTATACATATCAAAGAACTCCCAAAGTACTGTTTGTGATCAAACACACTCTTTGTGAAACTTTGCACTTTTCAAGCCCTAAGTTAACAGATGGAATCTTAACCAAGTACAAAAAAGTAAAATAGAGGAGTGAGGGCAGAAGAGTGGAATATGCCCTAGAATATCCCATTTCTGTTTTCTCATCTAACAAGCACTAGGTTGACTCAGCCAAACTCCACAGTCATAAGAGTGCTAAGAAATATGAGCAAAGAGGTCCTCGGTCCTGTCAGGTTGTCCATGTGAAGAAAGTCCTGCACTACTTAGAAAGCATTAGGGGATTGGTGTGCTCTAGAAAATATCATCTTGGAGAAGGAGTCTGCAGATCAGAGTGACCTGACTGGTGAGCAAAACCCACAGTCCATAACATACAAATGATGACTCTTAAATAATTGATATATAGTCTCCCGTAGATATTTCAAAAATATGTACATATTAATGAAATATCTTTTTACTCAAAAAGCATTATATTTTAGCCACAGGAGCCACTGTCATGTGGAATTCAGGGCCAAGGAACCTAAATCACTATTGGCCTGTGTCCTCATCATTTAATATTTCAAATTAGTTTATTGTCATGAAAATAAAATTTACAAGTTATTTTGATGTCATATGTGTGTATCACAGCTAGATGCCTTCATTACAAAATTTCTTGGACTTTTGGGAGAGGATACTGGGTCATGAGCCAACAAGAATTTAAAGATAGTGAAAAAATATCATCAATAATGCAGTGTCCAGTGGGGAGGTGAGTTAAGGCAAAGCACACTAGTTTATTGTGAGGACAAATATACAAACAGTTCTAAGGAAAGATCATGACACAAGTTCATTCACTTTTAAACAGGCTAGAAGGAAAAGAATCAGGTTATTTCTGAAAGTCGCTGAGAGTGAGATTGATGTTTATAGTCTTAGGAAGTCAATACTGGGCCATTTCTACACTACATCTTGATTTGTAATTCATCCAGAGTTATGAAATGTTATAAATCTCAAAGAAGAAAGGGCCTCAAAGTCTTAGAAATTCATGCAGGAGAAACTAAAATTAGATCAAAATGATGACTATACCAGATTTTACACTTGCTTCCTTTTCTTTTACCTATTAAGTCCATGAAAAGATGTCACTAATGATCAAGCCATATTTGTTTCCTTGGAGTTTAAACTCTAACACTTTATCTGGAATTGAGAAGAGTTTAAATTTGATAAAAATTAGTTAAAGAATATTAATAGATGAATATATTATTTTAAAGATTAATTGAAGCATTCAAATTGTTTAATGTAGTTTAATGTGACCTATGTGCTGTGCATACAGGCACTGTGAAGACAGGGATAAGTTTCATTTACATTAAATACAACAGAAAGTTTTAGAAAGATACATGCTAAGGATGAGGCTAGTTTCTGTGCTCTACTCGAAAATATGATGTCTCTTTTTGAAGTTCAATGCCAAGTTCTTTGCATGTAGCAATCTGTACACAATGTACATTATGTATGTAATATTTAAGATTGTAAGTTTTTAGAAGAAAAGGACAGTGTCCGTTTTTCTTTTAGTACTCCATCCTGAATAGAAAAATTTTGGCACATTATTACACTAACATTAAATACATGTATGATAGCATAGCATAGCCTAGAACAGAATAGAATACCTTATTTCTCAAATACTGTCAGAAAAATCTGTCTACATACAGTAGTAGAAATAATGAATTACCTTACGTTGCTTGTAATTAAAAAGCAAATAAAAAAGAAACAAAGTCTTAAATCTGGGTAATTAAGCTACAAATCTAACATTAGTATGATAAGTTCTACTCTTTGAGTTAGATAAAAACTTTCCCATCATCAAGGCCTGTCTTTATTTAGTCTTATTTTTCTCTAGCATACCACAGAGATTTCTTCATCATAATGATAGTAACACTATACTCTAAAACATTATTATATTATTGGGTAAATCACAGCATACTGTAATGTTTTGCTATGTTCAATTATCCGCTTATCATGCTAACTTCAACTTGGTCTAAAAGTCTTCCCTCTTAATAAAAGCTTCTTGGCTTTATTCCATGAGCAAATTTGATGTGATCATGACAGCCAATTTTGTACACCTTATTCCCACTATATATTTATTAGCATTAGGTTGTCAGCTTGAAATTGACCATGGTGAGAGTAGGTGCACCATGGAATTAGCAAAACTACACAACAATCATTTTGTTCCTT
Source organism: Heterocephalus glaber (assembly GCF_000247695.1). Next base: position 4,257,547 of record NW_004624733.1, on the reverse strand, counting down.
ATGGTCAGGCTTGAAAACTTACCAGCCTATCACTGGTTTTTATTTCTCTTTTCTTTTTTTTTGTATTCATTAAGTTCATTGGTACATTTTAGGTATATTATATGATGACATTCATCATTGGGAATTTGTACCTTTACATGATATATTTTGGTTCTTTTTTTTTTTCCCATTCCCCTTGCTCTCCCTTAAAACCCCTTCACCCTTCCCTGTTTACAAGGACTTTGTTTCTATTTTCTCCTTTTCTCATGTTTATTTCTTTCCCTTCATTCCTTTCCCCAACCCCTCCCAATTCCTCTTCCTCTCTGGACCTTTGCTTCCTATTTCATAGGATCTATTATACATTTTGATCCTTATTTACACTTTAAGTTTCTAACACCAGAGAAACTATTAAGTATTACACATGTGTGTCCTATTCATTTCACTTAAGAGTGTGGCCTCAATGTGCACCCATTTAGATATAAATGTCTCTAGTTTCTCATTCTTACTCCAACATCCATTCATGATAAAAAAAAAAAACCTACAGAAAATTATCTCAACCTGATTAAGGCTACCTATGAAAAACCAACAGCCAACATCTTACTAAATGGTCAAAAACTGAAATTCTTCACATTAAAATCAGGAACAAGACAAAGATGTCCACTATCATCACTCCTATTCAATATAATTCTGGAAACACTGGCCACAGCAATTAGACAAGAGAAAGAAGCAAAAGGAATAAAGATAGGAAAGGAAGAAGTTAAACTGTCATTGATACTCTATGTAAAAGACCCCAAGAACTCCACCAAAAGTCTTCTAGACTTCATAAATAAATTCAGTAGAGTAGCTGAATACAAGGTCAACACACAAAAATCAATAACCTTCCTGTACACGAAGAACAGACTCACTGAGAGAGGAACTGGAGAAACAACTCCTTTCACAATAGCATCAAAAAAATGAAATACCTAGAAATCAATCTAACAACAAAAAAAAATCAAAGACCTCTATTCTGAAATCTACAGCACTCTGAAAAAAGAACTGCAGTGGATATCAGAAAATGGAAAGATATCCTTTGCTCTCCTGGATAGGAAGAACCAGTATAGTGAAAATGGCCATACTTCCAAAACTACTATATAAATTCAGTACAATCCCAACTGAAATTCCAACAGCATACTTCACAGAATTTTAATCTTTCTCTTTTCTTAAAGAGCACTCTGTGTGTCCCATCTCTTCCTTTTTCTACTAGGACATTTTAAGTACTTTAGTTATAAACGTAATCATAAATAATCATGACATCAAACAAGTCTACCACAGTAGGGAAATACAGATTTATTTTTTGAAAAAAATTTTAGTTTCTGGTATTAGCAATGTAAAAAAGAAAACTGTAAAAAAGTAAAGCTTCTTTTAATCTTCATTATAAATATATATTGTGATGTCTTGTGTTTCTCTACAGTCTTTGAAGAAATTTACAACCTTTGATAATTCAAAATTTAGAAAACATTTCTTCCTATGAAGGTTGACAGATTTGTTTTATTGGTAATCAAACTTTTCTTCCTTCATAGTATTCACTATCCAGTAAATTTTTCTTTTAGAGTAGTCTTCAAACACTGGTGAGATATAGAATATCAATGATTATGTTTTAGAAAGAGAGTATTAACAAAACAAGGGAAATACCGCTAGTGTTAAAAAATAATGTGTATATCAAACTGTTTATTTTTAGTTACTGTACTTAAGTGGTATTTTTTGTTCTTTATTTTCTATGTAGGCCCTGAACTTACACAGTTTTCTCTCTCACCCTCAATCTAAGTAGAATTATGAAATAAGTATGGAATTCACATGGGGATGCTTTCCATTTGTTCTATTATGTATGTCAGAATACATATGATTTATATTTTTCTCCCTAAGTCAAATAACATCAGTTTTGGGGGGTTTTTTTGGAACATCTGGCTGGCATTTGGGAGATCTACTCCATGCACTATTAATCAGAATATCATTGTGAAGTATGGGTAACGAGCGATGTGAATAGCATATATTTATATGTAGAAAAGTTCACTTTATTGATCTAATACTACTCAGCATCCTGAAGAGCCTTGATTTTCAACACAATTTAAATACATTGCCAAAGCTTTATTTATTTAGTAAACTTGCATGCTATTTTTCTTTCAAAGTGCTGTATAGTAATGGCAACCAGGCAAGTTTCAAAAAACACTTTGTCTTTCATCTTCACTGAACACTTCCCTAGAAGCTAACTTTAAAACCCAACAGCTGTGTGGTTTAAAGTATAATGTACCCTTCTTTCCCCCAGCCTCCCCATCGAAATCTTGATACTTTCACTTCTCCATTTTGCCAGCACCCAATCTCTCACTTCTGATTTCTTCCCTACCTGCTCCCCACCCCATTCTCCCTCTGTTCTTATCTTCATTTGGAATTATTCTAATCCAGTCAAGAAAAAAATAGAAACTTAAGAATTAAATAGTCATTTCACATTTTGGTGGATTTTCTCTTTAGTTTTCTTGCAACTTTCCCCACTATTCCAGGTAACAGTGCCCTGCCCTAAGTGTCTGTTATTCTTAGCCTAGTTTAAAGGTCCATGGAAGGAGCCAGGCATGGTGCTGCACAACTGTGATTCAAGCATTCTGGAAGGCTAAGGCAGGAGGATCTCAAGTGTGAGCCCAGCAGCCTGAGCAACATAGATACTTAATGAGACCTTGTCTCGGAATAAAAAGGGTAGAGTGCTGGGGACATAGTTCAGAGTGAAAGCTGTGGACTAGGTCCCCACTATCATACCAAAATAATAATAATAATAGGAAGAAGGAGGAGGAGGAGGAGGAGGAGGAAGAGGAGGAGGAGGAGAAGGAGAAGGAGAAGAAGAAGAAGAGGGAGAAAAAGAAGGAGATTAAATTAAGTCCATATAAGGTAAGGTTATTTGTTGTTATTTTGGGGTTGATATTATCTAAATTCAAGAATCCAGAAAAAGATAAAAATATAAAAGACATGAATTCAAGTTAACATAAGGTTATTTGCTCATGTTGTTTAAATTACTTGGTGTTTAAATTACTTTTAAAAGTATTATTTAAACCCTAAATCCTCAAATAAAGAATGAACACCATATGTAAACTTTCCAATCTTTATTTCTATTATGTGTATGTATTTTTTAATGTTTCTTCATTGTTTAGTTGTTAATCCCCAAATATTATTATTTTCCTTTTACTTATGATAATAAATGCTCAGCACAATTAGCAGCAAAAGAGAGAATTATCTCTGATGTTTCTTTTTCTTATAATGTATCTCTAAAGATAAGATATGAATCTGTCCATAACTTTGAAATTCTGATTCTGAAGACAGAAGTACAAGTGCAAAGGCAAGTAGGAGTATCTATATTCAACAGACACTGAATGACTGGCCTCCACTAACATGATCTCCACCAAGAGATCATGGCTCTCTTTTCATCCCAGAAGCTCTTCTTCAAGGTAGCAGAGATCAATCAGATCCTCAATTGCCTGGAAAATTTGGCCACAGCTAACCTTGATTTTAAACAACAAAATGTAGTTTTAACTTGTATGAATTTTCTATAAAATATGAATTTGATATTTCTGTGTGTTTTCTCAGTTTCTAAGTAACTTTGCCCTAAGATGATTAGGTACTACTAAACTTTGACAGAGGTCTTCCCCAGATGTGGCTATATGAGTCACTGCTTAAGGAATTCCACTACATATGTTTAGAAAGTGCCCCAGGAGTTGGTGTAATAGAAGGTGTTTACTTATATGCTGCCTCGGTAAATCAGAGACTTACTTCACATACAGGAAGCCTGATGAGCCAATGGTGCCTGCAAAATAAAAGCAAATTGAGCATTGTTTGTCCCACATATATTAAGGAGAAGGCAAACCAGCTGTAGATTATGCTGGGTTGAAGCAGCAAAACAACAAATTTTACCATTTCCTACCATTGCTTTAACAATAGTTTAGCACTTAAGAGGTTACAAAGCACTTCTGTGTCTAGCAACTGTTATACATTAAAATAATTTTAAATAGGCATCTTTCCTTTATAAACAAAAATAAGATTGTCTCATGAAAAAGATTTATCTAGTAGATAACAACTTAGGTGTCTAAAAGGAGACTGCGGCAAGGGCGCAAAAAAGGCGTGACTCCTTGATCTCTTCCATGTTCTCACTGCAGGCACCAAAACTCTGAGTAGCTATTATGCTGATTATGTAGTCAGCATTATGACTGGGTAGTGGGCAGTGGGGATTGGATATTTTACTTCTGAGTTTTGAGATACATTTCCCTGTATATATGTCCTTATGAATGCAGATGTATGCTCTTTTCTGATTAGACTATAAGTCCTGATAATTTCTTTTTCTCCTTTTTTTTTTTTTTTTTGCATTATGGATTGAACTCAGAGCTTTGCACTTGTGAGGCAGGAGGTGACATCACTTGCCCAAGTCCTGATAATTTCTACTTTTGGGATGAGAATGGTAAGAAGAAAGCACAATAAAAGAAGCGATATGAATTTTCTCAATTTGGCAGGTATTCCTTTTTCTTGTACTCCAAAGGCTTTAAACTCTGACTTGTGGAAGAAGGGTTCAAGGTTATTCAATGGACTAAACTCATATTCAATTTTCTGAGTTGGAGATGTGAGAGCAGATACAACAGGAGAGGAAGACAAGAGAAAAAAATTCAGTCCTAATGAAACTGCAGCAAATAATTTTAACAACAAAAAGACTAATGCAAAAGTAGAGAGAAATACCACAAGTATTTTGAGGAAATGAAGCTATGCCACTATTCCATTAATCAATGGTAGGTTGACTTCATGCATCTGTGGGACACACACACACACACACACACACACACACACACACACAGGTACATGAAGAGGGAATGTCAATCATCCTTATACTTCTATTTCTCTCTGAAGAATCAGTCATTGCCCTGACTGTAACTCCATATCAAAATACTAGAAAAAAAGCAGAAAGACCTGTTTTTGCCAAATTGTACATTCCTTTTTCAAGCTCACTAGCCCACTTAGGACTTCCCCATGAGAGCCATGGATATTAAGCTCAGTCAGCGTGAGTGAAGGAGTTTACCTTTCCTTGATCCTGTTGAACTGAGCTCCTGGCCAATCATGAACTTTTCATTTTATGTGATCTCATGGGTGAGAGAACTGCACACCTGCTTGGAACACTAAACTACATTTTTAAAAATCTAAATACATAACAGATGCACCCTAGGATTACATTCTAAGAGGAATTTTCATATAAATTCAGATAGCACATCCCCCATAGTCACAATCCTATCCCTATGTCACAATTATGGTACAGATTGGGAAAGTCAGCACTGCATGTTCTTCATGGAAAGGAATGCAATATATTTTCTACATACTTGCTATAGTCAATAAAATATACTGCAAGTATATTTCAAATAGGAGACACTTTAATATATGATATTAGAAATATAACTTACTCAAAAATTAAAATCATAGGAACAGTGGACTCAGGACATCCTATTTGTAAATCTTCTTAGAACTTATTGAAGCCACCAAATCTGTCAGACCCATCTGGAAACATATTTCCTCCAGTTTCCAGTTAGTTTCACAACTAACAAGAGTGTGATGCTTAAGTCCCATAACACAGAATCCCCAGTGATCCTCTGTCCTCACAGGCCTTCTGAATGCATTTCATTCTTCCAGGTCAAAATTCTTTAATTACTCATTCTGATTTTCCTGCAAGTAATTATTCTGTTTCGTTGATCAAGTTTGAGACAGTAGGTTTTACACTATGATTTTCTTAAACTTTGCTCATTAGTGTACAAACTTCTCTGTCCCCAATTGCATAAACAAACTCTGATTGACATAAAGGGCCAGATAGATGCCAATAAAATCATATAGGGTAACTTTAATAACCCATTCTCACAAATAGATTTGTCAACTGACAAAAAAATCAACAAAAAGCCTCAGAGTTGAGCTACACTATAGATCATAGAGACTTAATAAAATATAGTCTTATATCCCAAAATACCAGATAACATTGTATTTTCAACAGCCCAGGTAACCTTCTCCAAAATAGAACATATTTAGGGTAAGAAACAAATATTAACAAAAAAAATTGCAATAATTTTATGCCTCCTGATTACAATGGAATAAGTCTAGAAATAAATAGCAAATTAAACTACAGGAATGACATATAAATGTGGAAAATAAATAATACACTTTTGAATGATTAGTGGGTCATTGAAGATTATCGAGAGAGAAATTTTTTAAAATACCAGAATAAAACAAAACCAGAAACATATCAGAATCTGTGAAAACATATCAGACACATGAAAACACTTCAAAATGGGTGTTTCTTGGGCTGGGGATTTCAGTGGTTTCACTGCCTGCTGCGCAAGGACCCGAGTTCAATCCCTGGTACCAAAAAAAAAAAAAAACCCCAAAATGGGTGTTTCTACCCATCAGTGCCTACATCAGAAAGAATGATCCCAAATAAGCTAATGTTGCATTTTAGTGCCCTAGATATAAAAATAAACCAAAACAAATCCAGTAGAACAAAAGACATAGTAAGAGTACAAGTAATAAAATACTGAAAGAACAATACTGTGAAAACATGAATGAGACTGACAAACTTTTAGTGAAACTTACCAAAAGGAAGAGTAAAAAGTTAATAAAATTGGAGACAAAATGGGCAAATTACAGCAGACACCACTCAAATTCAGAGAATTATTAGAAATTATTTTGCATTTATATTCCAATAAATTGGAAAATCTAAAGGAAAAAGATTCCTAGACATATATGACCTACCAGTATTGAATTAAGACATAAAAAAATCTGAACAAATCAATAATAAGCAGTGACATTGAAATAATAATAAAATCTCTCACAAACAAAGCAAATTCCAGAACACAGTGCATTTGCTGCTGAATTTTAACAGACTTTTAAAGAAGAGTTAACACTGATGATCCTCAAAATTTACATGGAAGAAAAAAATATATATATAGACATTATTCAGTCATAAAGAATAAAACCATGACTTTTGCAAGAAATGGATGGAACTGAGGGCTTCATGTTAAGTTAAATAAGCTAGTCTCAGTAAGTTAAATATTGCAGGTTTTCTCTTATATAAGCAATCTAAAAATAAGTTTAAATGAATTAAAAAAAGAGAGATGAAAAGAAATTAGAAAGTAGACTTTTAGAGATGGGGAAGGAAGGGGATTGAGAGATGAGAGGAAAAGGATGGGCTTAATGGGGATAAAACAATAAAAAATGTTATATGCATGTATTAATATACCAAAAATAATATTATTCTTTTTGTTTTCTGATCCTGGGGATTGAACTGAGGACCTTGTGCTTGCCAGGCAGGCATGGTGCCACTGAGCTACATCCCTGGCCCTGCATTATTCTAATATCTATCATAAAAGACCTTAATTTTGTCTTTCACAAATGAGAAATACTCTTGCAGGACTGCTTTTACAATCTATGAATTACTAAGAGAATAGCTGCTCAACAACTTTTTTTAAACTACCTTAATGTCTTCTGTTTTTTTCTGTATTACTTTGCATCACTCTTTCCACTATCTTTATTTCTTGAGAAACTATTACCAAGTGAAGAAATCATAAATCTAAAGTAGACTCCACATCAGCAACTACGTGGAAAAACATGGAAGGATATAACTGATGACTTTTTTCTTAAAAAGGAATAATTGTAGAAGTCACTTTGATCAACCCATATCTAAATATTAGCTCTTTCTTTAGTTCTTAAAATTTGTGTTAGAAACTTAAGACATCTGTCTTAGTAACTTTTCTCCTTCCTGAGACAAAATACCTGACACCCAAAATTAAACGAGGAAAGGTTCACTTGGCTCACACTTTGTAGAGGTTTCTGTCCATAGTCAGCTGGCTCCAAGAGCAGATGGCAGAGGGGCATTGCAGAAGAGAAACAGTCCATGGCAGGCAGAAGGGACCAAGCCACAAGCCATGATTACAGTTCTTTCTGTTCCTTGTATCTTACCAGGCTACCAGGCCTTGGGCAGGTAGCACTCACACCCTTAATCCTAGCATCACACCATGAATCAGTCCCAGCATCTCGTCTTTGATGCCAGCAGCATAAACCCTAGATCCAGCCACCTCCAAAAAGCTCCACCTATAACCATGTGAGACTTTGGGGGACATCTAGATACATGCCATAACAACATCATTGAAAACAGATTTAAGTTCACAGTGTAGAGGAACTTAGAGCAGACCTCATTAATAAAAATAAAAACTCTCTACAAGACATAGATAATACTGTTAGAATGGACTTTTCAAAATAACAAGGTAAAGAAAATTGGCTGAAATAAATAACTACAAAAACCTTCCTGCAAGAAGTACATTGTATATTTTAGTGTGAGTACACAGAGTTAGGAAAGGAGTTCTCAAGCCTTTTTTTTTTTTTTTTTGTATCAGCAATTTATAGCTGTTAAGAGGAGCAAGCCAGAGTATCATCATGACAGTTGGTTTTTCTATTGGCTAATTAGGAAATTTTGAATAATTGTCTAGAGTTAATAGGATTATACTATGGAAGTGCAAGAAATAATTTTTCTATGCTGTCCAATGGTAAAGTGGTCTTTTATTTCTATACTGATGGCCACATATATATGAATGCATGAAAGATGTGAATGCACTATTCAAAATTCACCAACAAGTCCTATAACTTATTGTGCTAAATAGAATTCGCATTAGAAACTTTACCACAAATTTTTCCTCACTTCTTTGATTATTTTTAATTTAAGGAAGATGTTCTCTTAATAAGTGAAACCCTGGAAACAAAATGTATCAGTCTTACATTAAATACAATGAAGTCATATTTTAAAGAAGGTCATATTTCTAAGGATAAAGTCACTGGTATTATTCAAAATTAGGTGCTCCTAGTGAAGGTCCTCTTACTGATGTGGTAATTCAAATGCTCTGTTTTGCCCTAGTATCAGAAAAACAAAAAACTTGGTTCATTGCTAAAGCATAAGTGACCAAGTTTTCTTACATTTGGGGCTTATTTTGCATGAAATATACATTTTAAATTTTAAAATATTGAAACCATATTCAATATGTAAGAGATTCTATTATAATAAAATGAATCATGAATGAAGGCTCACTATTTATAGTTTGTAGAAATAAATTTAAATATGAAAGTATAAAAACAATATTCCTTAAGCATATAAAGCATAGATATAAAAAGAAGATACAGTATTTCCATGAATGGTAAGGTTCACTGTCTCAAAGATATTACTGTTTCAGTTACAGTTATAAGTATTTGTAGAAGGTAACAGATTGGTTATAAAATTTATAAGGAAATTTCAAAATCTCAAAATAAATTGAAAACAAAAAGTTTCTGGATAACAACTCTTTTTATAAAACTAGATAATTAAAAGTGTGTGATACTAAGTTACAAAAAGACATACAGGTAAATGAGTCAGAGAATTCAAAATATACACGTTCCAATTTAGAGCAAAAATGTCCCCCAAAGAATCGTATATTAGAACGGTGACTGGGCCATGGAAGCACGGTATTGAATGTGCTAAGTGTGCTGTTACAAAGGGAAACACTGGCTGGAAGCTGCTCACCAGGTGGCTTCTTGACTCCTGCTTTGACTCTCTCTGCTTCCTGTACACCATGCTGTGAACAGCTTTTTCTCTGCCATGTCTATGGCCTGAAATGTGAGCCAAAATACATTTCCCCTTTAACCTTCAGGTGTCAGGTATAAATTTTGGGGGAAGATATGCATAAAAGATATAGCTGGTCCAATAGAATTTCTGATTTTTTTTAGCAATTTGCATACTGATTCCTATAGTGCTTGTACTAGTTTACATTCCCACTGACAGTGTAAAAGAGGGTTCTTTATTCCCACAAACTCATAAGCACTTGCTGTTGTTAGAATCCTTGATAATTATGGGAGTAAAGTGGGATATCAGTGTTGTTATAATTTGCATTTCCCTAGTGACCAAAGAGGCTAAACATTTTTTTGAGTTTATTAGGCATTGTAATTCTGAGAAGTGTCTCTTCATATAAAGCCATTTTTAATTGGGTCTTTTAATTTTGAGGGTTTAAATTTGTTTTTTTTCCTTAAATTCTTTTATTGGTACATTTTAGATATAAAATACATTTACATTTATCATTGGGAACTTGTACCTTTACATGATGTTTCTTGGCTTTTATTTTTTCCTCATTCCCCTGTTCTCCCTTCACCCCCTCCACCCTTCCCTATATACAAAGACTTTGTTCCCATTTTTCCCTTTTCTCATATTTTGTTTTTATTTCTTTATATAGTTTATATATTAATCCTCTGTCCAAGGAGTAGCTGGCATTTTTTCTCCATTATGTATGTTGTCTCCCCATTCTGTAGGTTATTTCCTTAGCTGTATAGAAAATTTAAATTTGATGTAATTCAACTTGTTGACTCTTGATATTATGTCTTGTGCAATTGATGTTCTGTTCAGAAAGTCTTTGCCTATGTTGTCAAGAAGAGCTTTACCAAATATTTCTTCCAGAAGATTCAGTGTGTTTATCTAGTTTTTTAGTTATTTTGATTTGATTTGAGTTCAGCGTAAGAGATTCTTCTGCACATGGATAACCAGTCTTCTCAGCACCATTTTTTAGAGTCTATGTTTTCTGCCATATATATATATATATATAGTGTGTGTGTGTGTGTGTGTGCGCGCTCGCGTGCGCGTGAGTGCTGTGTCCATTTCTTCATACAGTAGCACCAAAAACGGTGAATTAAGGGCATCTATTTTAATGTGATTGATAATTTTATTTACATCTTGCAATACATTGGTGACATATATTAGCTAGACAGTATTTCTCTATGAATGACACAGTGTGTAGACTTTCAGAAAAAAAGCTCTTTGATCTAAATAATGACTCTAGACAACCATCCAATCATGGCAACTACTCTGTCTGTCCATATACTAGCACAAAATGACCATTTCAGATTTTCTGATATGTAGTAACTCAAAGGCTTGAATAGTTCTGTTAGCTGTGATATTGACTGAAAACAAAAGTGCTCCTAATATATCCTCATACATATCCTCCTGAAAAATATATTGCACAAAACATGCATTATTGCCTTGTTTACAACATTGGTAGAATTGTCAATCTGGATTGTATAATAGTTACTCATTAATCCTCTCTAACAATTGTGCTTCAATATTCTCTATTTCATCATTCATTTAGTGTTGGCCAAAAAAGGAACACATGCCAACTTTTGAAGTACGTTCTCTCCTAAAAGTTCATGTCAAATGTCCTTAGCAGCAGGCAGAATCAACTCTTCACCAATAATAAAAGGCCTGTTAGCTTTAGAAATGAGTTTAGTCACTAAGAATAATGCTCTCAACACAGACACACTTAATGAAATTGTGGTCTTCACTACTTGATACTGTTCTTTATGTTCATGCTTTTTCCTTTTGACAAATGCTAAAGCCTTGTCTTTTAATGCAGGGTGTTGGTCTCCATGTGGTAAAGCAGATTTGCAGATTTTATGGCTTCATTATGGCCAGTAACAATGAATTATACAAAACAGTGTTGGAGAATGAGAATCATTTGTTGCCATTAACTCATAATTTAAGTGGTACTTGGTATTTTCTTTTAAATACATCTATTTGTTGTTGCCAGTCTTGCAGTCTTCCGCTCCTTCATCTTTGAGTCTTTTCCTTTTTCAAAGAAGCTCTCCAGTGGCATTTGTGCTTTATTCATTTTGGCTAGGGTTTGCTTGTGGGATTATGAAAATTATGACTGACACCAGTGTGTTGTTTAGGAAAGTGGTGAATTAAGTGGTAAAGAATATAAAGAGAAGGTAACGTGGATTAGATAATTGTTGATGTCTGACTCAAAGCCTCCCACCAGATGCAGCTTTATAACTAAAGTACATCAAATCACCTATCACCCAATGCTGCTCAATTGTCACTTGCTACTCACTGATAGGGTTTTGATATGAATCTGGAAGCAATTGTTTTATTTTGATCTCTGTGCAGGTCAACTTCTCTGCTTTTGCTAATCTCTATCACAGGCTGATACCTAGTGCTAGCCTCACTGCTTTGGCTACACTTTACATCATCAACCATTAGATTTTCAGAAGATATGCAACCTAAATCCCTCATACATGAAGTGTAGAGAAGAATTTCTACTCATATGGAAATCTAATGCTGCCCCTGCTCTGGAAGGAGGTGGAGCTCAGGTGGTCACGCAAGGGAGATGGAGTAAATACCAGGAGTAAATACTGAGGAAACTTTGCTTGCTTTTGTGCCGCTCACTTCCTGGTGTGTCACCCACTTCCTAATAGCCCTGAACTGGTCATCCATGGCCAGGATCAGAGACCCTTCCTCTACTCTACTCCACTTGTTAACATGTCGTTTTTGTGCCAGTACTGTGGTATTTTTATTACTGTAGTTTTGTAATGCAACTTCAAATCTGGGATTGTAATACCTTCTGCTTTGCTCTTGTTCCTGAGGATAGCTTTGGCTATTCTGAGTTTCTTCTGGTTCCATATAAACTTTAGAATTGTTTTTTTCTAGTCCTGTGAAAAATGCTAATGTTATTTTGATTGGAATAACATGAAATGCCTATATCATTTTTTGTGATATGGCTGTTTGTACAAAATTGGTCCTACCTTTTCATGAACAGAGGATGTCTTTCCATTTTCTGCTGTATTCAATCTCTTTTCAGAGCATTGTATTTCACATTATACAGATTTTTCACTTTCTCTGATGGTTTATTTCCTAAGTATTTAATTTGTTGAAGTTATTATAAATTAAATTATTTTCTTGATTTCTTTCCTGGTGGGTTGTTAGTGAATAAGAATACTATTTATTTTTGTGTTTATTTTGTACCTTGCCATTTTACTGGATTTGTTTACTATTTCTAACAATTTTCTGGATAGTTTTTGAATCTTCTATGCAAAGTATCATGTCATCTGCAAGTTTGGCTTCTTTTTATTTCTTTCTATTCTCTAATTGCTTTAGCTACAGTTTTGAGTACTATAGTGAATAGGAGTGGAAAGAGTGGATACCCTTAACGCGGTGCTAATTTTAGAGGGGATATGTTCATATTTCCCTTATTTAGCATGATGTTGGCACTGCATTTCTCATAAATATCGTTTGTCAATGTCAGGTAAGGTTCTTCTATACCTATTTTATCCAGATTTTAATTATGAATGGATAGTGAATTGTTTCAAAGACTTTCTGCATCTATTGACATGATCATGAGATTTACATCCTTCTTTTTATGTGGTGCATTATGTTTATTTATTTATATGTGTTCAACCATCCTTACATTATTGTGATGAAGCCAATTTGGTCATGATGTATGATCTTTTTAATAATTTGTTGAATTCTGTTTGCAATGATCTTTTTGAAGATTTTTGCATCAATGTTTGTTAAAGATATTATTAGCCTTTAGTTTTCTTTTTATGTTAAGTCCTTGTCTGAGCTTTGAATCAGCAGGTTGCTATCTTGAAGGAATTGGCAGTGTTCCTTCCTTTTCAATTTCATACAAGAGATTGAGGAGTACTGAAATTAGTTAGTTCTTCCCTGAAGTTCTTGTAAAATTTAGCAGTGAATTCCTTGGGTCCCAGGATTTCCTTAGTAGGTTTTTTCATATTTGTTTTTCGTTTTTGTAGCTCTTCTCCCTTGTTTTCAGTTCTTGGTTTGTTCAGGTTTTTTATCTTTTCAGTTCAAATCTGTTATTTCATACATGTCTAAGAATTTTTACATTTCTCCTAGATTCTCCAGTTTATTGGGATACAGATTTTTGAAGTAGTTTCTTATAATCCTATCCATCATGATGTTTCCTTTTTCATCTCTAATTGGATTGATATAAATATTTTCTTATCTGGTTTTGATAAGTTTGGTTTAGAATTCAATAATTTTATCCTTTCAAAGAACCAACTTTTTGTTTCACTGATACTTTGTATTGATTTTTTAAGTTTAATATCATAATTTCTACTCTGATCCTTACAATTTCTTTCCTTCTACAAATTTTTTATTTTGTTGTCTTTTGATTTACTAGGACCTTGAAGTGTATCAACTTGTATTTTGTATCACTCTATTTTTATAATGTGGGCATAGCTATAAATTTCCCTCTTAGAACTGCTTTTGTTATGTCCCATAGGTTTGGAATGTTTTAGTCTCATTGGATTCTAGAAACATCTAAATTTCTTCTATGATCTGTTGATTATTCAACAGTGTATTATATAGACTTCATTTGCTTTCTTTTGCCATTTACCTATCTCTACTTTCATTCTGGTATGACGTGATAGTATATGGGAGATTATTTCCATTCTTTTGTATTTATATAGTTCAGAGTCTATGATGTGTTCTATTTTGGAGAAAGCTTTGTGTGCTGTTGAGAAAAAGAAGTATTCTGTTGTTGGATGAAACACTACGGCTATCTGGTAAGACCATTTGTTAAATGATGTAGTTCAATACTGATAATTATTTGATGATATTTTGTCTAGTTTGCCTGTCAGTTTGTGAGAATGGGGTTTTAAAGTCTGCCACTATGATTGTGTTGGTATTTTTCTGACCATTTACATACAGTGGTGTTTGTTTTATGAATTTGAGGGTACCAGCATTTGGTGCATATCTATTTGCAATTGTTATCTATTCCTGTTAAATTGTTTCCTTTAGCAGTAGAAAGTGACCTTATTTTTTTCACCAGTTTTGGCTTGAAGTCTGTATTGTCTGAAAAGAGCATAGCTATTCCTGCTTGCTTTAGTGATCTTGTTGCCTGAAATAACATTTTTCAGTCTGTTTCTTTATGGGTAAGATTTATTTCTTATAGGGACTATATACTTGTGGGGTTTTTTTTTGCAATCTGCATCTTATTGGGGAATTAAGACCATTTGTATTGAAAATCATTACTGAAAGGTATTTACTGAATCTTGCCATTACATTATTTTTCCATTGCTGATTTCTTGTTTCTTTTCTTTTTAGTTAACTACTGAGCAGATAGATACATTCCTTCCTTTGGTGATGTTATTCTATCTATGTCTAGGATTTTAAAAAATAATTTCTGCAATTCTGATTAGTAGTCATGAATTTCTTTAGATGGTCTTTGTCATGAAAAGTTATTTCTCCATCAATTTTGAAAGAGTTTTTCAGGATAAGTTAATATGGGTTGAATGTTGTTTCATTTAGGCCTTGAAAAGCTTTCCTCCCGGTGCTCCTGGCCTTTAAGATTTGTGTTGGGAATATGCTGTTGTCTTGGTAGGGTTGCCTTTATAAATAAATTGATGTTTTTCTAAGAGCTTCTAATATTATGTCTTTCTGCTAAATTTCTAGGGTTTTAACTAAGATATGCCATGGACACATTGTTTTTCTGCTCATTCCTTATATACTTCAGTTACTTGAAAGTTGAATATATTCTTTAGACTTGGAATTTTTTCTCCTATGATTTCAGTGAAGAAATTTTATACCTTTTATATCATCTTCTAATCTTTACATAACTCTTAAATCTTATAATCCTGATGGTCTTTTCTTCTTTGTGAGTGACTTAGCAATTGTTCAAAGCAGTTTCCATGCTGTCTGGTTATTTTTAGGTTATCAGTGAATATATGATCTACTATATCAATACTACATCCAATACTACATCATTCTTGGCTTTTTTTTTTTTTGACACTGTCTCACTTTGTAGTTCAGGCTGTCCTTGAATTTACTATGTAGCCCAGGCTGGCCTCAAACTCCCAGCAATCCTCCTGCCTCAGTTTCCTGAGTGCTGGGATTATAAACATGCACCACCACACCCTGCTCAACCTTGTCTTTTAATTGGGATTCTCCTACCAGTGGTCATCTGTTGCACATACTTTCAACACAAATTATCACATCCTGTATTTCTGCTTGGTTTCTTTTCATGATCTAACTCTTCAGTAAAACGGTCACTCATATCTTGTATTGTCTTGTTTAACAGCTTTTTGTTGGTATCTTAAGCTTCTTGAAAATTTTATCAATTAAATCCTTTACCTATTTATTTACAAACTCTTTGAACTCTCTGAATGTCTTATTGATATTTTTCTTATCTCTTCACGTATTTTAAATATTTGTTTTTTACTTCTTTCATGTGTCTGTGAGATCACCTTGAGGAGAGTTAAGAGGGTTTGAAGCTTTCTTGTTGCCCTGTTTTCTCATGTTTCTATTGTTTTTGTGGTGAGGGTTGAGGATCAATTACAGTAGAAAAGCTTACTGCTGTGGACATCTCATTAGTGTATATAATCTTGGCATTGATTCTGTTTTAGCTTTAGAAACTTCTTCAACCTACTCAATGTAATAGGATCAGTTGCAGCCCTTGCACTCCCTTGTGCACATCTTCTGAGCTTCCTGCATGCATCATGCCTCTAGTCAGACATGAAGGAGCTTGAGTAGCTCTTAGTACCTTCTGAAGCAGTCTGGAAGTCTTCTTTCATAGGTAACTTTACAAAGTGTGCTTAAAAAAAGTGAATGCTATTGCCAAATGCCTTCCAGTGGAAAGATAGATTTGCAAAAACATTACTGTGTATTTTCATCAACTATATTCTCCACATCTGGCACTGTGTAACTTCCAGCTTTTACCCCAAAGTCAAAATGATTATGAAAGTCAAAAGTTTTGAATGGATTTAAGGCATTGAGACAGCCATGAGAGTCCAACTGAAGATATTCAGGAAAGAAGGCTTCCAGAACTAATTCAGAAAGTGGTTAGGATAATGGTACAAGTTTGTTTGATGTGTGTGAATATGGTTTGACAGGGATTGATGGCAACATGTATTTTGCTATAGCAGTATTTTTTTTTAAATTTGATGTGGTTCCGTGTACACAATGGAGAAATTTCTGGTGTCAAAGATCCAGGAACTAGTTCCAGGACACAATTACAATAGGTCTCTCCATTGGTCAAAAGAAGACACACTAATGGAAATCTGTAATTATGCACAGTCCTTCTGAACTGCAATTTCTACCCCTAGGTGATTAGACGAGTTATGCTCATGAACTAAAGGGGCAAGTCTTATGATGGTAAGAAATTTACTCTCCTACTGTAAATTATAAAGTTGACCTCCAAACCTGTTATTTCCCCATATAAACTATAGTAGGTTATATTTTTTTAAAAAGTTATATTCTATGAAGCAGTAAATTATAGAGTTCCTAAAACTACTGCCATCATAATTTTTAAAAACATAAAACTCTCTTCAGTGATGGAAGTGAACATACCCAAAGTTAAAATATTGCATATTTAGGTGCTGACAAATTTATAGAGATGCTTCTGTACCAATAGAACATTTCACTCACAGGTCTATGTTAAAGTGCTGACAATTTGATTTAGGCATATAAGAATTTCCTTTTATTAGATAGTTCTAATAAAGTAAAAAAAAATTCTTGAAAATGAAAGTTTCATTTTTAGGATTCTAAAAGTTGTAAATCTCAGTGACATTTACCTTATAAATCTTCTATGCATACAAAATTTCATTTGTCAAGTGTAGAGTATGTAATATCCCCACTGCAAATGTATGATGCTGTGCATGCATTGCATCTCGTGTGCTGTGTAAAATGTTCGTGTCCTTGATGTGATACAGTAACTCAATGTCAGGGAAGTCTGAGTTCTCAAGTAAGCTTTTGCTTTTTTTTTTTTAATCAAACAAGCTAGAGAAAGTTGCAGGAGAAAGGTGGGTGGAAGAATACATTCCTTACAGGATAGTAGGTAACTAACAAAAACAAAGAGAAACTATCTCACACTTCTTCAACTTAAAATGAGGAAACATTATTTTGACCACTTTAGATGTATCCCCTGATTTTTACAACCACTCTCTGAGATTAATATTATGATCAATATTCTCATTTCACAAACAAAGCAGTAGAATTACAGAGAAGTGCAGAAACTTGCCAAAGGTCACATATTTAATAAATCTTAACTCTGGAGTCCACATTTTTTATTGAGTCACAGTTTTGTTATTCCTTGCCACCCACCCACTACCCACACACACAGATAGTGAAAAGGTGGTATGAAGAAGTCATAAGAATTAGGCATATATTTTCATATCAGCATTGTTTTTCATGTAGGAATTTGGAAGTTTTATAACATTTTTTTATGTCAAAATTAGTTTCCATTTCTAGTGACCTATGTTTATAAATGTGAACTTATGTATTATCATAGGCCATAAAATGTAGACTTATCTCAGGCTTTTAATATTTTTATACTTTTCTCTATTTAATCAGTAGTCAAATCCCATTTTATATATAAATGACTCAAATAGCTACCTTTATTGAGCACCAAAACACTGTAATAATTCCTTGATCTATAATGTATCTTATCTCATTAATTAAATTTTACATAGATTCTTGAGGTTCAAAACATTTCATTAATTTCTTAGATTATGTTGCTAATAAGTGGTTAAGTGAGGGATTGAGTCTATTTCAATATTCAAAGTCCATGTTCTTTCATTTATTACATACTATACTAATACTTAAATATCTCTCCAGTGCAGCCTACTTTTTCCATCTTCATTACCAAACCTTTGGTCATAATCTTTTTTTAACTCCATTACTGCAAAAGTTTCCTAATAACTTTTCCTTTTTCAATGTTGTCCAAATCCCCATCTTCCTATCTATTCATATCCTGCTGATAAATTATATAAAAAGCATGTTTGATCATGCCACGCTCCCATGAAAAATCATCCCTCTTTTCTAGAAGACACATGTCATTTCCTATTTCATAAGTCTCTTCCAAATGTCTGCTTCACTAACTTATCTGCCCCAATTATTACCATTCTCTACAACCTCCACCAACATACACTCCTTGCTCCAGTGAAACTGAGCTGCATATCAGTGTTTCACATTTTTATACATTTAGATATTCAAATTTCCTTTTTGTATATTCACATTTCCTTTTCTAATGATTATCCTTGCATTTTTCTTAATCAAATTGTGAACTCAATTTTTATACTGTTGCTTCATGCAATATATTGTCTTCTTTTTATCTCAGTCTGAATTATATATCTCTTTCTATGTACACTGTTTTATACTAAGACTGTCATAATTGTTAGTTTTATTTTCTTAATATATCATATACAGCATAAGAACTTTTAGAATGCAATTTAAAGAACACAATGAAACTTTCAGTTCTTCATATTTTAATGTAAGAACTGCCATGTTTCTGGAAGAATTTAAGTCAAATTAGTATGCAACAAGAGAGGCCAGACTTTCTCAATTCTGTCTTAACAGGATGTAAAGCTAAGAAGTATTTTCCAAGCAGGCTTGAAAATAAACACTACTATAATGGAATTTGGGTATTATCATTTGTTTCATATTATGGCTTGTGTCTAGATGTTCGCCCAAAGCCTCATGTGGTTATAGGTGGGGCTTTTCAGAGGTGTCTGTATCTAGTGTATGAAGCTGGGATCGATTCATGGTGCAATGCTAAGATTAAGGGCACTAGGATTAAGGGTATGATTGCTACCTCCCCTAATGCTAGGTAGCTTGAATATGATAGAAGGGACAGAAAGAGCTCTGGTGGTCCCTACTTGTCCCTTGTTGCTGGTCACTTGCTTGCTTTCTACCTTTTTCCCACCGTGAACAGTTTCTCCTCTGCAATGCCTGTCTGCCATGTCAACCTGCCTTGGAGCCAGCTGATTATGGACTGAAATCTCTACAAACTGTGAGCCAAATAAACTTTTCCTCCTTTAACTTTGGGTGTCTGGTATTTTGTCTCAGCAACAAGAAAAGTAAGATGTTTCATTTTGAAAATATATTCTTTTGTAACTACTGAAAATATGCATTATAATGTTGAGTAGAATGCTGAATGTGGGTAAACACTGATTTTTTTCTTTGTAGAGAATTTTACATAATTCAAAAAACCTAATTTATTTATATCTGAGTTTATAAATTAAACTTATTCATTTAATTTGGTGTTCAGGTTGATAGGAAAATCATATTCGGTCATTCATTCAATAGATACATGTTGAACATTCCAGAAAAAAGAGGAGAAGGAAAGATAACACATTTGTGGAGACATTAGGAAATGTGATACACATTTTGTTAATCCAGAGAGCTAAAGAGCAGAGGCCAGAGAGCACACCATGGACACAAAAAGCAGTGGTAAGATGATGGGCTTGGTGTGCAGGGAATTTGACTTTGTTTGAAAAGCTTTTTAACCCCTTGGAAAGTTTTAAACAAAGAATGTTATAAATGGATTAAGACTTTAGGAAAATTAGCACCATCATGTTTAGGTAGGAGCTTACTCATTGGCTGAAGTAGTGGCAAGGTCATTTGGAGAAGGAAGACACAATTATAGGCTAGTCAAGTAGATCTGGAGATGGAGCATATAAAAGTCACTGACATAATGGATGATAAGAAATGGATAACATATTTACAGAAGTTGTATATTGATAATATGAGCTTCCCATTGTTGCTATAACAAATTACTATAAATTTAGTAGATTCAAATAGTACACATTTTTTATCTTACAATCCTGGAGATCAGAAGTCTGAAGTCAATTTCGTTGAACTGAAAAGTCAAAATGACAATAGGACTGTTTCTTGTGGTGGTTCCCTTGGGGAATCTGTTTTCCTGCCTTTCTCATTTCTAAAAACCATCTGTATTCCATGGTTCATGGCTCCTTTCCCTATCTCCAATTTATAATCACAGCATCTTTGAAAACATTCATCTGTGTCCTCTGCTCCCTTTTCATAGGGAACTTACTGTCTGATATGATAATCCTCCCATCTTAAATTCCTCAATTTAATCACATCTTCAAAATCCCTCTTTCTGTGTAAGGTAATGTATTCACAGGTTGCAGGGACCAGAATGTGACATCTTGTGGGCTTGAGGGAACCATTTTTCTGCCCACAACAATGATGAGTGAAAGGCTGAATTGTAAACTGATAGTCATATATTTTTCTTGGAAGTAGAAAATTGGTGATAGTACTTACTAATATGGAGAATGAAGGGATTTAAATTTGGGCTAACTCAACAGGGGATATTACATAATTAACCAGTAGATAGCTGGTCACATAATTGTAAAAGTTTAGCAGGGAGTATTTGGAGAATATATAATCTTCATAATTAACAATATATGAATGAATGGTGGGAATTCCACTTTAGGCTGCTAAGAAATAGCCAATTTTGAATTTGCTTTCTTCCAATAAACAGAAATGAAACTTAAAATGTATGTGTGTGTGTATGTGTGGTTTTCAGGAACTACCCAGAAAGCATACAAATTATACTCCTTGTGCAATGAAAATTTTACAAAGTAATATGTATACTAACCTCCGCTCTTTGATTGGGGAAACATCCTGACCAGGTGGCAAGGATCTCAGAAACAAGCTAAGCATGCTGATCTCACTGAATGAACTGACAGAGTCGAGTTAAAGGGATAACACTATAGAGGGCAGAGCTAAGCAGACACAATTCCCAGACACCTGTATGAAGGTTTTCTTTAAGTAACTGCCAAGGAGCAGGTGCTTCAGAGTTGAGAGAACAGGGATACTGATAGTGCTGTGCACCTTGATATTGTAGTCTGAAGAGATATTTCCTGAACCATCTGAAGATCCCTGTGAAGCAACACTGTGTTTTGCATGAGCAGTAAGAAGATGGCCTTTGGAGAGGGTGAGCAGTGGTTTCAGCCACAGCCAAGAAAGTAAATATTTTAAGCTTTGTATTCTCTATTATAATTTCTCAAATTGTTTGTTTCAGGTTTTTAAATCCCCTTCCCTTCCTTGTCTCCTCTCTCCCCCATGTCTTGTTGCCCTTCTCAATTGACAAAGATTTGCCCAATCTTTTCAAGTGGAAAAAGGGATCAAGATTTGGAGGGAGCAGGGGACAGAAAAATAGATGGGAAGGAGACAAAAGAATCAATATGTGTTATGTACATGTACAAACTCCCCACAGGAAATGTAATCATTATATACTGCAAATATGTACTAACAAAAATTAAATTTAAAAAAATGTTTTCAGTGTTGTTCCTTAGAATGAAACTAGCATTAGACAATATATAAACAAATGGCTGAGACTTTGTTTCAATAAAATTTTATTTATGAAATCAAATTGCTGTCTAAACTTTGCAAATGGAGTACAGATTCCCAGGGTATGTCTTGGTATGTCTGGTCCATAATCTAACAATCTAACACTAGCCAGAAGAAGACAGGAAAAAATTCAAATCCAAAGCTTGATAAGATCCCAGAAGAGTGTCAAGGCTCTGAGGTTAAGGCAGTGATGACAAACCTTTTAGAGCTTTCAGTGATTCCAACAGCTCGCTGTGACACATGTGCCATGGCTTTGCCACCACTGGGTTAAAGTCTACCAAGGTGAGGGAAAAAAATACTCACTGGGCTTGCCATAAATCTGACTTAACAAAACATAATCAAGTAAAAATAATCTCAAAGTGCTCCACTTTTCAATGGGTTAACAGTGAAATAAAAATCAACATTCTTTAGAGGAAGATAACAAAATCCAGATTTCTTAAAATTCTTTACCCACATGATCAGTATACAATAAAAATAGTAAAAGAAATTATAAAATGTGACCATATCCATGAAAAAAATACAATATATACTAACCACAAGATTTCTCAGATATTGGATATGAGAATAATGTACGGTATAATAATAGTGTTTGATCAGGGACAAAAGAACACGTAATTTCAGCAGAAAAAAATGAAAATTAGAAAAGAAAACAAACTGCAATTCTAGAAATAAAAGCACAGTAACTGACCAAAACAAAAGAAACACTTATTGCACAGTAAGAATGCAGAAAAATCCTCAGTGCATTTGACTGATTACTAAAAATATCTACACCCAAAGAACTAAGAATTAAATTTGAAGAAAAATAAATGAAGCCACACAGACTTACAACTTCAGTGACATTCATGTAGTTAAACTCATCCAAAAAATGAAAATATGCCAAAAAATTTGAAATAAAAATGATGAATATTTTCCAATTTAATAAAATATTTTGACTCTTGGATCCAAGAAAGTCATTGAAATAAAAATAAGACAAACAAAAAGAAAACCTCAATTAGGTCCATCACAGTCAAACTTCTAAATAGCAAAGAAAAATTTTCAAAGCAACCAATGCCAAAAAAAAAGCATGCCAAACTTAAGAGTACATAGAAAGGAACAACATGCATGATGAATGACTCTATAAAATAAAGAAGTTCTGAAGTAAATTAAACATCTTTAAAATGATGAAAGAGTAAAAACCTGCCAACCGAGAATTCTACACTTATCAAAGATATACTTCAAAAATACTAGTGAAATGAAGACATTCTCACATTACTAAAAGCTGAGATAATTACTTTCTAGTAAAACTGTGAGTCATGAACTATTAAATGATGTGCTTTAGGAGGAAAGGAAATGATGCCTACTGGAAACATGGATACAATACAGAACAAATGAAAAGCTCTCGAAAATGCAAGGAAGTAAAAACTTAAAATAAAATTATTTATAAAACAAAATTAATATGAAGTAAGATTTGTAAACATGAAGATATAATAAAGTAAAGATACAAAAGTTAAGGCAATTGGTTAACAGAATCCTGCCACTGTAAAGTTACTGAATTGTTGAATCTGCAGTGGAAAATATGAAATGTGAAGG
The DNA here is from genome assembly GCF_000247695.1 of Heterocephalus glaber. The sequence continues at coordinate 4,234,005 of NW_004624733.1, read as the reverse complement.
GTATAATTTTGATCCACAATGAGCTCTAATAAATTAAGAATGCACAACCAATCTTAGAACAATGACTAAAAAAAGTCAAGGGAAGCTAAATTTACCTAAATTTTCTTTCTCTGGTTTTCACATTGTAATATTATTGCCTCCCTGACAGTAAGCATAGCCTGCCACTTGCTTGTAAGTGGCAGGAATGTGTATGATAATCCGGCCAGCACTAATGTTATGTTGTTTAAGATTCCACCTTGCTCACAGACAAGCCATACCTTCCTTCTGGCCTTATTGAAAAGGGATTCATATTGTCATCGGTCTTTGAAGAGCATAGCATGGGAAACTGCAGGTGGACTCTTAGTGGAAGACAGCTGCCAGCAAATGCTGAAGTGTTCAGACATCTGGACACAAGTAAACCAACTCCACCAATGACCGGAATGTTCATGAGAGTGGACGGTTACCTAGCCAAACTCACCTGTGAATGCACTCTGGCTCAAATGCTAATTGTAGCCTTATAGAACTCTGAACCATGCCAATTTTCTGATCCTTAGAAACTGTGGTAAAATGAATTATTATATCATAATCTGAACAATAATGTTAACAACTTTGACCCAATTGCCATAAATGAAACACTGTAACCACCTGCAAAATGCATATTGTTTTAGTGAATATGAAAAGTTCCCAAGATGTACCATCTTCTGGGCTATGAAATAAGCTATAAATGCCCAACATTAAAAGAAGATGAAGAAAAATCCCTAAATAATTGGAAGTGAAATACTATACTGCCTATTAACTCATGTGCCAATGGAAAAATCTAAGGCTAATGGGAAAATGAAAGTAAATAAAAATGCCAACAGCATATGAAAACTTCTGTCATGAATATAATGCAGTGCTAGAAGTATTTTATAACTTTAAATTCATATGTAGAAATGAGTAAAATAAACTAGGTAAACAGAATATAGATAGTGAACTAAATAGAAGAGTTTTTTTTAACTTCTGATAGTACATGTTCACAGTATATTATGATTATATTCGGGGTAGGAACTTGGTATATATAATAAGACATTTCAATTCCTTTCTTTTTCCCCCCTTCCTCCACTCTTTTTCTTTCTCCAGCATCAAATTCATTTGTTTATATAGTAATAAGAATTGAGAACAAATAATAAAGGAAAAAAAGAAAACATAGTGTTAGGTGGGGTTTACAATCAGGTACTTAGGGAAGGGTTCCTCAAGGCAGAAAGATCCAAAGGAATGCAGCAACTAGTCATGTGAATACTCAAAAGAATGGACAAAATGCCTAGAGTAGACAAGGGAAAAAAATTACAATCTGTGATCTATGTTCACAACAAAGACACTAAAAAAAGAGCAAATTAAATGCATAAACTATAACACAGCCAGTCTTAAAGAATATTAGTAACCTAAAATCTAGTTACTTGAAAGGATGGACAAAATTGATAAACCCCTAACAACATTTGTAAGAGGGAAAAGAGAAAAAAAATGCAATCAATCAATTAAAAAAATTAAAGAATCAGTATTCTGTGTATTCAATAGACATGAAAATGAAAATAATGAAATATAATGAAGAATTACCATCAAAGTTTTTATATCTATATTTAATTTCATCCTAACCAACAAAATGAAGATTTGGATTGAATAAAATAAAAATTATTTTCTTCTGCCACAGGAAGCAAGGCAATGAGAACATAGATCATGTTAGGTATGAGAGGAACATTTAACACAGGATAGAAAGTCAAAAAAATGTGAATTTGTACTTTTTCTACTACACCTGGTATAATAGCTATCCCCCCTTCTCTGGAGAGGCAGAAAGACCCTTTGCTCTAAATGTTAAATGTGTCCTGCAAGGAGGAGAAAGTCCCTAGGTTCATTACTCTTTGAATACAAACAAATGGCACAGGGAAAATAAACCTGTGAACGTCTCTGGAGGTCTAAAACTCAGCTTCCAAGCTGGTTTTGCTCTTCCTTCATCTTTAAATCCTGGTTGACAGCAATTTTTGCTCAGAAATCTATGATCATGCCAAAACAACTGAAAATATCATGATCATGAAAAGAATTTGTTACCTGGTAACTTCATGGGAATAAATTTGATAACTTAGATGAAATTAACAAATCTCTGAAAACTACAACTTAACAAAATTTACATAGACAAAAATAGAAGCCTGAATAGGTCTGTATTAAAATTAATTCACAGGCAAAATCATTTCCACAAAGAAAATCCTGGGAAATTTATGTTACAAATTCTCCAAACATTTAAGAATAAAAATTAAACATATATAAATTTAGAAATTAAAGAAAAAATGTCTGGGTTATTTACTGAAGCTGGCATAACCTAACATCAAAACCACATAAAGGTATAATTAATTAAAAGAAATGTAGTCCAGCATCCTTTACAAATATATCAGCAAGTCTCCTCAAAGCCTTAGCAAAATTAAACTACACTCTATGGAAAAACAATAGCAAAATGACAAAAATCACAATTGCATCATAACTACATTATCATAACTAAATGGTAATTGATCCTCAATACACTTCTAAAATCTGTCAACAAGATTTATTATATCAGGGCCAGGGCTTTCACTCAATGGTTTCGCTGCCTACTGCTCAAGCGCAAAGACATGAGTTAGATCCCTGGTACCAAAAAAAAAAAAATTATTATATCAAAAAAAGGCATGTAGGGACAGGGGATTTAGCTCAGTGGTTCCGCTGCCTGCCTCACAAGTGGAAGGTCCGGGGTTCAATTTCTGGTACCAAAAAAAAAAAAAAAGACATGTAAAAGAGACAACCCAGGTTATTTCCTTAATAGGTGCAGAGAAATCACTTGATAATGATTCATAGCTAAAGGACTGAATGAGGTAGAGATAAAAAGGAATTTTCTAAACTTGCCTGAAGGACATATATAAGAAACCTCCCTCAGATGTCATACAAAATGATGAAATATCAAGAACTTTCTCCGTAAGATTGCAAACAAGAAAAGGATGTTCACTTTTAATTTCTCTCATGCATTATTCTTGCAATAATATTTCTAAACTTGATTGCTAAATAACTAATTTAATCTCTCAATAACTATTCCTAAATTTACATTAGCTCTCTGTTGTAGCTAGAATAATTTACCAGAAATGTAGAGAATTAAAACTATAGATCTATTCCCTTATTGTTTCGGAAGTCAAAGTCTACAAGAGCAGTGTTGGAAGAGCTGCATTCCTTCTGGAGGAGTCTGAGGTGCCTGTGCATTTTCCAGTTTCTTTTTTTTTAAGAGAAGGAAAAATTTATTGGGAGAAAGAAAGCTTCTGTCTAAGAGAGACAGAAGGGGGACCAGAAAGTGGGTTGCACACCCACTCCATGTTTCAAAGATGTTTTATACAGCAAAGCCATGTGGTAAAGAGTGTACAAAGTGAGACAAAACTATAAGACCCAATAGAAATTTATAAGGTGGGCATGAGATGGGACAAAACCATGACCAACCAATAAGACTAGAAGTAATATTGATTAAATGGGGCTCAAATGGGGGAGCAAGTCACATAGCAAGCATACAAGGATTTTTAGTTAGGATGAGTCAGGGATATTTCCTGGAGAGGCTGGGTTAAGACCTTGACCCCCCACCCAGGTGATTGATACCTATTTAGAATATCAATCACTGCTATTTATCCCCAGGGGAAGCACAAGGGTGTGTAGTTTCTCTCCTTTTACAATTCTGGCCTTCAGTGAATGTGTCTTGACTGTCCTCCATGTTAGCTCCTTGCTGTGTTGGGTCCTGGAGGGCTGGTCCTGTCTAACTGCACACAAGATATTTAATTAACTTACCTATCTGCAATAATCTCCCCTCTGAAGAAGTACCCCTAACTGGTCTGAGGGGGCAAAGGGCGATGTCCATTTTGGCTACTTGCGGCTGACTAGGGTCCCAGTTGTGATCAGCAGTTAGAGTTACTCTACAGAGAGTCTATCTAATGGCCCTCCATAGGTGCCAGGCATTGTCATCTTAGTAGCCATATAGCTTTGAGTCTGGAGGAGACAAAGCCAAAGAAACAGTTAATACATGGGCCAAATTATAAGGTCAGCAGGATTGCTATGAATATAGCCAACAAGGGTTTCCACTGGGAGGAACTAGTAATAGCCTCTTACAGAGAGGATAAGAAAGTCTAGGGGACTTTAGAATCCAACATGTAAGTCCTATTATATAGTTTAACACTTATGAGCTCTTTACAAGGTTGATCTGGTGGATCCCGGTAAAAGAAGTCTAGCACTTTTGTCATTGGTTCCATTTGTATGACTGCTTGGAGTTTGGCAGCCTCTAGGCAAGAACAAACAAAATGTTTAAGAAATTGGAGCATGTATAATCTAAGCATAAGCACACTAGAATGAGAGGGCAGGTTGGGAAGAAAGTCACACTTAGAAATTGAAATAGTGATTTTAACCTGCTAGCTCTTAGCTTCTTTCACTGATGAAGGTTATATATGTATAAGTCTGATACTTTGTCCTAAGTCTCTCTAGTTTTAGCTTTAAGAAGATAAGACAATTTGAAAAACAAATCTCATTTAAGAACTTTAAAACTCTAGCTGAGCTCTTATAGATTTTACCATAATTTTTTCCCAATGATCCATAACCGTGGTCAGCTACTGGTGTAGCCAGAAACTGCTAGAAGGGGTCAGTGACTGGAGCCCCTTTTTATGTCTAGCTTTATTACTATGGCATTATTTTTATACCTATTTTGGTTATTCTTCTCTGCTGGGTGTTTAAGACCAAGTTAAAGTGAGACCTGTCAATCAGTATGAACCTCTTGCTATCTATTAAGGTCAGTTAAATCTCCTCAGCCATTACTTTGGAACCATGAATAGAGCCTTTCAGCTCCTCTGTCAGTGTCAGCCACCAGAATGGGTCATGGCCTTGCTTGACCATGTTTCTTTCAGTGAAAGCATGGGAGATTTTTCTTTCTTGGTGACCTTCCTTTGGCACATGATACATTTGTGCTCTGGTGCCCAGCAATCTCCCTGCTCAGGAGGTTGAATGACTTAAAAAAGATGTAGGATCCTGTAGGAAAGGTTCCTTTGTGTCCTGGATCTTTGTTGATCTTGATGGGCCAGGACCAAAATATTGGCTGTCCTCTTAGCCCAGTTAGCTTTCTAGTTTTTGTCTCCAAACTTTAGTTGTTGAACACACAGAAGAGAAGATCAGTGACATAAGTATTTTAGTAGGAGCAGTGAGCTTAACTATTATAATAGTTAAGACATCAAGCATTTTTGAAGTATAAAGCACAGAGGGATGTTATTTTTTACCAACCATGGTTGTTTTAGTAGTTGAATCCCTGTAGAATGTTAACAGACAACAGTTATATATTATAGAGAAACTCAAAATCAAGAGCCACATAGTATTTTAGCATGAAAATCAGGATGGCATTGTCTTTGTAACTTACATGTCTATCTTAGTACAGAATAGTGTTTCAGTCAAACACCTTCATCTGATCATAAGACATTAAATGACATAAAGAAAACTCTTATTTGTTATCCTTCAGTAGGATGCCATGTAAAGAGAACATACATATTGGTCTATAAATTTATCTTAAGAGTTCATAATGTCTAGCCTCTAATTTTAGTGTGTGACATTGTTTCAAATGTTTAGTGACTGAGCATCCCTAAGTGTGATGATACATATAACATACATCACATAAGTTTTTAACAGAACTATTATTTGACTGGTTTTCTCATGCTGGCTTGCCATGTACCTCTTATCACAAGTAGCTGGAGTGTAAGAGAAAGGCAGATACCTGAGTCAAAAAGATCATTACCATAAACAATATCTTAGAAGACCTCTACACCCAGAAGGCATGAATGATATTTAATACACCATGAAATAACAATGAATATCAGTTACATGAAACCCGTTGTCATTTAACTTTGTTTTGTACTGAGAACATTTTAAATAAAACCTTATTGTTTTCTCACACAAAAAACCCATGACCAATGTATACCTATCACAATGATATGTTTAGCAATGTATTTCCCACAAGGCTATGGAAATTATTGGGGTCCCCTTTGTGAATAAAGGCTGGAATAAATATTTTCCAGGGAGCCACTCCTTTATTTACCAAGGGGAGTCCTGTCCTGTAATTTACCTAAGCCCAAGAGTCTTTATTTAATTATCTTAACAAATTTTTAGATGACCTATGAGAGCCAGATCATAACAATTAATACATTATTTTTGAAAACCAGTTGACATTATTTGGATAATCTGGCAACCTAGGGGGAAGCATGTCTTTAGTGACATTTATAAGCCAACTTGAGTTACAGGCAAATATCTTAAAAAATCCAAAATGCCAAAAGAAAAAAACTCAAACAAAACAGCTGTATGTGTTGTAACAAATTGAAGAGACAGACAGACATGCACATAAGACAACTTGTTTCTAAACCAGAGTGCACTCAGATGTATTTGGCCAAGTTGAATTATAATAACTTTTATAATTTTTAGATTTATAACTATAAAAAGAATAGTCAGAACTTTGTAGATCAATTAACAGAAATCTCTTGTAATAAGAATCAAAAGGAATAAAAATCTTCTACACCTCTGAAAGCAGAGACCATTTTAAAATGGGCCCTATGCTGATGATTTATCTGACTGGAATACCCAGCTATACAGGCTTCTCATTGTTGCTTTGATAATCACAGTCATTTGATAGCCATATGTAATTGTTCCCTCTAAAGGGACAGACTGTTAAAGATAATTTTAACTATCTCCAGTGGGGTCTGCTCAGGCCAGGTTTGCATGTAGAAGAGACTAGGTGACACTCTTTGGAGTTCAGAATGAATTCCAAGCAGTGAGGCAAGAAGTCCGGCCAAGGCTCCAACCTGCAGTGCTGCAGATGTCTACCTATGACAGTGTTTTCATTTTGAAAAGAAACAAAGGGACAGGCATCCCCATCCATCCCTCTTGTTCTGGGGCCAATCTAAGGTGTCCCTTAGACTTTATCTCATCCAGTTCCAGTGGCAGCTAACTAGAGATGCAAGGAAGTGACCAGAGCCAGTTTAGCTGTTCTTACCATTCTCTAATTTTGCCTGAGGGCTGAAAGATAAATCTGGACTAAAACTTTTACATTTATCTTTTGAGAGTTTCAGGACTAAACCTACATCAGTTTTCTATATGGCCCAGAGATAAATGAAAGTCAGCTTTACTCTGGAAGGATTCCAGGGAGGGTAAATTCACCATTCTGGAAGCTTTGTCTTGAAATCCAGCAGCCACAAGAAAGGGAAGTACCTTGAATCAAACCACATTATTTCTCAGGAGCAGGGCAGTGGAAAAGGGACAGAAGAGTGCCTTTAAGTATGGCGCAAAAACCAAATCTTAACCATCTGAGGTATAGAAGGACAATTAAGATCAGGAGCTTTTCCAGAGTGGATCTGTGATCCTTAGCAAAACATGTCTCCAGAGACAAAAGCTATGATTGACTCCCACTGCATTGCTAAGCAGAAAAATCAAACCAATAAGCAAACCAGAATGGCTGCTTTTTGCCTCTTGAAAGAGAATGAAAATGTTCTAACTATACTGTTTAGGGCTTACCCTTTTAATGCATTACTCTGGATCTATAATATCTAATTTATGATTGAAATACTCTACAGGCTGTTGAGCAGCTCCCTGATGTTGTAGAAACACTCCCCAACCCATGTTTTACCTATTATTAACATGCAAACTGAGATGGTGTCCTGTAGGGAGCGACTTCAAAATAATTGTTTGAGCTTCTAAAAGGTGGTCTTGGAACTAAGTTCCCAGGTTAAAATATGGGTATCTGTCTTTTGGAGTTTTTTTATAACCTGATTGAAGAGGTCACACAATCTCACTATATCCTGGTATCTAAAGGCAACAAAAGCCTATAATATTTAGGAATCTCCTTGGCTGTTTTAGAGTCTTGGGCTGTGGAAAGGAAAGAATTGGTTTAATTCTTTCTTCTCCCAGTCTTTGGGTTCCCGTAGATATAATAAGGCCTAAATATTTTACCTCAAGTTTGCAAAGCTGTGCCTTAGATCTGGAAACATTATAACCCCTGTCTGTTAGAAAATTCAGCAGAGCAGTTGTCTTGGCTAGAAAGCTCTTCTGAGGGGGACACATAACAGCATACCATCCATGCATTGCAAGACTTTGACTTGGAAAAAAACTATAGTATTTCCTTTTATCAAATCAGGTTGTAGGGATGTCCTATTTTTCCTGATAAATAGTTCACAATTTAAAATAATTGAAGGACTTAGTTCTCATGTTTCTTAAACCTTCAAGAATACATTCCTGAAAATGTCTTCTATTTAATCTCCTATCTGATTGGCAGGCCAGTAAGGGTCTTGTATTGGAACTGCTTATATTCCAGTAGGAACCAGTTATTCCCTTGGCTGCCTGTCTTTTGAGCTTCCAAAATTAACATATTTGTCTCTATATGTAGTAGCACCTTGTAATACTACTTGTCTCTCATTAGATATCAATGTTTGATTTAAGAGCAACATTACATCTTTCTAATCTGGTTTACAGGTCTGAGTAAGTCTTCTAAAGACCACAATGTAATCTGAATATCAGGTTAATCTGAAAACTGAATACCAGGGTAATCTGAAAACTTTTAAGTCTCATTTGATCTGTCTAAGATTACTGAGAGGAAAAGACACATGAACACATGTAGTCCCATATTTGCCATTTACTTCCTGCAAAGGATGTTGTCTTTGAGGGACCCAAACAACTTAGCTAAGGATGGATATAGCCTCATAGAGAGGTTAATTATGACTGGCCTAGAAACTCCACCCTCAATAAGTAGTGGTTAGGGTGAGGCGTAGCCTCAGGAAGAGGTACTGAATGTATAAAGGGTGAGGTGTCTCTCATTTTTCTATGTCCCACATTTATATTTGAACACAAGCAAGAATTACTTCTTAATATAAAGAAAATCTCAACAAAAGATGATTTGACCATTTTTTCTTTCTTACAGTACAATTCTAATTGTGAGATAGCATCATAGTATTTTCCTCTGTGTATTTGGCTTTAGAAGGTAGGCACACCACACACAGGTGTAGAAAAATATTAAATTGTCCCTTGATACATTCCAAAAGAGTAAGAGGTTCAGATATGGAATGCCTAAACTGAAACTATAGAAAGAAATATGGCATCCCATAAGTCTCTACTTGATTCCTGTGCCCCTTAGGGTATCCCCAGGGAGTCCCTCAAGGTATACCACTCCAGGGCAGGTAGCTACCCTCTAGAGAGAGAACCAGAAAATAAAACTGGACTGAACTGTGTTCCCTTTACCAGTCTGCGATCTTATCTTCCTCAGGTAACTCATATCCTTACTCCAGAAGGTGCTCTTAAAATGCAAGCTACAATTGACTTTAGCCATAACAATCATGTTTAGAGAAGGAAGTATGGCTAGCAAACTAAGAGATTTAAACCACTGCTTTCTAATTCCTTGAAAGAGAGAGGTAAATAGGTCAACAGTCAAATTAGGGCACTTTTCCTGCAAAAGAGATCACTTCCAGAGGTGGTAAGTCAGAGATTCTTACCTGGGCCCTAGGGCAGAGAAAGTTCTGAGAAATTTCTGTTGTCTATCCAGTCATATAAACAACTTTTATTAGCAAGGCAAGGCTACTCCTTTAAGGTCCATTTTAAATTCACTAAGTGTTTGAAACTTATAAGCCTTTCTAGCAGCCACAGTCTACATAGTAAAGGCACTCTCATAGACTTCCTATGCATGCATGAATGAAGAAAAAAGCTTGCTAAGAGAGTCCCAAATTCTAGTTAAGGAATAAAAACACAAATGCAAGTTACTGATTGCTATTTTCCCTAGTGTAAAAAAAAAAAAAAAGTTGTTGCAAGTTGTCTCAGTCAAGGCATTCTCAAATGAACTCCCAACAAGTTGGAGAAAAGTTTAAGGGGTGTTTTTAACTCACTAGCAGAGAGAAAAAGTCCAAATAAAGCTCAAGCTGGTTAAACATCCAATAATCATCATATAGCACTCTGTAAATCCACAACCTATCAAAAAAGGCATTTTTCTCCTGTATACACATAAATGATGAAGACCTTGACTAGGAGGGGGCGAGAAGGTTCAGGTAGTTTTTAATCTATCAAAGATTTATTTTCCACATTTGTCTAGAGGTCTTACTAGTAGTAGAGAAGGCAGTCCAAACCTGTAGCTCAGCTCTTAATGGAGGCTTAAGAACGGGCTCTGATGGCATCTTTTCAGATCACTCTGAGACAGAGGATATTTGATGATCACTAACAGAGTTCCCCTTTCACCTCACTGAGGAGTCCAGATAGGGGCAAGATATGGAGATTTTCTGCTGATTACCCAGATGGGCTGTTGGGAGCTAGTTTCTTCTGAGGGACCTTTGGGTATCTGCCAGAGAGTAGCCCTGGCCATGACCCCTCAGTTGTCACCTGTTTCTGCTAGTTCCATGCAATCAGAGATCTGTCTCCGAAAGGGACCCAATTGCCTATCTGGTCAACGTTCCACCCACCATTGGTGTCAATGGGAGTGGGGATTCACCAGAGGACAACTGGAGAAACCTGTCTTCTGCTTTGAGAGTGGCAGCTGCCCTAAAGACAATTACTTGCTGGCAGAGTAACCACTGTTTGGCATTCTATAAGGGACAGATAAAAGCCTGAACTGCCTTTATCTGAGACAATTTCATAAGAGACCAATTTTACAACATTTTTAAGCAACTAAGTCCAAATGCAACATATACAAAACAAAAATAAAAAGTAATTTTAACAAAAGACAATGCATAAGAAAAACAAGAAATTTGCAAACACTTAAATCACACAACTAAAATTAAGACACTTTTGAAACAAAAGCCAAACCAAAGGCCAGAATTTATGAAAAAAAACTCAGAATCTATGAAACAAATAGCCAGAGCCTATGACATTAACAGTAACAATCTATGAAGCAAAAAGACCAAAGTTAGAACCTATGGAACAAAAGCAAACTCTTAACCTCCAACCAGTAATCTTGGTGGAAGATGTACGAAATGATATAGGGGGAAGAAATATAACTCCCAAACCTGTTAGATATCCGAAATGCAAGTTCGTGTTCTCTAAAATCAAAGAATGAATTCTAGGAACAACGGAGGTTAAGAATAGGAAAAATTTATTGGCAGAAAGAAAGCTTCTGCCTAAGAGAGACAGGAGAAGGACCTGAAAGTGGGTTGCCCTTCCAGTTTTTGACAGGTGATACAGTTGTTGCCTTTTGACACTTCCCACTAGTTTCAAAGCACATCACTGGAGACCTCTGATTCTGCCTGCATGTATTCTTTTTTAAAATTGTATTCTTCCTCTTCCCTCATATAAGGTACCCAATTTGTTTCACTGGGTCCATGTAGATATTCCAGGATAGTATATCTCATCTCAAGATTCTTAATAATCATACCTACAAAACCCTTTTTGTCATGTAAAACATTCATAAATTCCAGGAATATGGTTCTCAGGAATGTGGAGATCTTTGGGAGGCTATTATTCAAGCAAACACAATAAACAACACAAATAAAACACATACAGTTAGTAGTATACCTAAAGTTGAAATATGGAACATTTCTCCCTAAGATTGAGAGTGAGAAAAAATTGTTCAGAATGGTTTTCTCTGACTAGTCATACATCTCACATGCAAGCTCAGGTTCTCAGATGAACTCTTTTAGGTTTATCACAACCCATTCACACAAGTCACACATTATTTCTGTCACCAGTCACTTCTTCCTGACTCTCTTGGCTATGCCAGCCCAGATTAAAGGGGGGAGGAAATTGATTCTGTCTCTTAATGGAGGAGGTGCTCAAAAATTTGTCAGCATCTTTAGCCTATCACATTGTACATTCTCCTCAAATTGACTTATAGATTCAATAAAATCACAGAAGATACAGGTTTTACTTTGAATCAAATTGATTCAAAATTTCAAAATACAAAGTAAAAGACAAAATCTAGAATAATTCATGTAATTTTGAAAAATAACACATTTGGAAGATATACACTAACTTATTTCAATACCTATGAGAAAACCACAGGCAAGAATACAAAGAATTTTTGTAAAGATAGAAAGTACAGATGTAGGCTTGTGTATACAAGGTCTAGGGATTTTCAAAAAAGTAACCACTGTGGTGGAGGAAAATAGAAAAGATGTTGGAAATATGTATTGGATATTAGTGTGGAACATTATAAACCACGACCTCATTTGAAACCATACAAAAAATAAATAAAAATATATCATAAACATTTGAGGAAATTGTTTCTTACAAGTATACTTTACCATTGGACTCAGCTATTATTATCTCTCCTAGGAATTCACCAAATTAAAAATCTATAATCCATCAAGAGAATTGTATACAAGTGTTTATAGCTCCTTTATTAACATACCCTAAACTGGAAAAAACTGGCTATCACTAAGTGAATGAATTAATCATACTTTGGTATATTTATATTATGGGATGTTTATTTTATAGTTATTTAGCAATAAAACAGAAGAAACTAAACAATAGACCCCAAAACATGAACAACTTTCAAAAATATTATGCTGAATAAAGAAATTAGAAATAGTAGTGTACACTGTGTAAAATTTCATTTATATGAAATTTTTTAAAAGGCATCATGATAGCATTTTGAGCCATGAGACAAGTGAAAACATTAAAAGGAATTGCAATCATACAAAATTAATTTTATTTCATTTTCATTAAATTACAGAATAAGACATTCGGGATAATCTTTAAATATTTAAAAATCAAGCAAAATTTTTAAATAGTCCATGGATTAGAAAAGAAGTAACAGGTGAATCAGAAAATGTTATCAACTGAATGATAATGAAAAAGTAATACATAAAGTCTGCTGGATAGAGCTACAGCTGTCCTTAGAGAGAAATTTATAGTTTAAAAATCTCATGTAAGGAAAAAAACAAGTTCTCAAATTAATGTTGTAGATTTCACATTAAGAAGCTGAAAAAGAAAAAGAAAAGGAAGAAGAAAAGAGGGAAGGAGGAACAACATGAACTCTCAAAGTAAATAGAAATTAAAAAGTGATAAACAAATAGAAAAAAATAAGTTCATAAAATTAACAAAATCTCAAGATGAAATTTTCCCAAAATTATTAATGGAAGCACTAGATGGATTGATAACCAAAAAGGAAATGTCTCACCTTTCCACTGTTAGGATGAAAGTATAAGCAATTAGATAGAAATAAGACTTTCTGGTATACTACTGAACAACAGGACAGTTATAGATAATAATAATGTATTGTGCACTCAAAAAAACTAAAAGAAAAGATTTTGAAAATTTTCACCACAAAGAAAGGAAAAATATATGAGTAGATATGATTAACCTAATGGAAATATGTGTACATGTATTGAAACTTTACATGGTGCCCATTAACATGTTCAATTTTTACGTTTTTAATATATCAATTAAAATAAATTTAAGAAAACTAGGCAGTTAGTTATGTCCTCTAGATTTTACAATAATAAGGGAATAATATAAATAACTTTATGCCAGAAAATTTAATAACAGATTAAATGGACAATTTCCTTTAAAAATACAAATTTCCAGAACTTATATAAAATGAAACAAATATCCCTATATCTATATGGAATTTGTTTCTTAAAACTTTCCCACATCAAAACCTTATATGAATGTTCATAGCATCTTTATTAATAATTCTCTAAAACTGAAATTAGCTCAGACATATATGAGCAAGTGAATAGCTTATCAAATATTCATCCAACTTAATAGTACTTAGAAATAAAGAGGAAGGACTTGTTGACATAATACAGACAAAAACCCCTATACAATTCCATGTGCATGATGTGCTAGTAATAGTAAAACGGATTAGACCAGTGGCTGTCTCTAGAAATTGATGGGTGTAGAAAATGTCTATGATAGGCCTGAGAGAAGGTCCTAGGGTTAGAGAAATATTGAAGAATATTAAAGAGATTTGGGTTATACAGATGTATCCATCTAAAATTCAGAAAATGAATCCTATCTTCATATACTTACTTATGTGTACATTTTAAAAATACCCTTTTTGAATATTGAACTTTCTCTTATTAGTGATGTACATGCTAAATATTTAGATGAGTGTGAACAGATGTCTGCAATTTATTTTAAATGCACAAGAGGAATGATACAGAAACTGGTCCATGATAACACAAGTACAGTAAAGTGTTATTAGAACCTTTAGGCATATACATGGATGTCACTATAAAAGTTGTCTCAACACACCTGCAATTTTGGAAAATTTCACTATGAAATTATAGAAAAAGCACTAAAAAGATTCTGTAAGTGCACATTCCCAATACATCAAAATAATCCTGTGTGTGATAAACTCCATTATTATTTGCCAAATACACAGTGGCCATTACCAATAGTGATTGTCTCTGAGCAAAGATCACACTTTCCTGCCCTATTATATTCTAACTGTGACCATTTTACTTAAGAGTAAAAGTAGTAAATGTTATTTCTAAGCAGAAAGGTTAAGAACCAGAGCATAGTTTGCCATTTTCTTTATTTTTCCTTTGCTATAAGTTTGGAGATCCTCCAGACAAAAATCTCCTGAGAGCTTTCGAATCTGGTGAAGATGGGGAAGGACAGATCTGTCAGTGACCAAAAGTGCAATAGAAGAAAAAATAGTATTCTTGGAAGCCCCTCTGATAGTGTTTATTACCCCAGCATAATATACCTTATTTTGATATTTGGAAAAAAAGGAGAGGGTAAGATAGAAAGGTAGGTAGAGGATGGATGGATGGATGAATGGACAAACAGACAGATGGATGAATGGACAGACAGATAGATTGGCTTTTACATGAAATGACTATTAGATTTCAGTAAAATCATTGAACACATGGTTTGGATGATCTCTTTTCCTATGAGGTCATCAACTTCAAACATGAGATAACGAGTATTACCTCTGCTACTCTTGATATAGCTAGTAGTCATCAAATTATATTCAGCAGCACTGCATTTGACCGGACAATATGCCTTTTCTCTATCTTTTCATGTCAACTACAACACATAGCTGCTGATTTGTGGTAGATATTCTTCCAGAAATTGTGTTTGGATTCTTGGTGATTTATACTAACAATTTTATTAGAGTACTGGGTATGAAGGCGCTAAATTTTTTGGATACAAAATTAAGTCAGAGATGAATTGAAAAATCAATCTTGATAAATAGTAAGATTTGCCATGAGAGGATGCATTGCCTTAAATTGGAAGAGCCTTCCCTAGTCCAATATCACTTTACTTTTCAAACTTTCATTTTTTGCTATTATATTTTTGATAAATTCCATATTCCTACTGTAATTGCCATGTATCTTCTTCAATGCAACAATATTTACATTTGTCAGTTCTTTTCATGTACAGATTTATAACTTTAAATATAGTCAGCTCCCACCTCCCCAAAAATAATAATAGAAGAAATAAAAAGACATCAATAAATTACATGTCATTTCCAATCCTAATTTCAAAGAGCATCTAACACATTTAAAAAGATCATACCAATAACACTGCACTATTGGGATTTTCTTCAAAAATAATATTGGTCATTTTCACTTTATAAAAATACAGAAAGGCAGAAAAAATGAGGACAATCTATTTAAAGGGAAAATAAAGAATCATAAGGTGATATATATACACATACATATATTTTATGATATATGTTATGGAGTGTTGAAGGACCATAAAAATAAATAAAAGACTGACACAAGGTAAAGTACAGAAAGTACAGGGACAAAGTTTTCTGTCTGAAGAGGGCAGCCTAGGGAATTGGTTCTTGCAGTTCATTTTCCATGCTTAGCCACCCAGGCACTCAGAGGTCACTGCAGCCATGGTCCAAGGACATGGTCATCCTGACAGCAGATCTTGACATCATCCACACGCTTCTATGTTTTTAAGCATACAGGATCCACCTTCTAAAATGCATGATCACCTTCTAAAAGCCTCACCTGTCAAAACCCCATCACTGAAAATATGAAAGTTTTAGGAGACATTTTAAATTGAAACTATAATAGTGGGTGAATATAGAAATAGGAATGGTGCAATATAATAAAAGTGACTTGAGAATGTAGGTAAAAGTACTTGTTTATGTTGAGAGGAGGTTGAAATCAATGAGAAAGCTAATTAAATTAAGGATTCCCTTGGAGAAGAAAATGAAGGAAAAAAATAAACAATCTTAGAAGAGGACAGGATTGACTGAAAAAGTTTGGTCAAGTCTAAAGAAGATTTATAAGCTCTCAGTCTGATTGGCTTTCAAGATAAGAGAAGTTATTTAGGGAAATAGAGGAAATAGTTGATTATTGTTTCACTTTGTATAATCATATAGTAGACTGGCCTTAAAATGACCTTCTAAAGTTTAGAGAACCTTAAGAGCAAAATTGTACCAGGGGAACTATACTAATTAAAAGTGAAAATTAGATTTTACTAGTCTAAGGTTCAATATAAAGGTAAATTCTAGAAATTTTCTATAACTGTCATTCATTTAAGACCTAAACTTGCCCACAGAGCTGTGTTCAAGATCAACAAAGAGGAGTAGATGCAGACCCCAGAAATAAAGCACAGAATACATTAGTTTCTTGAAATTTAAGAGACATATGACAAAAAGGACTTTTGTTTTCATTGCTTTTCTCCTTTTTTAAACAAGGAAGGAAGACATCATTCTGAAAACCCTTCATAGAAAGGAAGATAGCTAAAGCATGACCTGAAATTTCACGAAGAAAGGTCAAGAAAAGGTTGCTGATATAAACAAATGCACTGAATTGCTTCCAGGAACAAAATGTTCATTTCGGACACAACCAAATCTGCTGTTAGTGACATTAATGACCTGTATGATCATGCATGATCTTCACATTCTAGTAAAACTACCTTCCATTGTCATCTCTTTTGAATAAACAACACATTTTCACAAGACTGTACTTTTCTAAAAATCACTGTAGTAGGGAGAAAGAGTGAGCAGGCTTTGGCAGAAATTGGAGTTGGAGATGGCCAGGTCATGGCTCTATTTGCAGATAAGGAGAAAAGTAAACCCATTGCAAGCAATGAATCCTCAGACAAGTCAGCCAGTGAAGTTCACAAATGTGAAATAGTTCTTTATAACCAAGGAGGAACATGAGAGTTACAATTTCTTATTGTACATGCAATATGTTCATAACAAATTGTTTTTTTAAAAACTGCAATTATAACAAAACAAGGAAGAGTTAATTTACAGAAACGTTCAAAATCTATATTCCTGCCCAAAGTTTCACTTATATACATCTGTTATTTAATAACTTATCCTTCCCTGTTAATCAAAATAGTGACTTTTTAGGAGGCTAGTAAATATTACCATTTAAATTAGCATTACAACAGCGTATCACCTCAATGAGGCAATACTCTTCAGTGAAATAAATAGGACACACATGTGTAAATACCAAATAGTTTCTCTAGTGTGAGAAACTGAAAGTGTAAATAAGGACTAAAAGATATAAAAGATAATGTGAAACAGGAAGAAAAGGGGCAAAGGGGAAGGAGAAGTGGGGTAGGGGAAAGGAAAAAAGGGAATGGAATTAATATGAGAAAATGAAAAAATGGAAAAAAAGTTTTTGTAAATAGGGAGGGATGGAGGGGTTGAAGAGAGGGCAGGGGAAGGGGGAAAAATAAGAACCAAGAGAGATTATGTAAAGGTGCAAATTTCCAATGATGAATGTCATTATATTGTACACCTAAAATGTACCAATAAAATTAAATTTTAAAAAATTAGCCTTATAACATATACTTCATCCTACAATAACTTTTCTTAATCTTCCTATTATTGTTTAGATCTAAAATATCTCCCCAAAGTGTCCTGCGTGGAAGCTGAGGTGCCCAAGGCAGCAGGGTTCAGAGGTCCGGCATTTGGAAAGAGATTGGATCATGAGGGTCCTGATCTCATCAGTGGATTAATCCATTGATAGAGTCATGACTGAACAGACTATAAAGAAGTAGTGGAAACTGTAGCAGGTGGGGCTTAATCGAGAAGGTGGGGCCTGTGTGCCCTGGAAGGGTAGATCTAGTCTCTGAAGCCTTCCTTCCCTCTTGTCTGTTTCCTGGCCACTTTGCCATGCTCTTCCACCTTTATGTTCTGCTTTCTCATGAGCCTAAGAGCAATGAAAGCAGCATAGTATGAAATGAAACCTCTGAAATCATGGGCCAAAATAAATCTTTCCTCTATTGAGTTGATTTTCTCAGGTATTTTGTCACAGTGATGCAAATCTGACTGATACTATTTCAAGGGACCACAGTTTTCTTTAGTCTTGACAGATTTCCAGACCAAGAAGTGAAAAGTGTGATCACATCATTGTGTTTATTCTTTAGGATCAGAAATTAGCCCATACTAAGGGCCTGAAGAAAAGAGATGTAAATTAAAACATAGTAGATGGGAACAAGATCACTACCCTAGGTGAAAAAAATCAGGTGTGTTATTGCAAAACTGCAGCGATGAATTAGTCATACACTCTTAATAAAATAAATATTTAAAGATGGTGGTTTTTCACCAATATTGATTTAAAGATGGCTGTGGTCAGGGCATGGATTAGGATGGTCCATTTGCTTAGATTCTCCTCCGATGAATGATGAATGATAAAATTGTCCAGATATGTTCTGGGCCTTCCTTGGAATACTAGAACCACACTATGCCTAGCCTTACATTCATCTGACACCTCCTATCTCCTCCTCTCCCCTGCTCTCTTCTCTCCCCTCTCTCTGGAGGGATGGAGGCAGAAGGGTGGTGAGATTTTTCCAGGGTCTTGGACATGCTTCACAATTGCTTTTCCACTGACACCTATCTCCAGCCCAACTAACATTCTCTATTCTGTTTTGTATCATTATGATGTGCAATCTAAATCATTTACTCTAATATTCAAAATTTAAGAATTTTGTAACTATGTAAACAAAAATTTGCAGCAAACCTGTGGTAAATATTTATGTTTACTTAACTATTGCTGTTTTAACTTTTTACAATGCTAGTTGTTTATATATTTTAAACTTTGGGTTTTATCTTATTTTTAATTTTGAGTCACATAGCAAATTCTAGAAGTTGAGAAAATGTGTATTTATAATACATGCATGATGTTCGTAAATTGTCTTATTTTTATTTTTGTTGTTGTTGTTATTGCTATTTTTTGAGACAGGATCTCACTTTGTAGTTCAGGCTGGCCCAGAACTCACTATGTAGCCCAGGCTAGCCTCAGACTCATGGCGATCCTCCTGCCTCAGCCTCCCAAGTGCTGCAATTACCACCACGTCTGGCAATAAGTTCTTAATATCATGAAATGACCTTATTATGAATCCTCACTTTGAAAGATAATATCTAAAAACTATTTAGTATTTAAGAGTCCTTTAGAATAAAATATGAGATATGTCATGTAATGTCTCATATCATGAGATATGTCATTGGTTGAATTGTGCTCACTCTTCCTGTTGCTTACTAACTTTGTAGATCATGTTCACAGTTAAACAGGGTCACTATTTACAAGGGGTGGGATAAGAGTGAGAGAAGAATAAGGGGTGAGAAAGAGATGGGAGGCCAAGAGAACCAGGGCACAAGTTAGACAGAAATAAATGTATGAAACATACCAGAAAACAGGGAAGAAATGCAAAGGAAGAACTTTAAAATTATTCTTTGGCTCAGAATATCTGGTATCCATAATGCAATGCATAGGAATCAATTTCTAGTCTATTCTGAATCCAAAATGTGACAGGTGGCTGATCTCCACCCTCTACTAAATCCCAAGCCTCAATTATGGATTGAATTCCTGTCATTCTTTATATTTTTTGTTTACTTTTCACAAGAACTAAAATAAATCAGTGGTGAAGTGAATAAAAAGAAGGAGGTGGAGAAGAGGATAAAGGAAACATTATATTGACTAAAGAGTTTTTCATACAGATTTCTTACTCTTTGTGAAAACATTTTGTTCTGTAACCTGAGTACATATCTTATTCATAATGATCTTTCTTTTGAGATAGGTGGAACTCAGATAGGAGGTGTGAAAGTTATTCTAACCTTATAATCTCTATATCTTTCTAACTTGTGAATGTTCCACTCATTTGGAGACATACTGTGGCTTTAAAGTATCTTCGGAGTTATGCAGCAGATTTTAAACACAGGACACAGTAAATTTTGGGGGGATTAACTTCTGACCTACATGATGTTATTTCTGGTCCTAAAAACAATTGTCAAAAGGTTAGAGCTTTCTGATAATGTAGTTTGGGCCATAATAAATAAAGCAGTGCCAAGAAAAACATGTCAATCTTTTTTTGCAGAATTTAAGACATACTTGAAGAACTTGGGTGTGCTTTTGTCTGAGTTATCTATTGAAACACTGAGACTATAAATTCACCTTTGTCAACATAGACTAATGATTGACAGTTGAGATATAGTCTTGTCCAAATCATTCCAGAGCTCTGATAGATGCCTAAAATTGAGGACAGTAGAAAATCTTTACATACTGTTTGCTTCTATGAGTACTTACCTATAATAAAGTTTAACTTGTAAATAAGTGATAGATTAGCAATAAGTAATAATAAATAGAAGCATTACAAGGACTGTAATAAAATTGCATAAATGTGACTGTTCTCTCTTCCAAAATATCTTATTATAATTTTATCTTTCCACTTAAAAGAAGCATTTTATGAATTTTCTTCAGCATACCTAAATTGCTCTTTGGGATCATTATTAAGTAAAATAAAGGTTACTTGAACACAGGCAATACAATAATAGGACAGTTGTTAACAAACAGAGAATGGTACTGAGTGATGAAGGGCTGGGTAGCGCATACACTGTGGATCTCCTGGACAGAGAAGGAATGATTTATGCCCCAGATGGGATGGAGTGGGATAGACTGGGTTGGCATGAGACTTCATCACCCTACCCAGAACTGCATGAAATTTAAAACTTATAAATTATCTACCTCTGGATTTTCCATTTAATAATTTTGGATTCTGATTCACTACTGGAATTTGAAACCACAAAAAGAGAAACAATGGTTAATAAGGGACTACTATACACATTCTATTTTCCTTAGGCAACAAATTGAAA
The DNA here is from genome assembly GCF_000247695.1 of Heterocephalus glaber. The sequence continues at coordinate 4,212,983 of NW_004624733.1, read as the reverse complement.
GCTGTTTGGTGTGACATGATCCAGAGCAGTTTAAGTTACTTGTCTCTGGTTTTATTCCAAAGATATGTAGATATAGACGAAAGGCAGAAAACCAAGCCCATAGAAATAATTCATATAGATA
>NW_004624733.1:4199217-4212762 GCF_000247695.1 Heterocephalus glaber | reverse complement strand
GTGTAATCAAGCAAATGTAGAGCTGAGAGGAATTTTATGTGATCTGGTCACCATTATTTATGTAATTTTCTTTTAGAACTCAAAAGGATATTATTAAAAAAGATTCATCTTCCCAGAGTATTGAAAATTTTCTTTCCACTTTGGTTCAGAATAGAAAGTCTGAATTACTGGGTGATATTTACCTTGACAGAGAAGTATCTGTATTTAATTTTGGCATCATATCTTTGATAACATTTTTAATAGCTTTAAGGTACTTAAGGACAATACACTTGAAAACAAAAGTAAGCAACCATTTTCCTGTATTACTTTGGCAATACACTCCCTGTCTCCTGCTATCCAGGCTGAGACCAACTACACGCAGCTGGCTTCACAGTCAGCATACCAACATGGGAAACGACTTTGATGTAAGAGTATTGCACTGTTCCATTCTACTTCTCAGTAACAATAATAATAATAATAATAACAACAACAACAACATTCACAATTTGGTGCTTAACAATATAATTATATAATAATAGCATTTAAAATAAGCATTATAGGGGCCGGGGATTTAGCTCAGTGGTTTTGCCACCTGCTGTGCAAGCGCAAGGACCTGAGTGCGATCCCTGGGAACAAAAAAAATAAGCATTATAGGGGCCGGGGATTTAGCTCAGTGGTTTTGCCACCTGCTGTGCAAGCGCAAGGACCCGAGTTCGATCCCTGGGAACAAAAAAAAAAAAAAAAAAAAAAAAAGCACTATACACTCAATAAATAATCCTTGAAATAAATCTGAAATATGTGATTTTTAAATATTTTCCCTTTTGTAATATTTTAAAGAGAGATACAAAGATCTTTATTTTACAAATAGGGCAAGTGATACCCAGATGATTTATGTTATTGGCTTGAGTCTAAATAGCTTAGTAAATGATAGAAGCAAAACTAAAATTAATTCAGCTTTCCTATCCTGTGCTGATTTGTTTGACCCAGGGATAGATAAAATTAATATCTGGTTGCCAGTTATTCTGATTGATTCTGCTCTGAGTTATACTAAAGCCATAACCCCTATTTAGTCTAAAGATGCTACACTATTTTTTCCTATACTTTTTATATTATAGTTCTTTTCTGGAAATCTCCAAACTTTGTCAACAAAGATTAGTGCAGGCTAGAGGACAAGTCCACAATTACCAGACCATAGTGAAAGGGAAGGAGCACATTAAATTTATCTCTTCAGATTATTAAGAAAGATTTTTAGATTAAAGTTCAAATACATCTTCACATGCTAATCACCCACTTTTTCTTCTGAGGCAGTTCTAATAATCTACTTAAAAAGAAATGAAACTTTGATCAACACAGGAGTTTTGACCTGCTTTTTTCCAACCTGAGCCTCCTTAGCCAACCTGGTGGCCTCCCACTGAACTTTGTGTCCACACCAGAACTCATGGACTCAAGAGATTCTCCTACCTCAGCCTTCTTAGTAACTGAGACTATAGGCTTCCCCAGTAAGAAATGGAACTTTGAAGAAATACATAAAGTAGACAAATTGTTTGCTAAAATAATCAAGAGAAACAAAAGACTCAAGCAAAATTTGAAATAAATAGGGAAATATTACAACTGATACCAGAAAAATACAGGAGATCATGTGAATTTATCATGAACAATTATATGCCAACAAATTTCATGGCCTAGAAAAATGGGCCAACTTCTAGATACACACTGCCTACCAAAAGTGAATCGCGAAGAAATGGAAAACATGAAAAAACTGATAACAAGTAACAAGTCAATCCAGAATAAAAAGCCTACCATCAAAGAAAAACAAAGGACCTTTCAGCTTCACTGTTGCATTCAGTCAAATATTTAAAAAAGAGCAAATATTAATTCTCCTTATCCCAGAAAATAGAAGAGAATTCTCCTATGACGCCACCATTATGCTGATACCAAAACCAGATAAGGACACCACAAGGAAAGAAAAGAGGGAAGGAAGAAAAAAAAGAAATGGGAGGAAGAAAAGTAAAAAAGTAAACTATATGATATTATCTTTGATGAATATCAATATAAAAATCCTCAAATAATGACTAGTACATCAAATCCAACACTACAATAAGATTATTACCCATGATTAAGTAGGATTAATGCCAGGAATGAAAGGATGGTCAATGATTTGCAAATCAATGAACAAGGTATACAACATCAACAGGGTCAAAGACAAAATATGTATGATTATTTTAATAGATGCAGGAAAGACATTGGGTAAAATTCAACATCATATCATGGTAAAAACCTAAAAAATTAGGTGGAGAAAGAAAAAATGTACCTAATCATTATGAACGGTATAGCTAACATTACACTGAATGGAGAAAAGCTGAAAGTATTTTCATGATGATAGGGAACAAAATAAGAATACTCCCCTTCGTCACTTTTATGCAAAATAGAGTTGTATGTCCTAGCCGGAGAAATCAGTCAAGACAAAGAACCAATTAACATCTAAATTAGAAAATGAGAAAGTGAAATTATGTTTGCAGTTGATATAATCTTATATATAGAAAACTACAAGCCACCAAATGCAAAATTAGAACTAATAAATGAATTCAGTTAAGTTTCGGGATGCAAAATCGACACACAAAATCAGTAGAATTGCTATATGCCAATAGCAAATTTTCTGAAATAGAAATGAAGTAATCTATCCCATTTATAACAGTTACAAAAGGTCCTTAGGGTAAGCTTAATCAAAGAAGTGAAAGATCTCTAAATTTAAAGTTACAAAACATTGATGAAAGAAACCAAAGAGGAAACGCACACACGTGAGTGTGTGTGAGTTTGTGTGTGTGTGTAGTCAGAAAAACATGCTCATGGATTGGAAGAATCAACATCATCAGGATGTTCACACTACTCAAAGCAGTCTACACATCAAAATACCAATGATATTCTTTACAGTACTAAGAAAACAATACTAAAATTTATATGGAAGCACAAGGGCCCAAATAGCCAAAGCCATTTTAAGCAAAAAGTGTACAATAGAGGTTCTTCTACTACCTATTATGCTGCAGTAATAAAAGTGGATGGTATTGGAATAAAAATAGTCATAAAGACAATTAGAACAGAATAGGTGTCCTAGAAATAAATCCACATGTTCTCAGACAACAGTCTTTTCTAAAGGTGCTAAGAAAATGTACTGGAGAAAGAACAGTTTTTTTCAAAAACTTGTGTTAGAAATATTGGATATTCACGTGCAGAGGAAGGAAACTAGATCCTTATCTCTCACTAGTTACACAAATAATCTCAAAGTGGATTGAAAATTTAACTGTCAGACTTGAAACTATAAAACTACTAGAAGAAACTAGAAGGGCAATGCTTCAGAAAAATGGTATCAGACAAAAATCTTTGGAGAAATCACAAAAGCACAAGAAATAGAAGTAAAAATAGACAAATGGGATTATATCAAACTAAAATCCTTCTGCTCAGCAAAGGAAGCAATCAACAGACTGAAATGACAACCTGGAAAATGGGAGAAAATATGTGTAAATTATACATCTGACAGAGTGTTCATATCCAAGAACTCTAAAAACCCAATAGCAAAAAAATAGCAATTCAAGTAAAAAAATGAACAATAGACATAAATAGTCATTTGTCAAAAGAGGACATTCAAATGCCAGCAGACATATGATAAAATGTTCAGTGTCACTAATCATCAAGGAAATACAAATGAAAACCATAATTAAATAGAAATTTACCTATATAAGTATGGTTAGTATAAAAATGGTTAAGCATAACAATCGCTGGAGATTATATGGAAAATAGTGAACTCTTGCACACTGGTATTAGAAATGTAAATTAATAGAGGCACTGTGATAAACAGCATTGAGGCAATGAAAATCTTAAAAATAGAACATACTATCCATCAATCCTACTGGTGAATATATAGGAGATGTTATCTGAAAATATGGTGTGTTTAAATTTTTAAACATGATTACACTAAAAGACATATGGTCATCCATACTCCTCACAATTCTTTCCTTTGCTTCAAACACACCTATCTTATTGTTCTTGCCAATTTCTGAAGCAGTCCACTTTTGCGAATGTCTACTTGTGCTGTTGTAAGTACTTCAACGTCTGAGTTGATTGACAACACTCACCTTTCATGGTCATTTTGACTTTGAGGAGGAGTCAGAAGTTGCATGGCGCCACATCTAGGGAATAAAATAAATAGGACAGACTATAATAGTTTTATTGGATAGAAATTGTCACAAGCAGTTGATCAATAAGGACGAATAAAAATATGAGTAAATGTTTAAATTTTAAAAATTCATTACAATAAAAGACAAAATGCCATTAATCTCCCTGAAAATACTTAAAATACTTTTTCTTACTTGGAACGCACTTATTCCATCATTGTTGGCTATGTATCTTTTACTATAACAACTTTTCTTTTAATTTAAACAGTTACTGTATTCTTCAAACACACCTTGTTTCTAAAGAAAATGAAATTGGTACACTGAAGAGATATCTACAGTCTCATTTTTATTACAGCACTGTTCACAGCAGTCAAGAATTCAAAATGTCCTAACTGTGCATAAACTGATGAATGGAACAAAAAAATATATATATGTTTGCAAAATAGAATACTCTTCAGCCATAAATGAGTGAAATCATCCTGTCATTTGCATCAACATGGATGGAACAGGAGATCATTGTTTTAAGTGAAATTAGTCAGGTACAGAAGGTCCAATGCCACATGACCTCATTCCTGTGTGAAATCTAACATATTGATCCTACAGAAGAAGAGAGCACAGTGTCTATGGAGCTGGGGTGAATAGGTGGGAGGGAAAGATTGATCACTGATTACTGAGAGTGAGAAAAGAGAAACAATAATGCACAATAGGATGACACATAATACTACTATGCTGTACATTTTGAAAAGCTAGAAAAGTAGATTTTGAAAGTTTTCACCATGAAGAAATAAAAAGACAGACATGTTTACCATGTTCTAAACATTGTATAACATAAATATGTATCAAAACATGTTTTTCTTTTAAACATACAATTTTTATGTTTTGTACATGTTAAAAATAAACTTTTAAAAGTGGAATTTCTCCCTTCATCTTTTGAGAAATTAATTTGTTTTCTCAACTGAGTTTACTGAGCACTTTGTATGTCAGAAGGACTGTGAGTACAAGAATGAGCAAAATCCTTGTATCTGGACTATGCATTTGGGTGGGAAATGCACTCTGCACTTACAGTAATAATTACCTCTCAAAGCAAATCACTCTACCAGAATCACAGGGTCCTAGGTTTTGATCTCTTTTATGGTGTATGTCATCTTGGATGGAATAGGTTACATCCTTTTGTAAAAAAGGAATGGAAAATGAAGTCCTTAGAGTCAACAGGAGAGAATGGCAAAAACAAGATCTGTATTTTGGAACTACTTTGGAGTGTTTACCTGATTGGGTTTTAGACCCAGTTACTGTTGATTCCAAATTACCTGAACTGCTGTGTTGGGTTGCCACTGAAGCACTGCTCAGAGGGCTGGTCTGGAGCCCAAGTGGTGGGTCTCAGCCTAAAAGTTTTTCATTCGGAAAATCCGGAAATGATACTGAAGGACTACAGCTGTCATTTTCAATGGAATTCTTGTGGCTTTAGTTTTCAAAAAACTAGAAATGCTGAAAATGGCAAGCCAGCAGGCCTTGATTTATTACATACCCTAGGATTATGGGCTTGAAAATTCTCCTGAAACTCATAGCTGTGTTCTTTAGCAGACGTGACAGTCTAGCTCTTCCTACGGTGGTCAAGCATCATGACCATCCACTACTACCATTGCTGCTGTTGTATACTGACACTAAATGAATAGCAACAAAGATTTCTGATTGAGTGAAACATAAGCTCAAATTTACTAAAATGTCAGGGGGACTGCGTATAATAGGCTATTAACAGAGCAGTGCTCATCCTATTGCCTAAAGCAGCCAGAGTTGGTAACATCACGTGTCTTTTGACTTTACACAGCTGTTCCTCTGCTCCACGGCTCCATACCAGAACAAAGTACCATAAGATAGTTCCATACAATTAATATTAAAGTTAACTTTACTTCTCCTCTGATACCCTTACCAGTATAGGAATGTTTCAATATTTTAAAGTATGAGTCTTGTGGGTGTTCTTAACTTTGTAAAGATAACAGTTCAGATTTTAGGGGATGTATAGGTCCACAACAAAATAGAGTTCCATTTCATGTTTCATGGAAGATAGAGTAAATTTCCCCTCATACCAATGCAAAACTCACCTGTTCTGTGAAGGATGATATACCATCTCACTGAGGAGGGGGAAGGGTTGATTTTCAGCATTCGCAAATTTTGTGTTGTAAATATTTCTACCACGTCAATCTAAAAAATGGTTCTCAATATTCCTGAATATTTAACAATTATTTTTTGCCAATAGTTAAACTGGGTCCAGAAAAGTTTTTTTTAATCATGTATTTCCCACACAGGGAACAATTAACCTTGACATTACCTAGCTTACTCTTTGGGGTAAAATAAAAATTATTATGAAGAAATCAATTCACTCTCTCTCTATTTGGGTGGAAAGTATGACAGAATTGCACCCTTTTTAGATTTCCAGGCCACTATAGCATATCTCAAGTATACCTTTATCCTTGAAAAGCATACACAATACTGAGACTGTGAACTAAAATGATATCAAAGTCTGAAACAAAAAGAACAAACCCAAACTGAGTTGTGAAGAAAAGAAGCTGATCAAGTGATAATGAGATAAGATGTAACAGCAAGAAGAAATCAAGAATTCTAAAAAGCTTAGAATTCATTACTTCATTCCACACTAATCAATTTTTGTCTTTAGAAACTGTATATTTCTGCAAGAGTTAGGCAAACCAACACATAAGTAAACAAACAAAAAAAAAACAGACGGCAAAACATATAATAGAGAAAATTAAACAAGTTTGTGAGACAGGGTTGGAGTTTTGATAAGGAATTCAGAGAAGTCCTTTGTAAACATCTAATACTGGAAATAAAGACTTGAATGATGAAACAAATCCAGCAAGGCATTTGCAATTAGCTACCATCTAGAAGGATCAAAAAATACAAAGTTCTCTCAACTAAAACCCTGCTTAGTAAGTTCCAGTCCTAGCCACTGTGGCTGGATCCTGCTAAATGAACAAGGACAGGAATGGCAGATGAGGTGAATAGGCTTTCTATGTCACACAAAGATTTAGTATTTCATACTTACTTTGGTTAGCAATCTTTAGATGGCATAAAGCAATGAATGATATCTGCCTTCAGTTTTCTAAAAGATTACTTGATTTCTAGGAGGAGTGCAGGAGCCAGAAGGAGGACAAAGTGGACTAATATGGGCTGGTCTGGAAGAATCTAGAGATATTCTCCTAACAGTTGTTTATCACTCAGTGCTAGCATACATTTTCAGATGATTAGCATTTGTAGGGAGCAGAATAGGATTTATGGTCTTGATTTTAAAAGAAACTTACAACTTTTACATTGAGGAAATATAGAATCATAGTTTTTGTTGTTGTTGTTGTTGTTGCAACTTTACTTAATGCAATAACACTCAGTGGCACAATGTTTCCTACATGGCACAGTTTGATCCAATCTTTGAAATTAAATGCTTAAATGAAATGAAGGCCACCTTATCTTTTATATTGACTTTGCTACAGCAAATAATTGATTTAGTCAGCAAAATTCTGGCAGAAGAATGAAACTTGAAACTTTCCAACAAATAAAAGTAAAAGGAATGCAGTAGAGCGAATAACTTTTCCCTAAAGAGATAAATTAAGGGAGGTCAAGTCATTTTCCATTCAACTGATTGGCAGTATCTTCAAAGGCTTACATGAAATACACAGATGTGCATTACACACAGTGTATTTTCTGAGTACGGAAGGTCTTGGCTGAGATTCACAATACAATAGCACTGTATTATCTATTGGTCAAATAACAGTATTATAAAAAGGTGAAATTGTAAAAGGAATAAGAAGGAGGGAGAGACAGTGAAAGAGGAGGAAGCTGGGGGAGAGGAGAAATAAGAGGGGAAGTCAGACCAACAACTGGAAGGATATGAAGAAAACTGAGAGGAAGATGAAGAGAAGAAAAAGATGAAAACATAGAAAAAAAAGAAGAATCATAAAGACACTGGAAACTGCTTTCCTTGGTTCATTAGTGGAATCTGGGGAAATGGCATGTGCAATCAAGAGTGGGTAGTAACCTTTTAACTATTCTGAAGACAACACATTGAATATTTTATTTAATCTGGGTGCAGTGTCACATGCCTAGCATATAATTACAGCTACCCAGGATGCTTAGGTAGGAGGAAAACAAGTCCAACACCAGCATGAGGCAGTTAGCCAAGCTCTTGAAAAAAGAGTCTGAGGATGTGAGGATGTAGTTCATTGATAGTAAGCCCTAGGATTCAATCCCCAAACCATCCCCCAATAACCTTTTTAAAAATATAATTTCTCATAATGACTGTGGGTCACTTTTCACATGTAACCTACAGAAGTGATTTTCAAGTAAAACATAATTTGGGAAGGATTTTATATAAGGATTATACAATGGTTTTCTGTTTATGAGAAACAGACTCAACCAAGTTATTGCAAAAGTAGCAAATTTCTTGTGTGAGCACATCAGGAACACATGGATCAAGTCTCACAGAAACCTAGGAATACTTGGGCCTCTTGGGAAGAACAAGAACTCAGAATAACCATGCCTATGATAGAGTTCCAGGATCCTTGGAAGATCTGCCAAGTAGATTAGGTTATCAAGTTGTAACAGAACTCTCCTGCTTTTCATCTACTCTGTCAGTTCCAATCAAACAGTCCTCTCTGTTGTGACATTTAAACTTGCCCCCCATTTGGAATCATGTCATCATGAAGGTCACTGGCAAACATACATGAGTTCCTTTATCAAGCTGTGTGTCACTCTTCTCTGAGAAGCAGTGGTCAGGAGGCTGATACCATGGTAGCAGCAGATGCCCTTCTATGTCAGTCATGAGAATGGGTGCAGTTTTGCTATTTGATTTTTGAAGCCTCCAAATATTTGAGAGGTTATTTAATTATAGCTAGATGCCTCTCCTCTCTTGAGTCTTAATATCTAAGTGCTACATTTTCTAGAAATAAAAGAAAGACCAAACTGAAAGGAAAAAAAACTCCATCAATGTTCTCCTGGAGACCCCATTACATTAGAAAGTGAAATGTCTCTAGGATGTAAGACATCACCTTCACTATTATTCAAACATTCAGTTATTCATGTCACAAATGTTACTGATTTTATACTTCACTTCATGAACTAAATAAATAGGGTCCCTGTCCCCACTTTGTAGCTCAATTCCTGCCTTTTGCAGGGTATAAGCTGATTTAGGAATTGATATATAATTAAGCCAAATAAATGCCCACAGAACAAGAAATATTTTATATTGGAAATTAAATGGTCATATATTTTAAGAAATTATATGAATGAGGTTACATTAAATATGTGATCAAAGAAGATATCTTTGATGTAATGGTATTTGCACTGAGATCTGTAGCATGGGAAGGAACCAGACAAAAGTAACAATATTAAAATGCCTACTCACTGACATGCACAAAGGTGAGGATTAATAGGACAACAGTTTTTATCTTCAGCTTTCAATATGACTAGCTTGGCTCTCAGGGCAAAAGGGGGTCCAATGGCAATGGCTTGTGAAGCATTCTCTTCACCTCTTATACCTTTAGTACCACACCAATACTCTTACGCTAACAAATTCATTGGCTTGCTTGGAATGCTGCTCTAATTTGGGAATAAAAACAGAAAATTGCCACTTGGAAGAGAATATTTCTCAAGAACGATAGGACAGCACATACCATGAAATTATAGTAACAACAGTTGAATGCTGATCCATCTGGAAACTTTAAACAATGCACCTGGCAAATTTACGGGTAATAACTTGCTACATTTGACAGAAAAGGTCATAAATATATCTTACTATTACCAAACAAGGCACCTGTGAGCTCAAAGCCAACAATTATAAATCTAGGGGTCATGCTGCCTGGCTATCTTAAAGTAAACATACAGTCAGCCAATATTTCATATTGGAAAATGCTATAAACCTAGAAAGAATTCAAAATATTTGTAGATAAAAAGAATCCATTTGATGGAGGATGTAAGTAGGTCTTTTTTTGGGGGGGGGGACGTTCTGGGATTCTCCTAGTTTAGGCTAGTTGCCTTGTATTGTTAATGGTATCACTCAAATGAACCTTTGTCCCAAGTAGAAAGATAAATTATATTGTCTCCCTTGTTTTAATGCACTCATCCTCCAGATGATAAAAGAACATATGAGAAAGAACTGAACAACTTATATCTCTACCTGTTACAAAACTCGAGTAATGAAAATGTTATTAGCTTTACTAGAGACAACACCACCTTAGTTTCTCCTATCATATTATTTGCCCAATCCTTCTCTATCTATCTTTATCTATCTATCTATCTATCTATTTATCTATCATCTATCTCAGTGACAGCAAACATTTTAGAGCTTTCAATCATAACAAACAGCCTACTGCAGCATGCATGCCATAAGTTCCCCACCACTGATATATATCTAGCAATCTATAGATACATATGTAAAGAATACATATTATATATATATAAAGAATATATATCTCATATGTATATATAGAAATAAAACTGGCTGACTTCTGTATTCCTCTATGTGTGTCAGTTCCATTGTTCTTTCTAAGAAGTAACACTGACTATCCAGTAATACATTGTTTTGTGAAAATCAGTAGATCTATTTCTTCATATTCTAAAAGCTCATGCAAATAAATGAATCATTTGAAGACAATGTCAACTCAAGCCTAATTTTAAAAAGAAGAATAACTGTATTAAGCATAGAAATTCAAACTTCTAAGTAAAATGAATTAATATGATGTATTCTTCTAGTTATGATCCTTATCACAACACCAATAATTTCATACATTTGCAAAGAAAAGACAAGATAATTTAACTTCAATAATATCTTTTCTGAACAAATGATAAAATTTTCTCTCATTAAGCAATAGTTTTTCCCATCACAATTTGTTTCTCTTTTCCTTTTACTAGACCATCTACCCTATATTTTAAACCTTTTTTTCTGTATGACATACCTTACATAAGAGTGGTTAGCATTTTCTATATAATGAAAATCAAATTACTTAAATCTTAATACATGATGAGCATGCTGAAATGAATTAAGCGAACCAAAACAATAGGTAAAATTTTTCAAAGTTATGCCTTTTCTGAAATGGTTTATCCAATGATCATGAGTTCAGATTAAGGTTAGCTATGAGAAAAATGGGTGAAACTTTTTTAAATATTAGAATGTTAAACTACAGTGAGTATAGTTATATAGTATTTTTTAAAAAATTATCTCACATTCATAATATCTATTCTCAAGTATATCTTGTTTAAAATATGTCTGGGTGATAAGAGGAGGGACGAATAGTAATGAATTAATCATTCTATTGTTCAAGTTTTTAAAACATGTTAATTAGGATCATCTATTTCATTAACACCTCATGACCACTATGGAATAACTGAATTTCACAGATTTTTTTTAAAATTTTGCTTTCAGTGAAACAAAATTGAACAACATAAGATACTCATAATTAAAATTAAAGTATAGGGTTTTCAAGGTTTTTAATGACTATCCTCCAAAGAAAAACATAAGAAAAGACTTGATTAGTGAAATTTTTAAATACTATTCTATTTTACCTACTAATTGTTTCTATAATTATAGACCAGCTTTATCTCTATATGCATATTTGTATAGCTGTGCTATTTGCAATAGTGGTATAATGAAATTAATTTTCATTTATCCAACTGTAGAGCTGATTCTAGGGCACCTTGTGGAAAAGGTTGTGGCACTGAGGAGAGGGAGAAATGTTCATGAACATTTACATTGATAGGGCTCTCTAAATCTTATCCTGATTGGTTGCAAGAAAAAAACAATTTCTGTGTAATAAGATGGAGAAATTCTAGATGCTGAGGCCCCTGCATTCTTGTGTCTCTAGTACATATCAGGTCTGGGGATCACAGCAGTGAGGACAGATGTCTCGGGAATGACCCATGAGGCTAGTGACTCTGAAGGACTGCACCTCTCTCCTCAGCACAAGTGCTACCTTCCTCACCAGTAAACTTCTGGCTTATCATTCAGGAAGCTCAGTGCTACCATTTTAATTTCTTTCCCTTTTTACCCCTTTTCTCTCTCTATTTTTTATTCAGGGACAGTAAACATTCCTATTCCCAGATAAGACAGGAGAAGGGATCAATTGAGTAAAAGTGTCTAAGATGTTTTTTTGTTAGTTTAATGAGGAGACTCTTTAACAGATCCTTTGTAACTCTCTCAAGAATATTCTGTAATTCTGTAATGTGGACTCCTAAAAATCTGCACAAATAATTTTACAGATCAGAGTCCTGCTCTGCACATTTTTGTCACTTTTAAAAAATTTTTCTTTCCTGTCTTTTAAAGCCAGGTAATCAGTCCTAAAAGGCAGTAATCCTGCAGTCCTAGTAGAAATGCTTCCAGATACTAGACATAGAATGCTCTCCTAGGTGTCAGCTGCAATAATTAATCTGAACTTCATGCACCTCGCTCCCCAGGAGAGAAGAGTTGGCTTGCTTCAGAAGTCTTAGCAGAACCAACCTACTTGTGAATTAAAATATCAACTTTAATTTTGTGTAATATTTGATGGTTTATCACACAATAAATAGATAAAAGATTTGAAATCACAGTAACAAATATTATCCTGAGTCAGTGAAATCTACCTTTGACACCATCCCTTACTGCATCACTTCCCTCTCTGTGATTTAATGACCTTGGGTCTCACCTTGACCTCACCTGACACTCTGAGAAGGACCCTCTGCAGATCCCAGCCACTCCCATCCATCCCAGTAGAGAAAGCTTGAGGGATGCGAGAAGTTCAGGACCCAGGGTCATTTTGATTCTCTGTTCTGCTAGCTCTAGGATTAATGTTTAATAACACTAGTATTTAATAACACATTGTTCTGCCTGTTTTAGTCTTGGCTTGCTTTCTTTTTTTTTCCCTTAAATTCTTTTATTGGTACATTTTAGGTATACAACACAATTACATTTCTCATTGGGAATTGTAAATTTTAAGTATAAGATAGATTTACACTCAGGTATAAAAGTTCAGTTTCTTCTGAATTTATTGGTCTTTGGCTTGCTTTCTTTTTTTTTTCCCTTAAATTCTTTTATTGGTACATTTTAGGTATACAACACAATTACATTTCTCATTGGGAATTGTAACTTTACATGATGCATCTTGGTTCTTATTTCTTCCTCATTCCTAGCCCTCCCTTTGCCCCCTCCACCCTTCCCTATTTACAAAGACTTTATTTCCATTTTTTCCATTTCTCAGCTTTTTTCCTTTCCCTTCTTTCCTTTCCTCTGCCCCTCCCACTACCAATACCCCTTTGGACCTTTTCTTCCTATTTTGCATTATTGATTATTCATTCTAATCATTGGTATGTTTTAGGTATACAATATAATGACATTCATCATTGGAAATTTGCACCTTTACAT
>NW_004624733.1:4160138-4194668 GCF_000247695.1 Heterocephalus glaber | reverse complement strand
GCACAATTTCTCCTGTTATCTAAGAAGTTATTTCTGATTTCATTTTTCCCTGATCCCCTTTTGTTGCCAGTTCAGTGGGCCCAGGTGGTTGGGTATCAGAGTGTTCCTTCTCATTTCCCTTTGGGGTTGCTGAAGGTGATCTGGAAGTCTGGTTTTGAGACTTATTAATGTGTTTTCTCATTTCGACTGATCGGGCAGGGGTGTGCTGTTGGCGCCCATGAGGATCACCTCCTCTGAGCTGGGAGAGGTGGGACAGGGACTGGGATTGGTGCTAGGGATGGTGGCCCCAAAGCCCTTTCCTCTGGTCCAGGAGCGGCGGGACAGAAGGTGGCCCAAAAGTGCTTTCCTCTGTGCTAGGAGTCACAGGAGGAATGGTGGCTGGGAAGCCCCTTCCTCTGGACCAGGAGCAGTGGGAGGGCAGCTCAGAAGCCCCTTCCTCTTGTCAGAGAGCTAGCCTTGGCTTTCTTATCCATAAAACAAATACTACCAGTTCTCTTTTAAGCTTAGTGGAAAAGGTTAATGAGACACAATCACTGAGTTAAATTGTTTTTGTGTATGACACACAGTAGGTTCAAAACATAATTAGCTTTTATCTGTCTCTACTTCTCAAATGCATCTAACTTGAAAAATAAAGCTGTATTATTGTAGTGTGCTAATAATGTGTTAAGTGAATCCTTAAGCCCTTGATTTTCTTTCCATTAAACGTGAGAAGAAAATATCACAGATGCTAACATTCATCCATAATTTTACATATTTCTAAACAGAATTTAGTTTTACATTTTCATTTTCCATGTTTGAATGTATATAATTACATATTTCAAATGTATGTATATATGTATATTATCATTTTTAAATTGTCACTATCAATATTTCTTCAGAGTTTCACAATTTTTGCATTTATGATTGCGTTATAGACTCATTTAACTGAAAACTTAAGACTATTTCCAGAATATATCATGATAAAACATTTTTTCTATATAAAACTTGCTTTATATAATTTTTTCATGAATTCAAAAAGTTACATGACTGAATCAGACTGAGTAATTGCTACCTATGAAGTAGATCTTAATAGCAGTTTGTGAAATAGCAGTGGGTTTAAAAGGCAACAACTATGTCTTTACTTAAAGAAATGATGTTAAAACTGGAGTTTAAAAATAGCATTCTATTGCAGACCTGAGGGAACTACTGCTTCCTAGAAACACCAATGCTTTCAATTTTTTTAATCTGTCACATAAAAACAGGGATTATTGACTTATGATCTTCTAGGTAAATCATAAGCTGAATCAGTGGTCACTGTACAAATATGAAAGTCTGTGTCCGATGGGAAGTATCTGCTAAATATTAACTCTAGTACAAATAATGCTGTTCACATGCACAATCAGTGATGTTTATCTAGAAACACTAAGTGCTGCAGAACTCTATTAATAATTTTTCCAGTATGGAAAGTGTGTCTTTGTGCAATGTTAGGCATTTATTTTTGTCATTTATCCATTCTGTAGACCTATTTTGATGTCTGTTAACATCTTCACTTTTATCTAGAAAAAAATTGCCTTCTTCTTTATGACAAGATTTGATACAGTTTCAACTCATCGAGAAAGGAGAACCTTCTTCCCTTTAAAAAAAATTGTCCATTTAGTGCATATTTCTTTTCCTTGGTATGAATTTCTGTGTTCCACCCTGTTAGGATATGTTTGACTTATCCCTCTAGATTTATGTCACTTTCTTTTTTCTTCTTTGAGAGCCTCTTGCCTTCCAGCCTTTCCTATTCCTTTGAGGATATGAAGGTTTGATGCAGGTGATTGGCCTCCCTGAAGACAAGGAGTCTGACATGCATTGCAGAAACGTTCCTGTAAAGTTGTATATCAGATGAGAAGTTGTTTAAAAGAAATAGCTGCCCTACAGCGTCTCATTTCACATTACCTGGAGAGGGAGATTTGTTGAAAACCATCACACTGATAGGTGAAAATACCAGCATATTCACTAACAATACATTATAGATGCCAATCTCATGAAAAATTGAAACCATATTCCACAGAGTTCACATTATTAATAGTCAATTGAATAACATGATAATGAATTCAGAAAAAACTTCACTCTGAATATTTAAAAATAATATTTTGTATTTTGCTGTTGTGATCTATTTTCCCAGTGAAATATAGTGAATTAAGCAGCTATACAACATGTGAAGGCAAGTAAAGCTAAATATGCCCATTTTGCAGGTTAAGAAACAAGTACATAAAGGGGTTTTCTTAATACATGTGTCTATAAGACTGACGTTAGGAAGGATTTACAAATTCTGACCCCTCCAGTGAGTAGATAATTACAGTTAGAAAAAGAAAAATTAAGATAAAAATGTAACATGCAGTGTTTCTTTTACTTTCTTTCTTTTCTTTTTTTTTTTTTTTGGTACTGGGGATCGAACTCGGGTCCTTCTGCTTGCGAGGCAGGAGGCGGAACCACCGAGTTAAATCCCCAGCCCAATGTAGTGTTTCTTATTGAAATTAAAATGCCCAAATCCAAATATCCAAATAGTACTTAGATGACTTCTCATTTAGGCTAGCAAACAACATTGGCTTCTTGAATCTTCAAAACCCTTCAAAACTGGGCTTTCAGCCTGTGAGCAAACAGGACAGAAATGATGATTTTGGGGGTGAATTTCACTTGAGATTAAGATCATGAGGATTCTTCTTAGTTAAGAAGAGGTACTATAAACTTAGGGGTGGGCTTACTGTGACCAGTGTTATTAAATGTCTTCCTATGGGCCTTTTTGTCATGAATTTAATTTTAAATCATTTTCAAACTTGCTATGAAAAATTCAAAGCTGAAAGGTAACAAGAAGCCAGGCACTCAGGGCAATCAAAAGCAACTAATTTGTGAAACCTAACCTAGTAAAGCCATTTCCCAGATACTTCCAGTTTTTAATTCTCAGTTGAAAACTAGAGACTTATGCCCATTAAACATAATATACTTTTTTGGTTGAATTGTGGGTTTTCTTTCCAAAAAAACTTCATACCCCATCTAAAAAGACCTTATAATACCCTAAATAAAATGATATGTTATATAATGTTTATGTTTTAATTATACTAATTATAATGAGTATGGTATACATTTTTATTTGAAAGAACATATGTCTGTTCATGTAAATTATTCCACTATTAGACTGGCAGAGTATGATAAAACATTGATACATATATGCTAATTATTATATAAATGTTTATCTAAAATTTTCTGATCATAAGTAGAAATATTAAACATGTTGTTTAAGACAAGAACTCATCCAGATAGACTAACAGAACCCCAAATTATGGAATCTAATATTAACCAGTTTCTTTGGAGTGTTTCGGACTAGTCACTTTTGACAAATGTGAGACACAATGGTTTAAAACTAATCAGATAATTTTGAAAACTGAATACAGTAGTGTCGGACAAGATCCAATAAATCTAGGAAATCATGTGCCTAATTTCTTCAGTTACAAAAGTTCATTCTGAGTCCCATAATAATGTATCCAGTGTCATCAAACTAATAAAAGAGCGTGAGTCAAAATCAGAATCCTTTTCTTTGTCTAATTTATTTTTAAACCCCTTCATCTCTTTGCCTTAGGATTAGAATGGTTTTTAGGGTTGAGTTGATGCCCTTTCTTAAAATTAATTTATATTTTTCACAATGAGGAGAACTTATCTGAAGTTGATGTTAAACTGTTACTTAAAATATAAACTTCTGAATAGTGGAAAATTATTACGCCAGCCACGCTCCATGTGCTTCCTACTCTAAAATATTAGTGGTTCTCCATTGACTACAAAGTTCCACCCTTTAGTTTGATGTTTAAGACATCTCCTTATTTATCCCAGATAAATATTCATTAATTTATCACTGATTCCAACAGTCAACTTGTGTTCTGGCAACATCAAATTTTAATTTGGAGTTGATTTACCACTATTGCTGAACTCTCTTATTTTTCTCATATTATTCTCACTGTAGCAAATTCTATTCATTCTTTGATCACACTGGCCTCGCAGTCCTTCTGAAATCTGGGTGGTAGCCTTCCTGACCCCAATAGTCTTGCATTCTATATGGGCCTAAAACCAGCACCTGGTGGATGACACCAAAGTCTGCTGCCAGCTGGAGTGGTAGCCAGGCTTCCTTCTGTCTTGGATATAGGGGCCCAGTGCCTGTGAACCAAATCTCAAGGAACAACTTCCCTAGGCTGTAGACATTGTGGAACATGGTGCTCTGGGACTCTCTTCTGAATGCAAAGTATTTCACTTTTGCAACTCAGGCTGCAAAGGGTGAAGTCCTGCTGCTTTTTGTGATGCTTTCAGGTCATCTTTTTCTGCTGTTCCTTTTCAGCAATCAAGATCTCCTCTGTTCTACCTTTGCAGTCCACAGCTTTACTGGCGCTTTCTTTCTGGCCAAACTCACAACACTTCGAATCATTCTGTTGGGCTCTTTCTTCTCTATTCTCAACTTAAATCTAGCTAACAGCCCCCAACAGTAGCCATGGCACCGCCTCAACATTAGACTGCCTTGTCCACTGCCCCTTATCTCAGTCTCAGGTAGTCTTTGAACAAGAGCAAAATGCAGACAAACTTTCTGTGAAGCCATAACACAAATTTTCTGGAGTCCATCAGCCAATGTACTCCACTGAAGAAGGATTTTTCTTCCCAGAAGAAGCCTCCTGAGCCTGGTCTTTACCTGCAGCATTCTGGTCTTCTGAGTTCTGACCAGAATTTCCCTTCAAGTACAGCCTAAGGCTTTCCAGGGCTGCTTTTTAAGCCAAAGTCTTCCAGCATTTCCAAACTCTTTCCACAAGCCAATTCCAAAGGCTCCTGAACCACACGGTGAGATACAGTCATAGCAATGACCTCACTTCTCTGGTACCAAAGTCTGTGTTTATTACTTTTCTCATTGCTGGGACAAAATACCTGAAATCCAAAGTTAAAGGAGGAAGGGTTTATTTAGCTCACAGTTTGTAGAGGTTTCAGTCCATAATCAGCTGGCTCCAAGGCAGGGTGGCATGGCAGACAGACATTGCAGAGGAGAAACAGTTCCTGGTGGCAGAAGGAAGCAAAATAATGAAAGGATGACCACAGCTCTTTCTATTCCTTATATCTTATTCAGGCTACTTAGGGCAGGTAGCACTCACACCCTTAATCCTACTGTCTTTGATCCTACATTGCACTATGAATCAATTTCATTGTCACACACTCTAGATTCAGTCACCTCTAAAAAAGTTCCATCTATGACTGCATGCGCCTTTGGAAGACATCTAGACACAAGCCATAACAAAAGAATTTTACTAATATTTCACAGAAACATATTTTACAAATAAAATGATGTCTAACTTTGATGAAGCATTTTGTGGCAAGACCAATAATTGATAATATTAATTCTAATTCAGAAACCATATAATCTGATAATGTGAGGTCTGGTTAATTTTCAATGTGGCCTAATTTTTAATTATAGTTTTCTTGAACTCAAACCAAGTAAATTCACTCATCAGAAAGTCTTGAGGTCCAATTTTTTCAAGCTAGTCCAGGGTGCTATCAGAAGCTCTAATCTTCCTCTGCCCTTCATCTATTCTTTAAGATGGTACCATTCTCAAGTATATCTACCTAGTAAGCTACAGAGAGTAACAAAAAACTCGTGTGATTTCTTGCTGTTAGTTTTTCTCAGAGCTACTATAAGAAAATTTTCAGTGAATGTCCATTATTATTGTTGCCCCTTTCTTTAAGAGTTGTTGGGTCAGTATGGCTATGGTGGCTCTTTACTTTCTTAATTAAGAATAATACAATTTGGACCATTATTACACATTCTGGTTTTCCAGGTCATAGAATTACAGCCTTTAAGAAAACTCCAGAAAATATGCACATTTATGTTTATAGAAGCATAATTCATAATAGCTGAATCTTGAAAACAGCCTATATATAATGAAAATGTGGTATTTTTACACAATGGAGTAATACTGTGCCATAAAGAAGGATAAACTTGGGTTATTTATAGGAAAATGGATGCACCTTGTGACATAAGATTAACTGAAGTAACTCAAAAAGATTAAATATTGAATGGTTTTTCTTATACGAGATTTTGATACATATATACATATATGTGCATACACATGTATATGTGCACATAATACACATATATATGTGTATTATATATATAATTAAATAAAAGATATAATAAGAAATAAGAGTGAAAAAAATAAAGTATTTTAATCCCTCACAGACAATGTATCTAAAAATACCTTGACGTAGTACAATTGTCTTACATGTTTTATATGTTCTTTGGCCTACCTGTATAATTTTCAATTTGTATATATATGATGATTAACTTTACATGGTCTTGTAAGATAAATAACAAATCTGATGATTGAAAAATAAAAGGGAGTGGGGGGAAGAGAAAAAAAGAAAAGAAAAAGAAATTCATTGCATCCTTAGAAGCTGATTCTGAATACTAATTTAAGACATATGAGTCTTGATGAAAATATTAGAATAAAAAATAAATATCAAGTAATTATCTATTAGATGCTAAGCCATACCAAAGAATATTCCTCAGATTATTGTTACTCTCAGTATATCTGGGTTTGTTCTCACTGAACACAGCATTAAAACATGAGTTGGTTTTCCAGGTCTTTTTTAGAACTTTATGACCTATACCATATGTACCATTCATTGATAGGGTATTTCTTTTGGTCAGTACACATTTTATTCATAATGTAATACATCACAGACACATCTATTTATACATAATAGATATAATAATTATGATATAATTATGTATATATTATACATAATAGATATAATTAATGCATAACCTTAGCCAAAAGACTACATGGTTTAACTCAATGGGCATTGCTATGAGTTCAGGGAAGGGGCTTTAAGTGATGGTGTGTTGCAGGAGGGTACAGAGCATTACACAAATAGCAGTGAAAAGAAAATCAAGTGATATTTAATTTTAAAGTATTGAAAGGTCATTGAATATGTTTCATGTTTATGTATAGTATTCAATACATATTTCAATGACTCACTACAATTCTCTAGCTACTACTGTGATATATGGCCATGATTAAATATTTAGATTTTATATAATTTAGTCAAAGTATGATTTATATGAATAATGTAATTTAATTATTTTTCTTTTTCTCTTCCATTTATAAATGCATTAGCATCAATGTAGACCCTAATAATTTGAAGGAATCATGGATCTTCTGCAAATTTAGATCATAAACTTCAAGAAATATTTGGTTAGCTTTCTAACTATATAGAAATTTTATATAAGACCGTATTGCTTCCATTGACCTAGCGAGTTTAAAAATAGATACAGATGAAATTCTGGGAAGAAAGACATAGTCTTCAAGCTCCAAATCCCTTAGGTGTGGCCACAGCAACCTTGACTCCAGGGACTTTTCCAAAAGATTCCCTGGATAGCAGAGCTATCAGGAATGCCTGATTTGGAGTCCATTCACCTGACACAAGCTTTATTCCAAGTAGGCACAGATCAATTCACTTGCACCTAAGCCACTGGAGGTCTAATTAAATGATAACATTTCCTTACCATCTTCTTTTCCTTGTTGTATTAAACCAGGTGTGATTTTAGAAACATTTCTCAGGTCTCTTCTGTTTAAAAAAATGGGGGGGGGGGGGCTCATAGCTTTGCAGTTTATAGAACTGATTCTTTTATTATGTGAAAGGTGTGAAGCAGGAAAGATGTTTGTTCTCTATTTTGCAATTAAATAACAAGAAAAACTTATCAAAAAATTGTTCAAAAAAATTGTTCAATGTCTCACCCAATCCATACTGTGAATCCTGTGATGTTCAAACAAAAGGCAGAAAAGACAAGAAATCAGCAGTCACTGGCCTCTATCCCAGGCTGATGATAGGTTGACTTACCCCCACATGCTTGTAGACCTTAGCAGCTAACATGGGGGTGGCATTACCTGGACTCAGTAGAATAAAGTTGAGTAGAACATAATTCTGTTTTGTGGTACGACCATCCACTGATAAAATTCTAATGATAAGCTTCTTCAGGGAGTTTGCCTTTATCTTTGTCACATTTCCTTTCCTGAATATTTACAATGTTTCAAATGTCCAGAATTGTCTTTCTATCTTTGAGACTAGGTGGAAGAGTATTGTTTCAGGATTTTTAAAAAATAAAATAAGATATAATATTTTTCCAAGTGTCTTATTCTAAAGAATTTGAACGTATTACACCTGAAAATTTAGAGTTTCTAAAACACAGAACTAAACAATGACTAGTCATAATAGTCACTAGAGAGTGTACAAAAATACAGGTTTTGAATGACAGTCGCTAAGCCTAAATCCCTCATCTATAGCCAGATTTATTCCTATCAATCAGGAAGATGCTGAAATAAATCTAACTTGATGTCACCCTAAGCACAGTTAAGTCTGATCAGATAGAGAGAGAATTTCAGGCAAGTACATGCTCAATTTTTTTCATGAAGAAGGAATCCATTGTTCTGGTATTTTAAAAAATCACTTTGTTATCACAAAATAAATATGTGCTTCTTGTAAAATTCAACAACTCAAACAGGGAAAGCCAAATAGAAAGATTGTATTTTCTCTTAATTGAATGTTTATTGTACAGAAAACTATCTCATTGAAAGGGCTGATAGGTTTCTAAGGCAGCCAACACAAATGAGACCTGCAAACTCATTTAGGTTCCTTAAGATAAAAGTAGCTTCGAAAGTCTCAGGAAATCCAGGGCAGAATAACTGGAAGTTTGGAGAGTTAGGAAAGAATATGGTTCCAACAAAAACTGCACAGGTCTACTCTAAGAAAAAGAGGCTTAGAGCGAATATGATATCTTGTCTTTAAATTTAAAAAAAATGTATACATGCAGAAAATAGAGTTAAGTTACAACAGGAAACACAGAAGCAACATATTGGAAGATAACAAAGAGATAATGCTTCTGCTCTGCACTAAAGCCAGGTTCGTAATAATTGGTGTGACTCAATTGTAGGATCTGCTTTGGTCATGTCTCTCTAGTACCCAGGGCCCAGCACCATCATGCTAAGCTTAAAGCAAACTAATTGTACTGAATCAATTCAAAATGGAAATACTTAATTTTTCCCAGGAAAAAGTCATAAGAAACCCTTGAATGACTACAAACATATCTGAGATGCTATTCATATATCCTGCTGCCTGAGTATTAAAAATAATGAAAGCATATGAAATTCTGTCATTACTGTGTTTACTGATTACCTCCTCCTCCTCCATTTCTAATTTCAGATGAAGAGTTTCAAAAATAAAAAAGAAAATAGCAGAACAGTATGAGGAGACAGATGGCTCAGCTGATGACAAAATCCATTTGACTTTTACCACACTGGGAGATTGAGAGCTTGATTAATTGTTGGTCAGCCAGTGAAACAATATGCAAAGAAAAGCAATTGGGCAAAACATGTCTTAAAAGAATATAAATATCTTATAATTTCTTGCTTTAAATGTTTTGTGTGGCATCACCCTTTTGAGTCAGTCATTTTGTAGATAACTTTTTGAACCAGTCAAACCAACACAAAAATGTTTCTATCATTAAATCAAGAACATGAGCCAATCTAAACCGATTTTAGACACATCTACTGATTAGGTAAAAAAGAAGATGCAATTAAAAATTTCTCGGTGTCTTTCCCCAGATGGCACTGTAATCTATTACAATTACCAAAGAGAAAAAAGGATCAAAGAAAGTCTGCCTATACAGATTACTCTTAGAAAAATAGAACTTCAGAGTTGGAAAGAGCTTGAAACTTCTCCTAGCCAATGCTCTTTATTTTGCAAGTGGAATTAATGAGGCCCAGAGGAATGAAGTGATTTTTCTGAGACCACACAGCTTTCCAACAAAACTAATGCTAGAATCTAAAATTCCTATCTACTAATTCAATATGTGCTATCTTTTACACTGTTTTATTACCCATGTTTCCCCAGAAATAAGACCTAACTAGAAAGTAATCAGCCTTGAAAACAAGAGATCAAAAATGCAGGCCCAAGCCAGCCTGTCCTTGCCTTACCTGCCATCACAATGCTGGTGCTCAGTGGCTGTTCTGTTAGACAACAGGCTGTTGGGGCTGGCATTTTTGATCTCTCATTTTCAAGACTGATGATATTCCAGCTAGGCCTTATTTTTGAGGAAAGAGTGTACAGTCAGTATCTCACAAGTGTTAAGATTGCTGTTTCTTCCTTCTTAAGGTTGAAGGGGACACAGAACATTAAACTACACATTTGTAGTTTGATTCATGTGAAATTGGAAACTGTATCTCAAAGGTAACTCATAGATGACATTACCCAAATGCCACTTGTAAGAACACACCTCCTTAGAATATCCTAAGGATGCATAACATTTGTTAATACATAGTTAACACATAGTGTTAATTTTAACTAGATCATTTCTAAATCATGATCTGGGGGGAAGACAATTTTTCAAGTCAGTGATTCACTCATGACCATTGACTAGATTATTTGTGACCTTGAGTTTTGTGAACCTCAAATATTATGGGTAAAAATACCCAAGAGGGACAATGTCTGTGGAGCAGATTGTCCTTTGAGTTAAACAAAGTATAACAAAAAATTTCAGCAATTTTACCTTCAGTGTGGGAACAGATGCTCACATATGATGATGTGGTTGTTACACACTGATATATTCATATGGTGATTCCCTAGCAGGTCTTCTCTTCCTCTTTCACTATTTGACTTACTGATATTTGTGAACAATTTTACATTTGCTGCTGCTCTTCTTGAGTATGGCTGTACAGGTACACAAAATGTCTCTATGGCTGTACAACATCATGTAATAGCACTTAATATATGTACATGCACATTGGTATATGTGAAAATTTCTTGGTACATTCTGTAAAACTCATAGTAGAGATTCAGTTATATGATGCGTCAAGTCATCTGTATTTTATCAGCAGAATGAAGGGAAGGCTTATATTATTAACTTATTTGTATCCATTACTTTTTGATCTCATTTTAAAACTGCCTTTCATGTTTTACATTCAAACTTTTTTTTAAATTGGATAAACAAAATAATTCCACTCCCAGCTGTCAATATTAAAGACTTTTTTCTTACATATTTTAAATGGTTTTTAGATAGGAGAGACTTGATTATCACAGTACCTAGGCTACTATAAAAATGCTCAATATGTATTTTCCAGATATGTATTGAATAGTTTCATGAATCAAAAAAGATATACTTTATAACTCCTTAAATGATATACTTAAGATTTGTGAATTTCACTGCCTGTGAAGTTACTCCTTAAAACATCTTCTTATTATTATTCTGGTTGACCTTGTACATGCTAAAGAAATTAGAAACAAAGTACACTAATTTAGATAGTTATTTTGAAATGCACTAAAAAAAATAGATGTAGATTCACAGTTATATAGATGAACAGACATGATCTACGAAGTCAGTATGTAGGTGTTCACTATACCTTTCTTTCAGCATTTCTGTATTTGAAATTTTCATTAAAAATATAAAGTTAGGTATGACCAAATTGTAGCCCTCTACTTGATATATTCCTTCAAAACATCTCTAATCTCAGCTTTGTAATGTCAGTGTACAGAATCTATTCAAATTTTATTAAAAATGACTGGTGACTAAAATAATTTTAAAATGTAATAATTAAGGCCTCAGAAATTAATGAAAAAATTAATGACTCTACCTCAAATCAAGTAAATTTAATACCAACCTACTTCTAAATCTAGTTATGGATGCAAAAGGTAAATTTCATCAACACGTCAGTTTATGCCCTTAGCTGGGGATATGGCATGTATGCAACTCATCTTGAAGTCAGGGCTGGTAACTATCACTCTGGAGCCTTATGTGTGCTGCATGCGGAATGCTGGCACCTCAACTGTGCACTGGTCCAGGTTCTTCAGCACATCTGATGTCACTCTGTGACAACCCCTTGGCTTACTTTCAAGGCCAGAGCAGTGTACTTTCACTTAAGTGAGACGACTCATCAGACTCTAGACTTCCATCCTGTGATGTCAATCCAGTCACTTCTAGACTATGTGAACTTTGCCTCAGTATCACCAAAGTGAGTACCATTCAACTTGAAAACATTAAATAAGTGCTTTCTGTGCCAGCCATTGTACTAGGACTTCAACACAAAGATGTGAAAACACCATGGCATAGTGAGTTTTTACCAGGGACTTAATAGCTGGTCATTCAGTTTCAATTTAAATAAAGTTTTGAAAGAGCAACTCTTACGGAAAAGCTTCTAATCTGTAAGATATTTCAATTTTAGTTAAAATTATCAAGTTAGACCATCAGACTACACATTTATGTCATGTACTACACTTTAGTATTGCACTTTCAGATTTAATCAAGGAAAATTAAAAGGCAGCAACAAAAAATAACTTCTGTCTTGATGCTAAAACTATTTAAAAGTCATGGTACTGTATGGTAAATCTGATTTAAAAGGATTGATATAAGGCCTTCTATCCTATAACGTTAAAATAGTCAATTAACCTCATAATTAAATACTGGGACTATTTTGACTGAGTAGAAAACTTGAAATGTTACTTTTATTAGACAATAAAAATCATGTAATCTGTTTTCAACCAAACTTCCCAGAATTTTAAAGTGAAATTTTATTTTAATAACTCTAACTATATTGTTTTTCTATTTTTATACTAAAACTCAAAAATATAAAATCATTTACAAATAGAAATATTATTGAAATACTTAAAAAACAAAAAATAGAAAAAAAGAAATACTTAAAATACCAGTCATTTATATCAAATATATGTGTCCTGCCAAATACATGTTAAAGATTTTAGATATGTTGAATTGTATTTTAATTTACTACATTGTTAAGAATGTAGGGCCTGAGATTTAGCTCAGTGGTTCTGCTGCCTGCCTTGCAAGCACAAGGTCCTGAGTTTGATCCCTGGTACCAAAAAAACCCAAAAAGAATGTCACCCTGATAGTAGTCTCTCTTCTACTTTCTGGTCAACATTTTTAGATTTCATATGTTAGGGAAAACATGCAATATTTGTCTTTTTTAAGTCTGGTTTATTCGCACAACATGATGATCTCTGGAATCATCAATTTTTTTTTCTGAAAAAGAAAAAATTCCATTCTGTTTATGGCTAGATGATACTCCAGTCTCTGTGTGTGTGTGTGTGTGTGTGTGTGTGTGTGTGTATCATTATTTCTTTATCCATTAATTTGTTAATGGGAACCTATGCTGGTTCCATACTTTGACTATTATGTATTCTGTCATGGTAAACATGGGTATAAAATTATTCCTATGGAATACTGACTTTTATTCTTTCAGACCAAGGAGGAGGAAGGGGTGTGATGCTGGATAACAGGAGGCACAAACATGATCATAACACATTATACACATTAAGATCCCCAAGATCATGGGAAACTGGGAAGGAGGTGGCATAAGTGGGTGATAGAGGGAAATTATTAAAGTTGTGTATAGATACAAATCTGCCAGAATGAAACCCATTTTCCTATGTAACGAATATGCACTAATAAAAATGTGGTAAAAAAAAAATGAACTCACAAAACAGGAAAGCTTAAAAATAAATAGAATATCACCATACACTTTCTGACTAAGGAGTGGGCCAAGGCAAAATATACACTGAAAATCAATTAAAGCTTTAAAAATAAATCATTGAAACCATTTTAAAAAGCAGTGAATCACATCTGTGTAAGCATTCTAAAGTCAAAAAAAGGTCACTTTATGCCTATGGGTAGCTGATGAGATTGCGTTTATTTTCTACTCCCTGTCTCTTGAGGAACATTGAAAAATTAGCTACGTTTGTTCCGATAACAGGTCCAAGAAATGAGATTTGAAAAGAAATGGAAACATTTTGTGTGATAAACACAGAGCTTCTGAACTCGTTTTAGTCACATCCTTGTTATTCATCTTCAGGCTACTGTGGTCTCCAAGAAACAGAAAATGGGAAGGAGTGCTGGGGAGAGAGAGAGCATGGAGAAGGGAGGAGGAGAGGAGAGAAAGAAAATTGCAAATGTGTTCTTTTCAAATTTGAAAGAACTGTTTACATTTTCACACTTTTCCGTCAAATTTATGCAGCCTATACTTTCCAAAAGATGCTGGGATAATTAATGAAATAATGTGAAGTGTAACATTCTGAGTCCCCCCCAAATTTGAAATTACTTTAAAATTATTCCCTAAATATCAATTACAATAATATCTGAGTAAAATCAATTGTTGATTGATAACTCTAAGACAGTCCCTCCCTCACATAAGTTTTATAGAGCTCATAGAATATGTTTCATTATGGCACTGAAATAGTCTCATTTTCCCCAAAGACCTCTGTGTTAAGTATACTGCTATCAAAACAGTCCTTAAGGCACTTATATCTCAGGGAATGACTGCCATATAGTGCTCCATTAGATCTATATAAGTAATTGATCTATATTGTCAGTCAGTTATAAATGACTTAATTACATATGTGCTTATTACTTTGGAAAATGTAGGGCAGAAGATACTCATTTTATTCTATTTAAAAATTTTCAATGCCAGGGATTTACCTCAGTGGTTCTACCGCCTGTCTTGCAAGTGCAAGGACCTGAGTTCGATCCCAAGTACCAAAAAAAAAATGTCCAATATATAATATCAAAACCACTAGCTCTATGGCCATAAGAACTACATTCTTTTTATCAAGACAACATTAGTTAATAATGTTTGATTGGGATATTTTAATAGATTCATACTTATTCTGAACTGAAACTACTTATTGTATTTCTGTTATTTCCTTTAATAAACAATTTTCAATATTTGAAGATTCATCTTCATTTCA
The DNA here is from genome assembly GCF_000247695.1 of Heterocephalus glaber. Next base: position 4,179,869 of record NW_004624733.1, on the reverse strand, counting down.
AATTATTCGTTTTTAGTGTGTCCTGCAAAGTACAATATCAAGTGATAATTACTACCAAATGTAGCTCTCATAAATATTTAAATTATTTAATGATTGCTTGGTTAAAGAATATGATACTTTATTCAAGTTAAGCAGTAAGATGTACAAGAAGAAATAATCTACTTGAGTAATAATAAAGTCTATTTAAATCTTTTAGGGTTATGGTTACTGGAAAGCTATTTTTTTCAGAAATTTTATTTCACTTATTCTTGGTAAATTACTGATTTTGTCACTAGGAAAAACAGCAAATATGCTAATGCACTGAATACATGGTAGGCATTATCTACACATATGCAGTATATTAATGCTTTTATTCTCACAGCAATTTATTGGTGAGGTACTATTATCACCTCCATTTTACAGGGGAGGAAACTGAGGCATAGAGTGATAGAATAACTTGGTTAATATGACTAGTAAGTGGTAAAGCTAGGATTGGAACCCAAGTAATTTTCTTCAATCATCATCTTTCAAAATACTTTCCTAATATATTAACATTAACATTAACATTTCTAAAAATTTTTAGACATCATCTGGGTCTCACAAGAGCAATTTCATTAATAAGAAGGGAAATTCATCATAAACCATGTACTAACTTCTTTCAAAGTACAACTGAGTTTAAGACGCTTGCCATTTTAAAAGCAAAACTGAAAAGCAGATTGAATTTGGCGTTTAGAATACATTTGAACATTCAGTACTTCTTATTCCACAATTTATCTCAGTCATTCATGTCCACTACTAAAATTTTGAACAATTTTCTTATTTTATTCCTTCATAAGCAAGCTGTACAATTTTTTAAACTGTACAAAGATATTTTAAGAAATAATATATTCAATTAATTAAATTTCTACTATAAATAAGATGTTATGTTTTGGTGAATCAAAAACAAATGATGTGGTCTGTTTTCAATGTGCTTATAACTTAGAAGAGAGAAAGATGCAAGAAGTAGAAACTTTAGAAGATAAGTATATATTGTGATGTCCCATCATGGAAGCAAGTAGCATATTCACTATAAAAAATATAGATTAGCAAATAAAGAAAGGGGTACAATCTCATGTCATATAAACTATAAAATTTTCATTAAGGAAAGAAAGCATATTAGTTCTTCACAGGAAGGATTCTAATACCCTCCACAATCAGCAATGGCACTGCAAAGAGTCAAGCTAAACAGTAAGAATTTTCAATAATGTCCACCAGTGAGGAGGAAGCAGAAAGACAGTGGGTAGGAGGGCAGCACTCAGAGTCACACTGTCCATAGCAGGATTTTGGAAGAGACTATTTCACACAGCAGGATTTTACCAGAGACTACTTTACAAGATGCACCCTGCCATTAGATATAGAGTTAAAGGTCAGAGAAAGAGACAGAGTTGACCTTGGTAATAGAATCTGAGGTCAGAAAGTGTGGTTCAAGACCCCAGCAAGCATGCCTAGAGTGCCAGGAAAACTTCCTTACTCTTATCTTCAGACTTCAGACAAATGGACAGTATACTTATTTAAGATTTGGTGAAAAAAAAAATCAAGCGGCAAGAAGGGGTCTGAGGAATGTCAACAGCACTATATCAATTAAAATGCCTGGACATACCTACCCACAGAACCACAAAGAGATGAAAAGCCATGTAGCAAGGATGTCAAACACAGAAGTGATAAGAAAAATAAAAAAGAATACAATACAAATGTGGGAAAAAAGGAGAAGCAAAACTGGAAGAAACTTTAAATCATAGAACAAGAGGAAATTTTTCTGTGTTATTCCTGTGAAATTTAATTCCAAAAATATCTTAAAATGAAGATGAATTAAATAAGTCAAGAAATATAAAAAAAGACATGATAAAACTGACTGATATGGTTAACTAAGAAAAGAAACTAAAACCCCAAATTCTTTCATCACAAGGGTATGGGGCAAAAGGAAATAACAGAGAATACTACTACTGTTTTTAGTGTCAAGTTACTAACATAACAAAAGGTTTTCATTAATAATTTTATAACCAGATAGAATTTTAGTAGTAGAGGGAAGATGATAGATAAGGAACCTGTCCAAGTTGACCCTGAATAAGGATAACTGGTGACCCTCTGAGAAAAAAGAAATTCATTGTAAGGAAGAAGCAGATAGTTCTGCTAGTAAAGGTAGGTTTTAATATGCATTTCAAAGGAATGTACTCAGTTATAGGGAGAAAGATGCAACAATGGACACTGACTCATAACCCAGTGAAGTTGATAAACTTTAAACATTAAAAGAAAAAATAACTATTTAGATGCGTAGGCATAAAAGCAAATCACTATGTGGCTGAAAAATTCAGACTCACATCCACAATATTCAGTTCTATGAAAAAGCTGAGCAGTGTGGCCAAAATGGCTAAGAAAACGTAAGCCAAGCTGCTGCTCAACTACAGAAGAAAAACAGTTTCAAATCTAAGAACTCAGCTCATTACTGACTGTCCTCTTCTTGTTTGTTTTACTAATGGGCATCAGTCAGACCTGGATGACTTTGTATGAAAAAATGTTGTGGTCACTCCCAAATATAAGGGCACAGAGGACTCAGGGTTAGAAATCAGGAGGGTTCAGAAAATAATAGCACAACAGTTCTTAAGGCACAGCCCCACAATCAGAAGAATTGGTATCACCTGAAAATATGTTACAAAAGCTAAATCTTGCACTCTACCCGAGACCTAGTGAATCCGAATTTCTAGAATTGAAGCCCAGAAATTTTTGTTTTAACAAGACCTCCAGGTAATTCTGATCTACACCGAATATACACTGCTAGTATATTCCTTGAAGTATAGATATCAATAGTCAGGGATCAAAATCCAGGGGTATTCTAGACTGTTGAGAATTAGGACTTGAGTAGCAGTCGTGAGACTAAGTGACCAAATTTAACATACATGGACCCTGGGGCCAAGGTAGTGTGCTGAGTTACCTCTCCAAGTATAGGGTGAGTTTTCATTCATGCTTGTGAATGATGATATGGGTAGAATGGAATTGGCCACCTTAACAACTGTTTGCAATGACCAATCAAGTCAGAAGACTTCAAGAAAAGCAACCGAAGAAACATTGGTATAAGACTTTGGAAATGTGAAGTGGTCCGAAGAATGACAAAATGATCAACGAGCACAGAAGTACACGGAGATTTTCGTGATTGCTGAGAGATAGAAATCAGTCTTGAAATGAGACAACTTTCTGAAAGAAATCCCTCCTGTATGTGTGAGATGAGTTGCTGAACAGGAGTATTTTCATTATGGAGATGTAAAAGAAATATACTTTTTTCTACAAAGAAAATATTATGACATTTATTTTATTTTGTTCTTTTAATTGTATTGTTTGAGTGTATGACTTTAAGCTACAGATTATTACACAATATAATATTTAAATAACTATACATTGACAAAGATTCTCAATAGCAATAAATTCAAATTTGAAGATATTTCCTCATAGTGAAAGCTTAACAATCTTGAAATGAATAAAATACCGCACTATTAAAACAACTTCAATAAGAGCTAAGACGAAGTAACTGAAAGAATGATGGCTGCAGAGGAGGAGTATTGTTTATGTGAAGAATAAAAACACCACATATCCAACAGAGATTAGAATGTGAGAAAGATCATGGTTGCCACATGTGGTTCTAATAGGAGTGTTTCCTGTCAACCAAAATGTAGATGTACTCCCTGCATTACACAGTGTAAGAATTCCAAGAGGAATGGCTTCGAGAGAAGAATGGGAATTCATTAAGTCCCTTACCAAGTTTCCTATCAGAAACCCAATCAATATTGTTCACAATTGAAACATAAAGTTGAAAGTACATAAGGACTCATTATTTGTATTCTTTCACCAACAATTATTATGTACCACTATCTCCTGTATAAAAATAATCAAAATCTCAACTCCTTTTGTTTTTATTCAATTTCCTTTCTCTGATTAAATTAAAAAGAAGTTAATATTTTACTCAATGGCAGTAATTCCACTTTTAAATACTTATTTATGAGTAACTTCTTGTTCTCACTCCTTTTATGTTGGAGTTTTTAATAATAAGCATTTACCAAAAGTCATTTTTTTAAAAATGTCCCTAAAAACAAAAATAATTTTTTAGCACTGTGTGACCTATACTTCTCATGGCCCCATGTTCTTAGTTTTACAGTGGACCAATTCAGTTTTATTTTGCCAGTCAATGAATACTTTATCATGAATTCATTAATTTAATCTTATACTCAGTTATAACAGCCTTGTTTTTGACACTTTCTATCTTAAATTTACAGAAATTTATGTAACCAAGCCAAAATGCACTGTAAAATCAATGATTGTATTCCTCTTTGTAATGTACCTTGTTGAAAGAATTTTTTTCATATTATCATCCCAACAGTAAAACATTGGTAGTCTCACACACACACACACATGCACATACTTTTGACTCAGTATTTTTGAAAAACATTGTATAACAGAAATATTTGAATAAAAGCAATTTGAATACCTAGGTGAAGAAAGCATGAAACAGTGATATATTAGGTTTTAATTCTTATATATGCCCTATCCCCTTGAAGAAAAAGAGCATATTTCACTATGTGCACAATAAGTAAACAAGTTTGATTAGTGGCATATACAATGGTGGGAAGACAAAGTGCCATGGGAGAGTGATTTTCTGGAAAAACAAAAAGGTATTCTCCAAAGAACAGAGTAGAATATCATGGTTCTTGGTGGTGCAGCATCATTGGCATAGCATTCCCTTTTCTTGGAAGTTTTAAGTATATTTTTCCAATTTAGAAAATAATATTCATTCCAGAAATTTCAGAGAAGAAAGTACTCCAGTAAAAGAAGAAAAAAGTCAATCAACATGACCATTTTGAACTAAGGGCACAGAGTATCAATTCTAAAGGTGGCCAGGATTGGACCAGGAGATTCACTGCGCTATCCCTTCCTGTAATCAATCAAACACTTTACCTACTTGATCTACTTTAATCTTTAAATGATGGTCATATTTCCTTTTCCAAGATAAGGAAACTGAGGTTCCAAGAGGTCAAGTAATGTGTCTGGAATCCCAAGGTTAATCTAGAGTAGAGCTCTGACTCAATCCCTGGCCTGCATTTTCTAAAGTATAAACTGGAACCCTACGCTAGTGATCCTATATGTGAATGGCACACTGCAGTCTCATGAGAAAGCTTTTACCTTGTTGCTCATACTACACTCACAAAGATTTTGATTCAGTTGTTCTGGAACGCGGCTCAGCTGGCACCATGCCAAGCGACCTCCCTCTGTGGTGAAAAGTACAGCAGCTCGCCAAAGTCCCTGTTGCTGTGCCTTGGATCTGTGTCCTAAGAGGTTTGCTCTTCACTAGTGTTTACGGTTACAAGTACAGACACTGAATGTATTCATCCCTCATGTTAAATATATTGATTAGTCTTGACAAATTTTGCATAAGACATGGCATCATAAGCAGACTTATTAAACTGCTGATGTAAATCCTGATAGAATATGTTTTAAAGATAGATCCAGGATCAGAATGAATCACATTTCTCTGGGTATTTTGAAGCCAAGGAGGGGGTGCTGAATCAGTTATTGATTTTCTTTTATTAGGATTTTCATAAAGATCTGGGCCTATGCATCTATTCACATCAACAGAGACCACCAGTTTAGGGGTAAGCATTTTCACCCAAACAAAAATCAGAGGGAATAAAATAAGGGAAACATTTGTTAAAGCTGGAACAGCTTCTGGGTTGGTTCCTACCTAAACCGAACCTTGGCTCCGCCTTCACCAACCGACAGGTGTCGCTGTAGTCAAGATTGACCTGGGAAGGTTCTTGTGCTGCACAGGATCCAGTGGAATTGGATCAAGGGGCTAAAACTTAGTAACTCAAAACTCCAAATTTGAATTTTCTTTTTTCTTTTTTCCCTCTCTCATATATGCATTCATGTATACATCAAATTTTATTATTTTTGTTTTAATTTTTCTTCATTAATACATATTTATAGTACATAATGTTTGCATTCCTTGTGGGGAGTTGGTACATGCACATAGAACATTTTAATTCCTTTTTCCTCCACTTTCCTTTCTCTTTCTCCCCCTCTCTCCATCTCTTGACCCTGTTCCTTTCTTTTATGGCTGTATTTTATTTGTCACTTTTACCCATTTCCCATCCTTTTTTCTTGAATTACTTCTGAAGAGTGTAAAAAATGACAATGGGCAAAAGGGGTTAGGGTTACATATAACTTGATATACTTACTATTGGAAGCACGTTTTGGGTTTTATTCTTTTACACTGCTAATTATTAGTAACGCAAAATTTTATAGGTAAATATACTATCTCAAAGCTATTAGCACCATATGTTATATTGTAATTTAATATATTTTTGATCTTCCTATACATTCTTGGCAATACTGCATTGCATAAAGTGCACTGTAAGCGTAACATGAAAAGACTGAATGTTCATTGTAATCTTTGAATAACATATGTATATATTCATATACCTATTATAAAATGTAACCTATTTTGAAGAAAAAAATTAGGGATTATCCATCTGATTTGAATTTAATACTTACAAGTTGGAATCTCAACCTAATTTAAAAATCAAAATGGCAATAAATTCAATCTTTGAGTCCTGAAAGCATACCTCAATTGAGGAAGAAATAAATTGTTTCAGAAAAGTGAGAACATGCTATACAAAATAAATGAAATTTTCCAGAGAAAGTTTGTTTATGGACCTGAAAGCCTAATTTTAAAACTTCTAGAAAGGCAAATTCTGAAATGCAAAATTTAGATCAAAAAACTGAGAGAATAAAAAAGAGGAGCAAGAGGAAAAAATATCAGCTTGACTCTGAAATTGACAAAGTATTAGGTAGGGGGTTGGTATGGAAATTCAAGAAGCAGTTAGGTTCTCTGAGTGAATTCACCCAGTGATGAGTGAGATAATTTTTTTTTTTTTTTTTTTTTGGTACAGGAGATCAAACTCAGGACCTTGCACTTGCGAGGCAGTGAGATAAACTATTGAACCAGAAGAAACAGAGAAAGCAAAGAATGAGTCCGAGAACAAAAGGGAGGACGCAAAGATGAGACTGGTCTGACAACACAATGGGCACCCTAGTTGCCAACTTTTTGAAGTAGTTGGTGCCTGGAAACTGCAAAAGAGCAGGAAGTATCCCAGGGACTGAGCCCGAGGAGCTGTTGCAGCAAGTGGCACACGAGGCCCACAGAAGTTAGCCAGGAGAGGCAAACATCCCACTTCCGGCCAGTGCCCAGGCTCCTTCCGGGAGAGGTTAAGCCTAGGAAAACCACAAAGGTTGTGGATATGAATCACATCTAGAAAAGTTTGTTTATGTCTTCATCTCACAAGACATGAACTAATTGCTTATGGAAGAATAATTATCTTGGAATTCAAACTCTTTGATTTTGTAATTGAAATAAATATTTTGGAAGTACTGCTCAAAGCTTCCAGGTCTTGTTGGAAACCACAGTTTAAAAACAAACAAAACTTTGATCTGTCTCATTGTTCAGAGTGGTTACATATGTACTATTTTTCAACAAAATCAACAATAATAAACTATGTGTGACAATTTTTTAAGTCCCTAGAAGAAATTCACATGCATCAGAATCAAGCACTTCAAACATCCAATAAAAATGATAGAATAGCATTCTAACTTATTTGTTCCTTTTAGTAAGCATATGAGAGATTCTGTGTGTCACAATATTTATGTGATGAATGGCAAAAATGAAAGTCCCCTTGTTACCCTACATGAAATTGGATCAGACGTTTTTCCATCCCAAGAGATATATTCAACTATTACTTTCCAGAAAGTAATGTTCATTTGCCTTTGACAGGCTACTGTGACAGAAAGAATACAGTAGATGATTCTGAAAGAAATGCTCCTCTGAAAATTATTGGCAGTCAGTATCATTGAAGAGACATTACTAGGGTAATCCAGTCTCCAATTGTATCTTGCATTAAATGAAAATAACTCATCATAGTGTTGCAAAGTCAGGCATTTTACTATTTACCCTTAGGGTTTTGGCAAATAGTGGTATTTTTAGCAAACATAATAAATATTTGCAACTCAAGCAATATACCCAATAGTACCTTAGAATTATCAGTGTCTACTACTGTAAATGTACACACACACATAAATGGATTAATACACTAGGACTACTCACTCACAGATAAATTTTAGGTCATCTATTATTGAAACTCAGTGTAGACAAATTATTTCAAGTTATCAGATTTTTAAGAAATTCACACAAAAGCCTAAACACTCGAGGTGGAATAATAGAAAAAAGTAGGAAATTGTGATTATTGTTGTTGATTTATAATATATTGTATAAAACAAAGAGATATGACATCATATTTCAATGAGATGAACTAAAAAAATACAGAAGTATCTCTATATTTGGATCCCAAAACATTCACTGTATCAAAAAGGCCAAAATTATTAAACAAATGGACTGATGAATGAAATGTCAAACATCATGTAATAAAGAATGAATATCAGCCACAAGGTACACACAAATACACATTGAGGCAAGTTACTCTACCCAACTCAAATTCCCTAGTCCCGTTATCATAAGTAAACACAAGTGATCACCACTTAAGTTTTAAAACTTTATTGCTTCCCAACATGGAGATGAGACTATTTGCCTCTAAACCAGACATTATGGTGCATTCCTGTAATCCCAATATCTTGAGGCAGGAGGACTGTGAGTTCAAGGTCAGTTCAAAGCCAACCTGAGCTACATACAGACATCTGGTCTCCAAAAACAAAAACAAAAAAAACCCTCTAAATTGTCACAAGACATACATCTAGACGTGTGTGTGTCAATGTAATGGCTGTTTAAAGTCCTTGCAAATATTTCAAAATATTAACTAGAAAAAAGTATACTTTCAAAGTCATTTATTAGGTGAGAAATTCAAATTCTTAGCCTGGATTGTGGATCTATTTTCATTTGGTCTTGTCTTGTAGATTCCTTGCACTGAATGAGCCCTGTAGCCGATCTTGAAGGCACGGTAGAATGAAAATAGCAGCCATGGATTTACCCAGCTTGTTCTCACTCTGGATCATCTCCCGCAAGTTGTGAGTGACTAGATGGGTGATTTATCATCTCTGTCTCAATGCTTTCATCTGTAATATGAAGGTAATACCATGACTCATATGGTTATTGTGAGGATTAAAAGTGTTAAGAGTGCATGGAGCCATGCCTCACACATACATTCAAAGATATAAGCATTCTTAGTGACTTCTGGAAAGTGCAACAGCCAAATTCACAAGGCATGTGGAGATATCGACTGTACTTAGGTTAACAGTGGGAGAGTCAAGAACAGACCATTCTAAACAGGAAATTCCTCTAATCTCAGTCTCATCAAAATTCAATATTCAACCACTTTTGTACAGAGGAATTGTGATTAAAAATATACATCCCAGAAATATTTATGAGAATACTACTGAGTTCCATAAGAAACTAAGTAGAAATACATTCTTACAGATCCAATTTAACATTGTTGATTTTGAAAGTTTCAGCTTTCATGTATATTTTTCAAAAATAAGACTATATTTTCAAATTACACAAGTGATTGTGACACAAATCTGGGTTTGAAACTCACTGAATTATCCTGTTCCTCAAATGCATTCATTAAAGTACATGGTAAGCTGTACTCACTTCGGCAGCACATATAGTAAAGTAGGTAGTAAGGGATTTAATTACAACTCTGTCAATTTCCTTAGGGAGCATAGTATAAAAAAGATAGAGCAAAAAACCAAAATAACAGTGATACTGTTATTATTATAAACTATGAACATGTCTTAATTAGAGGAAAACACACCTAATTCCTTCTCAAATTTCAGAAGGGAAAATACTAAATACATTATGAATGTTAAATAATGTATAAGGAACAATTTTTCAAGCAGATTATGATAAAGGGAGAGCATTCTAAACAATGAACTGTAGCTGTCAGGATAGAGACAGGAGATCTGATGATTTATTTAAGCAATATGAAGTACTGAAGTGCTCTGAGAGAACTATGTGTGTTTTTGTGTAATAGTTTAAAGACAGATAATGGGCACAGTCATAGAGAAAACTGGATCAGATAATTAATTCAATTAATTAATTGATTAAAAATTAATTCAATTGAGGAAAGAATGGAGCTGGAGACATTTGGGAAGCTATTGAAATAGCTTAAGGTCTGGTTAAGCATTCATCTAAGGTGGCAGCAATAAAACTTGTGAAGGGGGAATCTAAGTGATATTAAAAAGCTAGAAGCGGTCTGCCTTGATGCCAGTAAGCAGTGCAATGTTGAAGAAAAGGTGAGTATTTTTATTAAGGAAGAAGAGAAATGGTACACCAAACACTGAGATAACATGAGAGTGAACTTTATAAACAAGTTTGGATTTGCTAGTTCAAGCACGAGAGCTTTTTACTGGAGCCACGACACATCTCTGTAATGTTGTCTTCTTATGTCCAGAGTAATCTGGGAGAAGCAGAGATAGTTCAGCCTAAAATATAATAGGGCCCTAGACACCACCACTCCATAGAAGGCTGGCCAAGTCTAATCCACACCCTACCACGGAAGGAACTTTTCAGTAATGAATATGTTAAACCTAACTATAATAATTTAATTTAATTCCTTCAAATTCTACCCAGCAGCCCCCTTACATCATAAAAATCAACACTGAACTTTTGGGCATACAGTTCAGTGACAGAAAGAAAAACAGAAGAAGTCAATGTTCACTAGATTGAAAATTTAGATATGTTTGTTACTATAACATATTTATCTAAATTAGAGTTCTACAATCACTCAGTACCTGCTCTTTTAAAAGTCCTATTCAAATACAAATCATCTTATTTATATTTTAACACCAGAAAAACTTCCAGAAGGCCAGAAGGCCGGGGGTCAAGAAAAATATGGGAAAATTTAGAGCTACTGTGAACCAATTAGTTGGTTCAACAGAAGGGAAAGTAAGTAAAGATGACATGGGCATGTGACATCACATATTCTCTGTCATCCAGAGGTGGAAAAACCTGCTGTGGACCAGTGTTTCCTCCATTTGTATTTACCTCAAGGCCATTCTACTTAAATATTTGTTCTTATGATTTAGATGAGAATCCTGAGCCTTCTACCTCATCAACATTAATTTAGTAATAATTTCTAAGTATAGCAAAGTTGGAAATACAAGTTTGGAGGGTTCAATTTTAATCAATTAGATTCCCTAGGATTGTTTTGAAAAATCTGAATGAATAACTTGAACAGAAGTCTGAAGAAAAGCAATAGTTACTGGTGATAAAAGAATGCACTGCAAGAAACCCATTGATCATGAGAAAGGGAAACTAGGGGAGATAAAATCTCAGGCAATGAGGGTGGGTAGTGGTTAAAGAATTAAACTGTGCTTTCCCTACATGGAGTGAGTTCAATCAAAAGATGAGCCATTTTTTTAACACTGAAAATGAGAAACTATTACCAAATTAGAAGCTTTTTGGAATTTTCAAAGTAACAGCTAAGAATTATCCTAATAAATACTGTCCTACATTGTATATATTCTAGGACTATGCTCTGAGGTCCTCCAAAGGCCACTTTTTTAAATAAGAAGATAATCGCAGGCATCTTTGTTTGTAGCAAAAGGGTATTCCTAGTGTGATTAAAAAATTCTATCCTTTCCTGAATTATGCCAGCAGCTACTAGAAATTCTAGAGTGTTAAATCAAGAGATACAGGAGATTTATATAAGTTAGATCAAGTAATTCATTTTAAAAGATAGTGATGCATTGTACTATAACTCACTGTCTTATGGATACAGGTAAACTAATGCTCTTACCTTGCACAGAGTTGAGACCCATAGGGACCTAAAATAGAAGGAAAATTTCTTGAATCTCAAGCTTGGAGACTAAGCATTAAACCCACAGAACACTGGGCGGCTGCCTAGGGCCCTGGATTTTCCAAAAGGCTGCTGGAAATTTGTAATTGCTCACGAAATGCAATGAGATCAAAGGAAAACGTGGAGAATGGGGAGACAATGGATCATGAAAACAAATTCTCTTTCTTCATAAACAACCCTAGCATTGGCCCTGAGCTAAATGGACTGTATTTATATTCACCTCTCAATTTGGATTTTGGAAGCTAAAATTATATATTACCATTGTCTTAATAAAAGTATGTGGAATGAACCAAAATAATATCAAATATTCAATCACATAATTTTCTATAAAGAAGAAAGTTTAAATGAAAAATTTTAATGTCCAGTTTTTTTCTTCTTTCTGTTCAAAGAAACCTCTTTATAGCTGGATTTTAGTTATATGTGATACATTGTCTTGTTATACATAAGCTTCTCAAATTTAAAAAATTTTAATTGGCAAATAATATATTGTCCTTGGATAATAGAAAATGTGAAAAACTAAAAGTTGTTTTTTGTAAAATTGTAATTGGTAAATAGTGTATTGTCCTTGGACTCTAGAAAATGTAAAAAACTAAAATAACAAGTTGTAGTTTTGTCAGGTGAAGCAAAAATTATAGTCATAATATTTATAATAGTAATTAATGATTACTTACAAAAATATAAAAGAGGTCCTATTTATAATGAAAGCATTGTATATGTTGTATAGTTTATGTATGCTTAGTATTATGGTTTCAGAGTAATAGTGAGAAATTTTGTGATATATTTAAGGAAACCTAAAAAATTATCAAGAGATATAGCAAAAACCTGGCTAAATGGAGATTCTGACATATTTCCATTTGATAAGAATAATAAATATTTTAAAAACTATAATTATTCATTTATTAGCTGAGAAAGTTTATGTATTTCAAAGTACAGAGGAAAACTTGAAGAATGGGGACATAAGGGATCATGAAAAAAACTCTCTTCACACACAAGCCTAGCACTGGCCCTGGGACAAATGGACTTCATTATATTTACCTCTCAATTTGGACTTTGAATGACTCAAAAATATTGATACCGTACAGAGATTTGGGGAGGGTTATCATTTGTGAAATGGGAAGAGAGAAGGAAGAAGGGATTCCATGTTGACCTACCAATGATATCAATAACAAGTTTTAAGAAAGGAATGCAAAATTAAATATTTGTACTGCTAGCTATTGCTGATTAAAAATATCTGTCAGTTGCTACTGTTACACTAAAAGTTTTCATGTTATGAAAAAAAAGAAAATAATAAATAATGTGTGTTGTGCATGTTTAGAAATCTAAGGTGGCAATCTGGAGAGAGTTTATGACATGGAACCTCCCAGTTATCCCTGAATTGAAGGGATCCATATCCGGGTATCCCTGTAACCCATTTCCTACACAGCACAGTACCCAAGAAAAAGAGTAGGGAAATATCTGGTAGTATCCTGGGTGGCCCTGTCTTTTTTTATGGAAATGGCAGAATCTGCAAGAATAAAAATGGCATGAGAAATTAATGAGAGGACTGCAAGAGGAAACATTGCAGTCACAGTGTTTATTCGTCCTGGATCAACCTTCTTCTACCTTGGGGAATAAAAAGAGCAAAGTGGAATCAAAGGAAGGGGTAAAACCAATAGTTGTGAATTGTGTGTTTCTTATGATATTTGTTTCTTAATCTTTTATTTGTTATGTATATACCTATGTTCTTCTCTCACTAGCACTAAAAGCCTTTAGTGCCCAAACCCTTTGTGAGGTAAACTTGAATCTATCACATATGCTATGTTTACTAAAAAATTGTAAAGATGAAGGGAGGGCAGTTAAAGGAATGGAAAAGAAACAGAAAAAGTGAAAGAAAAATTTGAGATCATGGATAAGCTACATGTGCTGATTTGGTCATTAGAGTATGTATGTGTGAAAATACCACGCTGAATCCCATGTAAAATTATTATGTATCAACATTTAAAAAAATTAATACAAAGTAAAAAGAGACAGAAAAAAGAAGAGAAAAAGAATGAAATAAATTCATTACTTTTACACATTTTTTGTAAAAAAAAATTACAAATTTATATTAATAGACAACCACAAAAACCAAGAAAACAAAACCAAGAATTACTTAGGTAACACCCTCATGGTGCCAAATGCCAGACACATGATAAAAATATAGTATTAGACAAAAGGAAAGGTAGAGAATTCAGGAGATAGTGAAAGCACATGATTGTTGATTTATTTAATACAACAGCTTTTATTTTGTGAAATCCAAGCCCATTGTCTATAATGAAATACAGACTTTAAAACTGTTAAATTCTCAGTATTTTGCAACCTTCTACAAGTCACTGGTGAAACAGTTAGGTTCAATACTTCCTGAAATCAATGGAAGCATTATAGATGAGCCCCCACACTTTCTACAGTGAAGTTGAAGTTGTCACAGTAGTTTTTTGTCAATTTTCTGCTACTTAGTTCATGCAGCTAATCCATAGTAGCCAATATTGGCTTCACTTAAAAAGAGCTGATAGATCCACCAAAGGCTTTCACATACAACAGGAAATGAGACCAACAATTTTGCCCTTGACTAATAATGGTATTTGAAATAAGAAAAATAGGAGAATTGAAATATATAATTGTGGGGCCGGGGATTTAGCTCAGTAGTTTTGCCACCTGCTGCGCAAGGGCAAGGACCTGAGTTCGATCCCCGGTACCAAAAAAAAAAAAAAAAGAAATATATAATTGTGAATTAGTTTATATTTTGAACTCTTTCCCTGACTTACTTTTCAGTACAATAAAAATAATATTAATGGATATACATATAGAAAATAGTTTTACTCATTACAATATCTGCTACCCTTTGATTTAATATGAATATATTTATGATATTTGAAATGATGGTTAATTCAGATATATATTAACTAAGTACTAAATCTTCCTTGCTTATAGACCTATTCTAACAAGTTGTTCTATATATTCAATATACAAATTCAATGTATTTTTAAATAGAGAACTTTCTTTTAAGTAAAATATTCCTTTTGAGATATTGGATAATACTTTTTTTTTTTGGTACCGGGGATCGAACTGTGGTCCTTGCGCTTGCGCAGCAGGCAACGAAACTGCTGAGCTAAATCCCTGGCCCTGGATAATACTTTTTTGATATGAAATATTTTAAACTGAGTCTGACTCAAATAGAAATATTAGAAAAGTTGTATTTTGTTTTTAATAGATTGTCCATAATTTAAATGTCATATAGCTTTCATCAGTATTTATATAACTAGTCAGAACACTGGGAAAAAAATCAATAGCCATTACAAATATTATTTACCATAATAATAACTCATCATTCAGCTACTGTTTCACACCAAATATTTAATGCTAAACATGGAAATATGATCCAGTGCTAATGACTAGATGAAATTTGCTATTCAAGATGCATAAATAAGGAAGAATTGAATATTAAATCTGCGAACGTGTAGTGATAAAAATTTAAATGTATGAAGGATAATTTTTATGGTGAAGCTTAGAAAAAAGGATATTTCTTTTGTGAGTTTTATGCTAATTGGTCTCAAATGTGACCATTTACACTTGTTAATGTAATCATGAACTCAAGATGCAAATACATTCTTGTATTTGACAAAAACAACACAAAGATACAGTGTCAGTCCCTGACTTGGAAGAGCTTATTGATATTCTGATATTTGGTGTATAATCATTAATATATAACTGAACACTTAGTGCTTGATGCTTATAAAGTTTTGTTTTGAATTTTAAAACATAAAGATAGAATTGATCCATATCTAGAGAATTACATTTAAGATGCTATGATCTACAAACTCTGAAAAAAATGACTCATTTTTGCCTGTCCAAAATAGTCCAAAATACACCTTTGGTATATTTAGATATATGCAATTCTTGAAAATGTCTATGATTCCTTTCTATGCTAAGTATCTTTATTGTGTATACAATTAGAATGCATCCATTCCATCAAAGATAGACCTTTTCTACCAGATTTGGAGCAATGGTATTGGCAAAAACCTGATGAAATACTAAGGATATAATACAAAAAGATACATAGATGTCAGCCAAATACTAAGTGGCAGTGTTGAAAATGTCATATAGGCACTTTCTAGGAACCAAGGCTATAAATTCTGCATAGGAAAAAATACTGTAGTAAGCATAGCTAGTGACATCAACATGTCAGAAGTAATGAGCACATGTCTGAGCAGCCTTTGTATATGATGATGCTATTGATCTGCCATCAGCAGGGTGTGTACTCAGATCTGTGGGATAAAAGGACTGATGAATTTGGGCTGATCTGCCTGAACTTCTTTATGAAAAACAGATACTATTGGGAAACAAATTACCCTCTCCAAATGACTCTACTGATCTGAACTGACCTGTCCCAAAGGACTGAATCTACTGACCCTGATCTGCATGTCTACCCCTGCATCGGTAGAAATTGTGAGATAAAGTATGCCCATAGTCTTAGATAACATAGCCCAAGTACATTGTAAAATGTTATAGAACTCATTCATTTTTCAAAGGCAGAAGGTTTAGTTCTATTGGTAAACAGAGCTCATTTAGACAGCTTGAGAAGTGATATTTACTCATCCACATATTCCACCTTTTTGTGGGCTATTATGTAACTGTGTGGTTGGACCAGGGACCACAATAGTATAAAAAGATTAGTGTTTTATTGAGGTTATGTAAAGATTTCAGGTAGTGGAGTTATTTAGATTTAGTTTTGAATCCCAAAACACTGCAGTGAGCAAATAGATCATTAGGCTTGAACTTCATCATCAATAATATAATACAAAATACAAACTGGGTGTCATGATGCATGCCTATAATCCTACCAATTGGAGACTAAGGGAAGAAGACTCCAAGTTTGAGGCCACTATAGGATACCTAGCAACTTCAGGGCCAATCTGGATTATATACTGAGACCCTGTCTCAAAAAAATACAAAAAACAAAAAGAGAGAAAGAGAGAAAGTAAAGCTCTTATCATAAGGTTTTTGTGAGGATCGAGGGATAATCTGATTCACAGAAGGCAGGAGAAAGCTGTAGTTCACCTATTTCAATGGTATTTACTGAATGTCCCCTTTTTTCCTAAGCACTGAGCCAGACACTTAGTATATAATTATGGAGAACAATACGGTCACTACTGTCTCTTAAACCTCGCCTTCTCGTTCTCTGGACATGCAACCTTTATCTTTCTTTTTTGTCTCCTATCATTTAATGCTGATCATCCATTTGACAACAATGGAAAAACTGTTGAGAAATATCTTTCTCAAAATACATATCTAAAAATTCAAACTAAATAATTTGAAGAATCATTTCTTCTGGTTAACAAGATTTTGATTTTAAATTAGTGTCATCTATAACTAAACATGTGGATGTACTTTTTTCTAAATATATTTCTGCAATCTTGCCAACACTGTCTAAGCATCATGGCATTTATGAATTTTATGAAAGACATACACAACTATCATGATAATGTAATTGTCAAGAATTAGAAAAACAGGGGCTGGGGACTTAGCTCAGTGTTTCTGCAGCCTGCCTCACAAGCGCAAGGTCCCAAATTCGGTCACTAACTCATAAAAAAATTTTTTTTAAAGAGTAAGAAAATCATTGTAAACTATTAGCCAGCATAGACCCACAATATATTTTTCTCTTTCTTTTGCAAATGTATTAGTATTATAAGAGGTAATTCTAACTTTGGGAACATGAAAGCCAAAAATTAACACATCAAATTATTTGCATGAAGTATATGAGGATGATTGTAGGTGCCATTACATATTAACTCTGTTAATCCTCACTGCAACCTCATAAGTTATGTAGTAGACAAGTTTGAGGAAAAGTGAAGGAGATAATGTAGTCAACTTTTGTCACTCACAGATCTAGCAAATGGCAGGGCTCAGATTCAAACACACTCTTTAGGACTTTCAAATTCCTGTCCTTTCCAGTAGGGAAGCGTAGGAAAACAGCAAAAGAACATTGCAGGCAGATATATTTCATATTCTCTGTGTACACTGATACATTTCAACACATATTCTTAGAAATAAAATTGGGTGAGTTGTAATTCTCTGATTTGTTAGCACATGAAATTTAGCAAATTTTATTGTACTCTAAGTCTATGTAGACTCTTCCTCAGAAGGTTTAATTTGGGCTATTTCTTTCAGGTATCTCTTTCGAATGTTGTTCTCTCATACCACTGCATTTGATTTCCAAGTATGTCCATTTCCCACTGCTGCTATAACAAATGGCCACAAATTTAGTGATTGAAAACAACCCTTACTTATTATCTTATTTCTGAAGGTCAGAAGTTCAACATTGGTCTCATTGGGCTAAAACTTAGTGTCAGCAGAGATCCATCACTTCCAGAAGAATTACAGGAAATATAATTCCTTATCATTTGAGCTTCTGGAGGCTTCCTGCATTCCTTGAGCCTCTATTTTCAAAGCCATAAATAAAGAGTATCTGTACTTCTTTTTCTCATTCTGTCTTGTATCTCCCTCTTTTAAGGACTCAAGTGATCCATGAGACTACCCAGGATAATTTCATCATTTCAAACTCTTTAACTTAGTAACACTTGCAAAATTCCTTTGGCCAATTGAATCACATTCACAAAGTGCCTTATAAAGTAACATATTCACTACTTCTTAAAGTAAGGGAGTACACACCTTTATGTGCCATATTCATAAAGCGTGTCAGACCTTGGGTCCCTGATTTGTCAGCACTGCCTAGATGCATTTACTTCAGCTTTGCCATGGTCATCTTTCAAAGCTGATTGAATGCAATTGGCATTCCGTGACTGTAGCAGCCTTCTCCTCCTCCCATCAGGGCTCTTTCAGATAAGCTTGCCGACTCAGTCTTCTATGTCATTAAAGCTCTCCGATGAGAAACACTAAGGGTTACATCAAAAATTCTGTTAGTCTATGAAAAGAGTATTCGTTTGGTAGGCCAACTCTATATAACCCTTTAATAGTCTCCTTACCAGTTTAACATAGAGGAATGAGAGTTCTGACATACATTCATTAGACCCATTCCATCTGAGAGTGATAGCTTCTCTAAGTCATGACATATCTCCATATTACAAAATTCAGCAGATTACATAAAATTTTGTGAACCATAAACTTGTTTCTTCAGTATTTCCTTCAAATGCTTATTTGGAATGTAGTGAAAATTAAAATTGACCTTAGAATATGGCACTGCTGTGTGCCAAAAATATAAATATGATCTGATTTAGTCTTCAGAACTGTTATCTACATGATCTGAACTCTGACTACTTCCTATTTCCTAACCCCCCTCTCACTGCTTCCCTCAGCTACAACTACCCTGACCTCTAATATACCAAGCATATATTCCATGAAGGGTTTTGGTTCTTGTATCCCCCAGAAGACATAAGATTATTTTATTCAGATTCACTCTGATGTTATTTGTTCATAAAACATTTCTTAGCCAGTCCATCAAAACTCCCTATCCTTTCACCTTACTCTTCCTTCAGGGCTTTTGTCAGTAAGGTCATTGTATATTCTTTTTAAATTTCTTTAGTCACAGTAGCCTTCATTCATGTTCTAGTACATCAGGAATCCAGGAAATCTGGGTGCAATATTTCATCACTAGCTCCTAGAAGAAACTAAGAGGTATGTTACAGAACAGAGAACCTGAGGTTTATTAAGTTTAAAAGACTTTTATGAGGCTGTAGTCACTCTAAATCATGCCTAACATCTTATATTACAATTCCTTCTGTAAGGCAGTTCAATCATTTTGCCTGTCTCTTTTTTTAAAATTAATTTTATTGGTACATTTTAGGTATACAATATAATGACATTCATCATTGGAGATTTGCACCTTTAC
>NW_004624733.1:4124690-4155279 GCF_000247695.1 Heterocephalus glaber | reverse complement strand
GGTTTGTGTTGAGAAGTCTGCTGTGATTCTGATGGGCTTTCCTTTGTATGTGATTTGTTTCTTTTCTCTACATGCTTGTAGAATTTTGTTGTTCTGTTGGGTTTCTGAAATCTTAACTATTAATTGCCTATGTGTGGATTTTTTTTTTAATCATAGCTTTTTGGAGTCCTACATGCCTCACTTATCTGTGTATCAAGTTCTTTTCCCCTCCTTGGGAAGTTTTCTGCTATCACTTCTGGGAACAGTTTTTTTATGTCATCTGTACTCTGTTTCCTCATTGACTCTGATCAGTCTTATGTTATTCTTCTTTGCATCATCTAGAAGCTGCTGGATTGATTTCCCGTGGTCCCTTACTATTTTAAAGAAATTTTTCTTTCCCTAGCCACTAATTGTAATCTTATCTTCTATGTCTGAAATTCTGTCCTCAAATTGGCTCATTCTGCTGTGTCCTGGATATCTGTTGCATGTGTTTTATGGATTCCATTTGTTTCCTATGTTAGGATTGGATCGTGTTCCTCAGCTCCTCTATTTTTTTATGTGTGTCCTCTCTAGATTTATTAATCATGTCTTGCACTATGGACACAATTTCTGCTCATATCTGAGAAATTATTTCTGATTTCATTTTTTTCCAAATCCTCTTTCATTGCCAGTTCAGGGAGTCCAGTTGGTTGAGTATCAGATTGTTCCATCTTGTTTCCCTTTGGAGTTGCTTTAGGTGATCTGGAAGTCTGGTTTGGAGAGTTGTTTATGTGTCTTCTCTTTTCAATTTGGGGGAGGGGAGGATGTGTGTTGCTGGCATCCACAGGGCTCACCTCCTGGGTGCTTGTGGTGGTGGAAGAGCGGCCAGCAATGTTCACTAACGGGCAGCTATGCTCCTAGGCACTCAGGAAGTGGTATGGCGGCCCAGAAAGTTCACCTCCCCTGTGTTGGGGGCAATTCTGTTCCTCTGCACTTGGGGTGGTTGTATGGCTTCCTAAGTCTCTTTTATGTTTGTGAATATTCTAAGTCAGGCACAAACAAAAGTACTTACAGATATTGGATTAGATTATCTCACAATCATACATCCCTTTGTCTTATATATAAAATATAAATTTGGGTCTTGCTGATCCTTATAGGCAATTATATACCCTTGGTTTTCTCTCTTGGTCACTGATATCTAACTCCTAATCTGATAGGATCCTGTCTTCCCTCATGGTAACTCAGGGCCCAACTCTCTGGCAGTATTTTCTTCAATTGGCCCTATGCACTCACTTCCTGCTGCTCCAGCATGGAAGCAGGGGGAGCATCTTCCTGCAGAGGAGAGTCGGATGATGGCATCTTCCTCATCACCTAGTTTAACCATTTTAATTTTCCCACCTCCCTGAATCTTCGGTGTTTTCATCAATATTCTCAGACTGTTCCAGGAGCTTTTTCTCATTTACCTGAAATCTTTCCACATGCCTCAACCTTCCCTCAGTGCATTACCAAGACATCCTTTAAATGACCCCCAAACATCCTTTCTCCTGGTCCCCATGCACTTTGTAATCCCTTGGGTAGAAATTAATATTTTCTTCTAACCAAAAGATTATTTTAAGGTGAGGGAATATCTTTTTTAAATCATGTAATAGAATATCACAATTCATGTTGCTAATAGATTCTCTTCCTCACTTAGAGGAAGCAATCAACAATATTCTGTGTATCAGGAAGCTGATGACAGCTGCTAGTTGACAGTCAAAAAAAAAAATTCTAAGCCCTCAGTCTAACAGGCCACACATGGCATGATATTCTGCCAATAACTGAATGTATATGAAGCTGAATCCTTCCCTAGTCAACCCTTGAAATGAATTTCAGGCAAGTCAATAGTGTGATTGCAGCATCTTAAGATCCATAAGCATAAGAACCAGATAAACCATGCCTAGACTTCTGAACCACAGAAACTAGGATAATAAATATGAATTTTTGTAAATAGCTACATTTGTACCAATTTTTAATGCAAACTAATTAATATATTAAAAAGAGTTCCAAATATCCCTACCAAAATCCAACATCCTATGACATGTAATAGTTTTCTTGTGTCATTAAATACTCCTCAGGGGCCAGGGATTTAGCTCAGTGATTTTGCCACCTGCTTCGCAAGCACAAGGTCCTGACTTCGATCCCCAGTACCCCCAACCCCAAAATACTCCTCATCAAGACTTACATCACACACATATTCAGTTCAACATCTTCAAGATCTACTCTGCTCATTTCTGCCAGTACATATCTTAAAATTTATGTGAATACTGTTTATCTGCAGAGCAGAAAATACATTCCACAATTGACTTATGTGGTAGTTATTGGCCTTCCAACAGGGAGAGAAAGAAGATAGGATGTTGAAGAAAACAAGATTCATCAACTATGATCCCCTCTCAGAAAAAAGTCTTTTCAATCTCTAGACAATAGGAGACACTTCTCTATAAAGATAAAGAAGGGCTGCTTCTATTAGCCTAGAGCATTTGGTAAATTCTAGGGGAAAAGATTCAATAACACAAGGTATATTCATTCTTGTATCAGTCACAATTTTTCTGGGCACTCAGTGTCATATATTTCATCTCATTTAATGTTCTATTGCCCTTACAATTAAATCCTGAGTCTGATTTTCAACATAATGTACTCTATTGCTATGGTTTAAAAATTTCTTTCCAATGTACTAATGAGGCCTTCTTAATTTATAGCATTCTTTGAGTTGACAGTTAAGTTGTCATTTTAATTTTCTTAAAGTTTCCCAAACACTACAGCAAGTAACTCAATAATCTTTATATTTAACCATTGGTTTTACAATGTTCAAGTGGAACAGCTGCTGCATACACCAAAGCATTGCTTTCAACTGTGTTTCATTCCAATCTCTCAATAATTATGGAGCTACATAATATCAGCAATTAACACTGCCCCATTCTGCATCAGCAAAAGAATTCGTAGCAGTATTTCACTCTTGAGTCCATTTCCAGAATTCCATTCTTTAGTTTGCTTTTTCCCTAATTTAATATTTTACTGGAATTAAAATTCTTAGTCTGGGTTTCCTCTGGAAATCAAAACTAGGAAAAATGATTACATAAAGCAATGTAGTTTGAGCATTGATTTCAGTGAATCACAGTGGTGGTCTAGAATAAAATAGAGAAAGGTTATTGAATTAGTTACAAATGGGGCTTGATTTATCTGGGACTTTCTAATCCATATAGATTGATAAATCAACTTGAATCATTTATCCACTATAGATGAACATCAGAGGTTATTATATTTCTCACATTGACTGTCCAAAAAGCCTCTGCATTCCAAGCACTATCCAATAGGTATCCTGTACCAGGTAGTCAGAAATGCCCACAGAAGTGATGAGGGGCAGCTCATGTCTGAGGTCAGATCCTCTTATGGTAGCTGGAAATAACATCCATAGGTCTTATTCTCTGTTCAGACCTCTGCCAACATTCTGTTGTCATCCGGTGTCACACATTCCTGTTGAGGAGGATGAACAGAACCCAAGGTCTCCAACTTTAATGACCCAATTGAATGTAACCAGATATTTGCAAAACATATCTCAATTTTGAATTTCATTTTTTGTAGGTATTTTTATTTGCAGTTTATATCCTTCATTTTTCTTTTTAAAATAAGCTTGAGTCATTTCGATACATTTGAGTCATTTTGATAATTTTGACATGATCTTCACTCTAGCTAACATATTCAAAGATTTTCTGTCTTCTTTATTTTCTGTTCTCAAACTGTTTTCATCTTGTAGGCTCAACTGAATTCACATCAATTATCTCTAGTGTTTCCTCTATGTAACTGTGAGGTGTAAAGCCATACCTACTTCCTAATTTGATTATGACCGAGCTTTGAAAATTCTCTGTATATTCTGTATTATAAAAACTTTGTTATACAGGTGATTTACAAATATTTCTCTCAGTTTATAGCTTTTTTTTATTCCTGTAATGGGATTTTTTTGCAGGCCAAAAGATTTAATTTTTATGAGGTAGATCATCTAATTCTTCTTTTTACAAACTGTGTTGTGTTTGTTTTCAACTTCAGGGTTTAAACTCATCTGATATTTTACAGGTGAGTTAGTAAAGTGGAGGACAGTCTATGGATGAGCAAGTCTCCACTTATAGATCGCTGCTTCCTAAAACACAAGTAAGCTCAGGCTGAGAATATGATTAGGTGAACTCACATGGCCAGGCTTGAACTAAATTCAGAGATAAGTATGTGGCAGTCCTACTTAAGGATACTTTGGAAGCATAGAAGCTCCTCTTGAGTCTAAGTTTCAAAAATGTTCATGAGTAGACATTTTTTATCAGATTACCTAGTGAAAAAAGAAGCAATTAATTTAAATATTTTAGGGCAGTTGTAGGCTTCCCAGACCCTAACACCCTTTTGCTTTGTATTTTGTGTTTGTCTGTTAGATTTTGATGCCAGACTTGAAGCCATGATTGTATTGTGTCAGTCAAAAATTTGGGCACAATTATAATTTTTGATTTTAAGCTGTTCTCTCTTTTTGACACTGTGGAGAACTGAAGCAAGAGTTGCCTCATTAGTTCATTCATAAAAGTGTAGGGTTTAGGTATCTTGCTCAGATCCCATTGCAACTGATTACAGAGATTGTGCTTTTCCTAATATTTCTCCCTCACCAGCTGTTGCTCATAAAACACGTTGTTATTTTGCTAGTTATTTTAAGTAGAGTCCATTTGTGTTTAACAATTCAAGCTGTCATGTGTATATTTTTGCCACTAAATTTGTTCACTATCAATAGGACACATAGTTTTTTATTAGAAAATAGAGTATATTTCCTAGCTGTGGACAAAACAAATATCCACATTCTTTGTTATATTCACACTGATGCAAAAATAGCACAGTAGCAGATGGGGATTTTTATAGCTCCTGTGACTGAAGACTGAATCAGGAAAGCATTTGTCAAAAGCCCATGGTCTTTGATAGGAAGAAGATTAACTGGGCAAAACATATTCTCAGTGTCATTGAATAACACTGAGGAGTGTATTTTTTGAAGCATCAAATAGCAATTTTAGAGTATTTGAAAAGTATTTCACATTGTTTCTCTTCTGAATTACATGCACAAAATTTCCTTTTTAGAAATGTAAGAGGCCAATTATTGTTGTAAAGGCATAAAATGTACTCACACAAAAGAACTACACATTGACAGCTTTAAGATAAACAATTTTATGAGAAGAAAGGAGAACCATATTTCTAACTTCCGGTGGGTAACATCAGAATTGGAAGCTACAGTGCACATTGCATGATCTAGTAGAATTCATAATGCTTCAGAGTGGTGAGTTACACAAGAGATTACCAGGAGGCCTATTTAAATTTACTTCTTGATTTTTGAATTAAATAGAATTTTATCATTAAGATAGTTTTTTGCATTCAGAACACTGGAGGAATTTTTAAAGTTTTTTTCAAAATATACAGTATGGTTGCATTTGATGAGAGAAAGTGAAATTTATAGTTTAATTATACCAAATTTATAGTTTAAATAATTATTAATTTTTATGTGTGTCATATTCGTTGCAAGTATGAAAGCAAAGTGTACTTGTCAGGAGAAATACTCTGATGTTATATAGAAAACCTAAAATAAATGTGATTTCACTTTAATGGAAATCCTATATTGTTATTCCATTTTTAATAACCCATTATAGCCAGGCATGGTGGTGCATGTCTGTAATCCCAGCAATCAGGAGGCTGATTGCATGAGTCAGGAGAATTGCATGAGTTCAAGGCCAGCTTGGACTTTATAGTGATTTCAAGGCCTGCCTAAACTGCATAGCAAGACTTTGTCTCAAAAAAATTGCAGAAAGATAAAATATGTACTGCACTTTCTTTAGTACTTAATATATTATCTTGTACATTTTAGGGTCTTGGTAACCATCCCCAGTGATTTAGGAAGAAATGAGTATGAAATATCTTGCCTTATTTTAGAAATGATGTTAGAGATAATTTTTTGCAACTCAAAACATAGCTTTGCAAGTACTTAACTATGCATGTTTAACTGTTCTTTGGGGGTTTTTTTTGGTACCGGGGATCGAACTCGGGTCCTTGCGCTTGCGCAGCAGGCAGCGAAACCACTGAGCCAAATCCCCGGCCCAACTGTTTTTTTATAAGGAAGTGCTAAGTGCTTCTTTTATAGTATGATTTTATTTACATATTACACGGGTAGCTTCAAAAAGTATAAAAAAGTAGAGGAAAAGATGAATCAAGAGAAGCAAAAAATGGGATGAAACATCCTGAAGATTCAGGGTAATGTATGCAACTTTCCTGAATAATTATCAAATCATGCCAAGATATCTGAGTAGGATGCCTTCATTATTCTAACCTTTGTTCTTATTGTATCTGTGGCAGCAGGAAGTAAAAGAAGGTGTGTGAATCACTTGGGACCTTAAATTGAGTAACACTAGATGAAGACATGCTTGGCTAACCCAAATGACTAAAACATATTACAGAGGACTGTAATACTGATTATACCCAAAGGAGGCTGTGAAGAGTTAACCCCACAATTGGTTTGTTTATAAAAGTGAGTCTGGCCAAAGCCTCCAAGCTGAGGTCAGACTAATTCGCACCCAAATTCCGTTCCCACAACTAAAACCTTCAGAGTAGAAGGACAATGTTCCAATTACAATCATATATTTTGTCTATTCTGTTCCTAATTTGAGAATGCTTTGTCTTGTTCTTTATGAGCCTTGTTTACATTAATTTCCATAGAAACCACACATCGCCTTTACCCCAATTGATTGCCAATAAAAGTCAGTGCCTGGGACTGGCCAGCGCCTTTGTCAGTTGCACCAGCATTGGTCGTCCTGGCACCCCGCTTTCTCTCTCTTAATTCTATCTCTTAGTGTATTCTTTTTCTCAGGCCTGCATTGCACACTGGGGAGGTGGGTACTGGAACCTGACTACAGGGGTCTCCGGCACATATAAAGAAGAAAGAATAATGACCTTTGCCCCAAGAATTCTATCTGAAATATTCACATCCTGGCTGCTGCATCTCAGCAGTGACAGTTCTGCAGTGTATTCTGTAGAACATCATATCATTGTGTGTTATAAATCTCCTCTCTAGTTGTATGGAATTTCTTTTCAAAGATAAGAGAAGGAACACAAAATATCATCAACTTTAAAAATTAGAATTTTTCAAATCTCTAAAGGCTGTGAATAGATGGAAGATTTAGTTTTTCTTATTAATAATTCTACTGATCATCATGATATAAACTGATGAGACAAACTCTTCTTTCTTTGAAATGTAAATGGTAATAAGAGCTTTAAAGTAGATATGGCAATACATTATTGTGTCTCAATACACAGCGAGAAAAATTTCTTTACATTTTAGCATATATTTATGGGAAGGATATAAAATCCAATGTATTTTCACATGATACTATTTTGGCTACACACTGTTAAACTCACAATATTTTCTAATACTTTGTCTCTGCTTTAAAGCAAAATTTTATAATGCCAATTCAATTTTTGATTTTATAATTTTCCTATGTTCATAATGCCTATCTATGATTCCTTTTTCAAAATGTTCCCTGAGGCCTTACTATATGAAGTATTCTTTGAAGTTGTGTGAGAAATATAAAGATAGATAAATGATCTCCTGAGTTTAAACAAACAAACAAACAAATAAAAAGCAGGCAAACAAGCATAAATGAGCTACAGTATTTTAAGCAAAGAGAATACTACAATGGAGTTGCTTCTACGGGATCTATCCCTTCACAGACACAGTAGAAATAGATGGGGAAGATAAGAAATCTGTTCACCGCAGCTTCCTTTTTTGCTTAAAACTCTTCATGGCTGAGTATTTATGACGATTATGAATAATGAAGTGTCCACAAACTTGTCTCCTACCATACAAACAAGGATCTAAAGTGACTGGACTAAGAAATCATAAAAGAGATTCCAAGCTATAATTATATTCCTCTAGCATTCATTTATTTAATGATCCATTAGCAAAAGCTTGAGGAAGATCTCTGCAGGCAGCCCTCTCTGGATGTTCCTTCATATCTGTTTCACAGTGCTGTGCTTTGTTACCTCCTATGGCAAAAGTGCATTGAGAGAGTGCAATGAGCCCGAGCCAGGAGAAAGGAGGTTGTGTAATGTAGAGGACAGGATCAACAGTGGAGTCACTAGGAAAGTGGTAGCAAGTACAAAACAAAGAGAGTAGCTGAGTAGCCTTGTGCATTAAACTCTAAAGAATGAAGAACTAGCTGTTTCTCTCAGGGAATAGGTAGCTAACTTTGTATGCTACAGGGTTTACTATTATTTGCTTTGCACTTTGTGAGACCTGGCAGTGAAACTGCTGAAACTCCCAGGAGTTTCACAGTCCTGTAAATCCTGGAGTAAGTTCCCTCCTCACCTTTGCTAAAGTGGGTAATCTGAAAGTATCTCTGTACCTCACCACACAAAGGATTCTTCCTCTATAAAGGAACTGGCCCAGACTCATACAGGGAACTCACTCACTGTGTTTCCATAGTTACTTTTAAGTCTGTCTTTTCTGTCAAAAATGCTTTCTGAAGGATTTATAGAGGACACTTTGCTGAGGAAATAGTTTTATTAGTAGAAGGTATTTCATAGGTGTGAACAGCCCTCATTGCCATGTTTTTGGAAGCAGTTCTGCAAGCAGTACCCCTGTGTCAAATGACACAGACATCAATATAGCCATTCAGGGGTGCAGTGATGGTCACAGCAATGCAATTCTGTGCAAAGTTTCACAAACCTTGTCTTTGAAAACAAGTTGTGTGAAATATGAAGGAGCAAAGGGGAAAATCTTTTCATAGAAATTATTTCCTTGTAAGATAACGACTCATGTTCAATTTTATCCTTTGTTTCAGAATATGTCGTCACAAGGTAAATTCTATAGACCAAATATTTCTGATTTGGATTTTAATTAATTTCTTTCTTATTTTGAATATTCCTATTAAGTACTTCTAAAATTCTCCTATTGTGTGTGTGTGCATGCGTGCACACATACACACGTCTGTTTATAGTGGGGAAAGCCACATAAAAATGAAACTTGGCTCATTTGGTCGTTTTATTCTGTCATGATACTGATGATTATTACCTAAAAATGTGGAAAGAGATAATGCCAGAAATCCTGACATAAAATTATGTTATGATTTATCAGTTTTCAAAACAATGAGGAAATACATATCAACACAGAAAATAAGAAACAGTGATCTATCAAATATCTCTTCGTGGACTTCCAATAATTGATAAGCCATTAATATATCAAAGTAGCCCAGGTATGACTATTCAAATGGATGTCAATGATTTTTATAACATTAATTAATCATTTATATTAATACTTGTAGGTAAAAATATTAAAATTAAAATATTTGAAAGTAATGCTAAAGAAAGCCTTACCATACTAGATAATAGGATATATTTTTGCTATCTTGCAATAAAATACAGTAAGATTCTGCAAAGAAGAAAACAAACCAATGTTCAGAATTGAGGATGCAGAAATACATTCAAATGGATGTCAACATATACATGGTTAAGTGTGCAGTAAAATGATTCATGTAATGGTGGTGCTGGCAAAATTACTTATCCATATTGAAAAAGTTAAATTTATACATTGCCCCACTTAAAATTTATTGTAGATTAGATGGGCCAAGTGAAATTATAAAAATAATAAATTCTGAAAATTAAAAAAAATATAAAACATATAAACTGTACAGTCTTCCTTAATTTAAGACACTTAGAAACCATAATGGATAAAATAGGCATCCATTCAATCGATGAAGATTTATTAAGCACTTTCTCTGTGACTGCCCCTATTTGAGATGCTGGTAATCCTATAAAGATGTGTTGTAGGACAAGCAAGATCTGGGCTGCTACTTTAGACAGTATGTTTAGAGATGCCTCTGTATGGAGATGCCATTTGAGCTGATATATAAATAGTAAACAGAAAACCACAGAAAGATCTAAAAAAAAGAGCATTCCAGAAAGAAGAAATAGCAACACTAAAGCCACTGTGAATGCAACAGATATAATATTAAAAAACTGAAAACCATACATAGTGGTGAGCAAAAACATAGTGAATGAGAAAGAGTCTGGTAAGAGTGAGCAAGTAGTCAGGAGCCTTGTAATTTAGATCATAGTCTAGTAATAATGTTGAATTTTAAGTGCAGTGGGAAGCTGAGAGTTTTAAATTCAAAATAAATAGTTATATTATTTGTAAAAATGTAATGACATTAATGTAATGTTTGCAGAATGGAGAGTATGGGACAAAACCATGAGCAAAAGCAGACTGGTTTTGTTGAATATCATCCCAACTCAAGGAAGGTTTATCATGCTTTGGTCAACACTAGTAACAAATATCAAGAGATAAACATCCATACAGCACATATTTTGGAATCAGAATAACAGTACTGCATAGGAAACAAATGAGTAAAAGACAGTAAGAGAAGAAAAGGACAATGTTAAGGGATTTTTGCTTGAACAATTGAGTAAACAAGAGGACCTGTTAGCCCCTGGGATGGATATGGGTGTAAGACTGAAAGAAATGTGTAGCATAGAAAGATTTCTCTCTGGACACATGAAGTTTGGAATGGGTATTACACCTCCGGGTGAAGATGTAAAGGAGGCAGTGACTACTAGTCTAAAATCCAATGATGCATTCACTGCTGGAGATACATTCTTTGAAAACATTTCCAAACAGGTAATATTTTAAGCTGCAGGACTAGATGAGGTCAATAAGGGAGACTGTCTAGATAACAAGGAGGTCAGAGGATGCATTTTCCTGCATAAAAATTAAAGCATGTGTGCATAGCAAACATGAAAGAGGTGAATACTGAAGGTTAAACTGGAATGTGTTCAGGGTCATTAGGCCAAGAATTACTATGTTAATTTTAAAGGAGCTATTCCAAATAAAATTAAAAAAAGAAAACAAGCCAGTAGAAAAGAATGGATACAGCCTATAAATAAGCATTTACAGTAGAGGAAATATAATTGGTCAGTAAATGTGTAAAGAGATAGTCAACGTACCCAGCAATTAAAATTATGACAATTGAATGTTATTTTTAATTCTTCAGATTGGCAAAAGTAGAGAACATTAAGTCTCTTATTGATGAGAAGTTATGAAGTTGAATACTGTTTTACAATATTATTGGTGATACAAACTTTTAAAGAATTTGAGGAAAGAAATCTGGTCTTATTTGTTAAAACTAAACTGTACATTTAATTTTTGACCTAAGTTTTTTCAAATTTTGAGAATCTATTGTAAGTGCTTAAAGACAAGTGTATCAAGATGTTTATTACAAAAAATAAATAAATAAAAAGATGTTCATTACAACACTTCTTTTAGGTAGGGAAAATCAACTCAATGTTCATTATAGAAGACTGAACTATAATATTGTCATACTAAGCTTTGCAGTTAGAAAAATGAAATTTTAAACCTTAACACTAAATTTCTTTTAAAATGGGAACTTAGAGTCTGTTTAAAAATAAAACATGTATGCATACCACATTTTGCTAAAAAGATGCATCAATTAATCGAAAATTTTAAATTGGAGGGGCCCGAGGTTGTAAGTAGGTAATTACTTTTATTGATCTTAATATTACTTGACTCATTAAAGTAGCCATGTATTACACTTGTAATTAAATTAAATATAAATGCATTTATTTTTAAAGACAGCACACTGCTTCTTTTTAAGAAAAGGGACAAAAGGGCCTGGGATTTAGCTCAGTGGTTGCGCCGCTTGTCTCAAAAGCTCAAGGACCCAAGTTAGATTCCCGGTATCAAAAAGAAAAGGGACAAAATTATATTCCATAGTTGTTTGATATTGGGAAATCTTTATAATACATGTATTTTGTTAGAATCTGCACCTTACACTAAACTTTGTCGAGCAGTTAAAGGAGAGACTGTGAGTAAAGAGGGAGAAAGACGGGATTTGAATCACTCATGAATCGCATCTCTAACCATCACACAGACACCATACATGGGTTTATAGAGAGGCTTTGTGTGAAAGGGTGAGGCTTGAAAACTAATTTTTAGTGGCACGCCTGCCATCAAAGAGTTACTTTAAATAATCTCATTGTAAAATCATTATGTACCAAAAATGCATACTAATAAAAAATAAAAATTAAACAAAAAATTTTAAAGTCCTACAATGAGTCAAAGAAGTTGCTGTATAAAAGAATCTATGAGCCCCATAATTTGAATAGGTGTTTAAGAACATCAGATACCAAAATGAAGATACCAAAAAGAAAAGCAGTATGCAATTTTAACCTATAAACTTTTTTTACCAGTAAACTCTTTCTGCCATCAAAAGAGTAACAAAGTCTTTATAAATGCATTTAAATTTTATAAGTTTTAGGCCATCTGTGGAACAGAAATACCTACTAAGTATAAATGTGCTGGACTAATAAAAATCAAACAATGTGCCTCTGACCACCTGTGTATTACCAGAGGGAAAGAAAGTATTCTTAATTTCCCCTTATGCTAGTTGAATACTGATGGAGAAAACTGTGAAAATGTAATGATTTTTAAAAACCAAGCCATATGCATTTCTCCTAAGAAAAGCAGTATATGTACATTTGTTTACATGGCAAATGGAATTCTTCATAATGTTTCTAAAATAGAAAATATAATTAAAAGCCCGGAGCCATACCTGGGTCTACCCAGCTGGAAATATGCCCAGGAGCAGGCATTTGTGCTTCTATTTTAATTGCTAATTTTCATATGAGAAGTTATTTTCTCCTTCTGCACTGTCCTTAGTATGTGCAGAGGAAAAACAATGGATAGGAAAATAAAGAGTACCTTCCATGAAAGCAAAAATTTTAAACAATGAAATAAAATAACACGAGCCTAAAAACCAGACAAGAATTTCAGCCATGATGTTTGATACTCTTTACTTTCAGAAATAACACAAAGCACCACGTTAATTGCCATTCTGTGACTCTTTCAACAGGAAAACCAGACTATTGTCCAGGGAAATTGTCAGCCAACACATTCTAGGGTCAATTGACTTCAGACTTCTGTGGATTTGGCATTACAGTAGAAGAGCTCCTTACAAGCCACTTTCTGTATCAGACTATCCTGAACTTGACTGCTGGCTCTGCCATCCCATAGTACAGGCAGTGAAGTTCCTGTAGTATTCTGTGCCTATGCTTCTTCTTTTCCAAAGATGGTCAGTTATACAGAACCTAATTCTGATCTGAGATGGCACAGCTGGTCTGTTATCCTGCCCATCATTCACACCACCATCTTCATAGGTAATAACAATTATGAAGTTACGGGGTGCCTTTAGGATGCCAAGTATACATACAAAACTACTTCATCTCCACAAATGTACTATGCAACTACTTATGAAAACAATAATATTATTACCATGAATTCATGAATGATGAAAAGTTTCCTCAAGTACAGACCATATGTAAAGTTACATAACCAACATGTAGTGGAGTCAATACCAACCTGGGTAATTTATCTCAAAAAGTCTACATTTCTACAACTATCCTTACTAAAAAATTCTTTGATCTTTATACATAATTGCTAATACATATACAATATTGGATAAATTAGGGTTTCAATACAAAGTAGTCTGAGTGAAGAAGAGGACCTACCTATTCCTAGCATGCGCACATTGTAAAAACCACTTATATAATTACCTAATTAAGTTCTATTTTCTTTTAATTGTTCGTTTATATGCATGTCATTTATTTCCACAATGACATAACAACCTTTCTGACAAGAGGAAGCATTCTAAAATTGTTTTTTGTTGTTTTTTTTTGTACCAGGGATCGAACTCGTGTCCTTGCATTTGTGCGGCCGGTGTCAGAACCACTGAGCTAAATCCCTGGCCAAATTTTTGGTAATTATCAATATTGATGAATAGGAGAGACTGCTTGCATTCTATCAGTCTTTCCTTGATTGTATAATAAACTGTCAACACTTAAATGTTGACCTGACCTTTCAATAGTTTGTGTTATTCAGTTTGCTAAGTTATTGGGATCCATTTCAGGTCAGCAGTCGGTGGCATAGGTGTCATTTATAAATTCCTCTGGATATCTCTTGCCACATAATTTTGTACGGTCCTTTAGATGATTATTTATAGTATGGATACTCAGCTCGTGAGCTGAATTATGGCAAAATGTCTCTCTTATTAGACAAAGAGCAAAAACATCCACTACTGAAGTGTTCACATAAGCTCCTGATTTATGAATAATCTTTGCCCTGGCATAAATATAATCCTAAGGGATCCAAGGTACAGGATGTTAATATTTGGTAAAACAAAGGCAGATGGACAGTTTGCACCTAATGGTGTTCTGGGCACTGGCACAAAAACATATGCAAATAGTGGAAGAAAAGTGTAGGCCTGTTCCAGGTGAAATATTACATGCTGAGGAAGACTCAAGCAGGAGAAGGCACGTTTCATTGGGACTTTGAAGGTTCTCTTCAGTGTTGCCTAATCATTTGTTTTCTGTTTGGTTTGCAACATTATGTCCATGTATAACAGATCTTCAGCTTTTCTGTGTTCTGGTTTTCTTGAATAAAAATCTTCTATTTTCTGATACAGTTTAACAGGAATCTGGCTGGTGGAGTATTGTAACCAACTTCTTGCTAGATTATCACTCTTCTAAAATTCACCTGTGCAGGCAAAGTGCTGGTGAGTCAATTACTCTGATGAGGGAAACATCTGAGAAGGGTACCAAGCCTGACCACCAAGAAGTAGATGCCTTCGTCACATGTATTCAGATGGGTGCCTACCAACTAGGACGAATGTGGGGACACATTGTATGCAAAGACTCAGCATATTCTTTCTGTGATTAAGTACTCACACCTTAAACTCTTGCAGAAGACCTCTGTTTATTTAATTCTCTCAATTTCCAACCCTTACCTGTGGTTTATACATCCATTCCCTCATTCACCAGGCATGTATTATGTATGAGCTCCATACTAGATGTTATGCCAAGCACTATGGATACAGGGGAAGAGAAAAATGCAGTCTTTGCTTGCATAAAGCTTGTTTTACAATGACAATAAAACAAATTTATATGCTAATAAAGATCATTTTAAATAGTAGTATTTAATATGAAGAAAATACAGCACAGTGATATGATATAAATTAATTCATGTGGGTGAGTCTGCTTCAGATTGGATGGTCACAAGAAAGTCTTAGTTGGGCAGATAACTTCTAAATTGTTGTAAGAAGGTATAAAAGAAGGCATGCATATGTCTGTGTGGAGAAGGGTAATCTGGATAGAGTTAATACCAATATAATATCCCAACTAAGAACTAAGAACTAGTTCTGTCAATCTAGACATGCTCAGAGCAAGAGGCTGAAGTTTGATATGCAACATCACTGACTTGAGGAATCTCTGGAATATGGCACTGATCCACCAGCTTTCAAATGAGAGGAATTTTTGAAAACAAGGGAGCCACCAAAGGAAGATGAGGCCCAAAGTCTATATGTAAAATATTGTTCATGACTGAACTTGTAGAAGAAGGTCACAGGACCAAAAGAAAAGTAGTAGTTGGAAGACAGAGAAATAGAGAAATTTTAGAAGCTATTCATCATTGAGGAAGAAGCTTTAGAGTTTCATTTCATCTTGGTCAACAATCTCTGGGATGCGGGGAGGAATCTTCAGGTAAAGTTTAGAAAAATCCAGAATCTATATAATGTCTCCTAAATAATATGTGGTCAAAATTTAAAAAGTCAATTAAAGAAACAGGAAAAAAGCATGACTCATAGTCACATTTCTTTTGAAACATAATCCAGACCGCCCCCCAAAACTAAGTCAAATTTGGCAAAATATACAATTTTATGAACCAAACAGCTCTGTAGTTTAAATTTTGGAAAACATTATCTTACTGATCCAAGAAACTATTTGTTCCAAGTTAAGGGACAATCTATTCAAAGAAAGTGATAGCTGGATATCACACTGCATGATACATATACTAATGTCTAAAAACAATTAAGAGCTTCAAATTTCATGCCAGGGAATGGTAAGTATGCTGCCCAGAAACCTGAAGGCAAGAAGACAATGAAATTGCAGCTTAAATGTGCTTAGGTGGCAGTAAAAGCTGCCCAGAATTCTCTGTTCAGTAAATATAGCCTTCAAAAGGGAAAATAAAATAAGGGCATTTTAGCCAGACAAAAGCTGTTCATCTTTCACTAGCAGACCTATATGGCAGAAATACTGATGTTTCTGAGTTGACAAGTAACTGCTTGGTATGGCACATAAGCTTAGCAGAAATGAATAGCACTAGCAATGGTAAAAATATTGGCAAAAGTAAAAGAGCACATTATTTTCTTAACTTTAAAAACCAAATAATTTTTAAAATAAAGATTAGAACCCTATATTGACAGGTGTGTAATATATAATGATGCAATATCAACAACAACAACAACAGAGTGTGTGAGGTAGAACGGTTTAATGAAAACAATTTGTTATGTGACATGGTAAAGTGTGATTTCTACACAGAGCATGCTTATTGTAATTACTAAAATAACTACTTAAAATAAACAGTAATTAAAATGCTAGTAGGATAAGTTAAAAATGCAATAAAATATTCAAATGATTAAGGTATAATAAAGAACATACTTAAGAATAAATAGATGATGCAGATAGAAAACAGCAAAATGTAGGCCTGAATCAGTATCAATAAGTAGTCTAATTTAAATGGAATAGACATTGGATTAAAAAGAAAAAAGGAAATATGTAATTATAATAGAAAGGTATACCTTGAAGATAATGAAGTTGAAGGTGAAGGTATAATGGAAAATATATGTCATGAAAACAATAAAATAAAGATGGAATGATTATATTATTATCAGACATGTTTCAAGAAAAAAAGTTTTATCCTAGACAATGGCAAAAAGTAAATATGAAAAAGTTCAATTCCAAAGGAAGACTTATTAGATTATAAATTTCCATGCGCCTAGTAAAAGAGCTTCAAAATACCTGAAACAAACATAGCAGAAATAAAGTAAAATTAGAGATTTCAACAACGTGGGTATGTATTTGAAAGAAAACTTGACAAAAAGGTCAATATGGGTACAGAAAACTTGTGAAAAACATTAAAATCCATCTGAACTTACCTAATTGCATTTGTATTTGACTACATACAACAACTCCAGGATAAATTCTTACAAGGTTTACATGGAATATTCATCAAACATAGACAATAAAGTTAATTACAAAATATAAATGCTTGAAATCTTACGAACACAATCTCTAATAGCAGAAGAATAAACTTAGAAACCAATAACAATAAAGAATCTCGAAAAGCCCCGTATTTGAAAGTTGAGAAACACAGCTTTAAATAACTCATGGATCAAAGAAGAAACCATTACCAGAAATAGTGATCAAAGGAGTATTTTAAAGTGAATGATAATGAAAATTCATTATATAAAAATTCATGATATCACCTTAAAACAATGTTTGTAAGAAAAATATATATTTAGGTGTTCATAGTAGAAGAGAAGTTTACTGTTTTCCCCTTAAATTTGGGGTAGAACAAGAAATAAAAACTTTCTAAATTCTCCATCTGTGTTTAGGTGAATACATTTTTTTGGTTCTGGCTGGTAGGAAGGTTTATTTGGAGACAAGAACTAGATGAGATACTAAGAAGTATGGTGTCTTGCAACTTCACTCTATTCTTTAAGTATTTGTGTGCACCTGTCAGGATGTGCCTTGCTCAGCCTTTACAGCAAGAGCATCCCCCCCCCGCCCCCATGGCAACTCAGTCTCCAGCAAGCTCTGAAACCAGCCTCCAGCAGGACAAAAGGTTGAGCAGCCTTATTGCATGAACCAGTAGGGCTTAGATTAAAGTGTTTCCACCTGTGGGCAGTGTGTGCCAGACTTGGACTCCTCCTAGGATGCAGGGAATGAGAAACTTCAGGCCACCCTTGCTGCCCTCTCAGCTGGAACAGCTATGAGATTCTATTGGGTTTACCCACTTACCTATCTAATTATTTAAATACAGGGCGACCAAAAACTGCATATTTTTGTTATTTTTATAATAGGAAACATGAAAACAATTTTATCAAAGATTTTCAACATAAGAATTGATTGGTTGATATGATACCTGCCCAAGTGATGCTTGGGACAGTCAGTACACAAACACACACAGTGCCTGAGTGAAGCCCCCCAACCCCCCACCCCTCCAGCTTATTATAAAGGTTCTAAGCCCAGTACATTGTCTGGAGACAGTATTTTCTCTAGAGTACATGGAGCCCTTCTCTAAAAGTACACACATTAGGGCAAAAAGATAATGTTGCTGTTGGAAATGGCACAAAAAGATTACACAGACAATGGCTTGTACTCTCCCCTGTGGTATGAAAAGATAGATCAGGTCTCCCTTTCTCTTTGTAGTTCCACAAGTGCCAACCTGAGCATGAAATACCCAACTAAGTTGGATCAGCACAGTTCTGGGTATCGCTGAAGGGATTTACTGAAGATAGAAGACCACCCTGGGTGTAAGTGACAGCAATCTATATGTCCTCACCTGAATGGAATAAAAGGGAAATGAGGAAAGAAGGCTCATTTCTGTTTCTTTGGAGGAGCTCCAGTCTTCACCTTCACCTTTGACATCATCTCCTGGCTTCCAGCACAGACCCTTCAGCCTCCTGATATGGACTCACATGGGACTCTACAGTAAGCTGCCCAGCTCCACTGCTTGCCTCAGATCTCCAGCACACAGACAGCCCTTTTGCACTTTCCACACTTCTTTTTTTTTTTTAATTTTTTTTTTATTTATTTTATTTATTTATTTTTTTGTACCGAGGATCAAACTCGGGACCTTGCCCTTGCAACACAGGCAGCGGAACCACTGAGCTAAATCCCCAGCCCTGCACTTTCCACACTTGACTTTGAGGGCGGGCATTGTAAGCCAATCTTGTAAATTCTTATATATTTGTATATCTTGCATTAAATCTGTTTCTTTAGAAAGCACTGATACAATAAGTACCTACAGTATACTTACCTCCCTGAAAGCCACAGAGGATATCTCTGCTACATACCACACACTAGCTTTCTGATAAGTAAGGAGAAGTTTCCTTTCTCATCACTTAGAGGAGCCTTTGACCTGAAGCTTACTTTCTTCCATCTGAGTTCGAACTTTTTCTGAAATGACTCCGCTGATTACTCAAGACATTCTATCCATGTTTGGCACAGGCTATAGGTCCAAAGGCAAAAACAATGATCTGTTAACATGTAGGAGCCTTTATATTTTCCAGGCTATAATGATTCTGGATTTACAGTGTGCTTTTAACTTACAGTTTTGCTACAGAAATATCATTTCTTTAAAAGAGATCTGATACATACAGCATGTCTTCTGGATTCTGCTGAGAACTGAAAGAGCTCAAGTGTCATGCCAGCTGTCAAGATTTCACAGTTAAAACTTCATTCTATCATTCGCACTTCACAGACTCCTTCTGTCCAATGGAAAACCCATTTCCATGAAGAAATATAGAAATATATTTACCCTCTACTTGGCACACTACGTATTTTAAGTATCAACCCAATTCCCAAACCATTTTGGTAAGATATGCAGTGGCAGAAATGTCAGAGCTGAACATTTTTATTATTAAAAATTACTGATTGTGTTTCCTTTCAGTGTAAGAATGTGCACCTTCTATACAAAGCCTGGCAATTTGAATATAATTAAAACACATCCATTACGTCATAAGAATCCACTGACATGCAAAATGAGCTTAAGTGGGCATACAGACCCCAACAAGGCCTTCCAAACACGAATGGGAAGTAATTTCCTGTAATTATTTGATAGTGATCAGAGCCAAGAAAATTTCACGAAGCAGCCTTTATTTCCATGATCAATAAGGTAATCTTCCTTGACACTTAAAAATGGCCAGTAATAGGTGAAAAAATCATGACAGATGAGATCAGTAATCCATTTTCCCAAAGTGTTTGTTGTGTCATGATAGAAAGCCTTCTCTATGGCTATTCAGCTTTAAAGATCTGTTTTGAAGTGTGACACCAATCACTGCCTGTCATTTATAACTCCCTTTTTACCCTGATTTCACATTTTAGTTACTGTCGTGGTCATGGATTTCTTGCCTATCACTACAGGTGCCTAGGACTTTGGGGCCTCACAGTTTCCCTTGAAGTTTGTATCTTTTCTGCCAATCCAAGATAAGTGCCTTTCCCTCTTTCATTCCCTTCCCTTGGCTATTGTGTGAAAATGTTTGCAGTTTGATCAAAACTATTTTGAGCAGAAACTAGAAGAAGCTTGGAGATAGTAAAACAAACAAAAATGCAGTACTTTTGTTAAACTGGACTTTTAGAGGTGAAAGCAGAGACAGAAAGGTGATGATTAGGAGTGCATAGGTTTTTTAATGGACAAGCTGGTAGCTTTTAAATATTAAGACTGTTTAAAGGAGTAGGTTGGTGATATTTCTGAAAAATCAGAAACTGTTGAAATAAGAGATTGAGCCCTCAAATGTCCACTTCAATTTGACTCTATTAGTCTAGTTTTTCTCTGATTGGCATTCTACAAGCATGCCTCATTTCTTTGTATTTCCTTCTACACATTATGGACAATTGTGTTTGAGATCAGTGGGTATCTTCATCACTTTTCCTGTCACTGAGACATAATACCTGACACTTGCAACTTAAAGAAGAAAAAGTTCATTTTGGTTCAAATTTATAGTCCACAGTAGCATGGATTGTACTTGGTAAACTCTTCCTAATTCTCAGCAGAGGTGGTTTGCTTTGACAAAGGGTTTAAAACTGTAGTGTAAACTAGGATATTAGAATCCTGGATTCCCACTATGGTTCTGCTCTTCAGCAGTTGTAGGATTAATCTTCATTTTAAGGCTAGAGGACATAATGATATCTTCCCCACACTGAGGATAAAGTATACTTAAGTGTGTTTCACATACAGAAATAAATTAAATAATGCCTCTCCTTACAATTTATTGAGACTAATATTAAAGACATATGTATAAAATATTTCCTAACTTCTTCAAGCCAGAGCTTGGATCTCAGATTTATTCCTTTGTATCTTAGACCAACAACTAAAATAAATAAATGTTACCAATATGAAAAGTATCACACACCTAGTGCAAAATTGTAAGCCCCTTAACAGAAGTAATTACCTACATGTATCTCTACCATATTGTTTAACATGTTACCCTATACAAAAATTGGCCTGCAAGCCACCATTTACTTGAGATTGTGTCATTAGCTCTCAGGCCAATTATATTTGTGGAGTATTAATAACAAAACCACATTAAGACATTCCGGGTGCTTTTCACTTAGGAAGAAGTCAATAAAAATATGGGGCCATAAGAAGGAAAGTAATTGTTGAAAAGATAGGAGCTCCCCAGGGACAGGAATCGCTGAGGCTAAACTAGAATAGGTATCTTCACCAAAGTAGAAATGGGTCAGTTCTGGAACAGTCCTGGCTAGAAGTCCTGGGAATAGAACAGTCTTAAGGAAGTGCCTATTTGTAAGAATGGGAGTAGTTCAAAGTGTGCTGGTATCTATATCTAGAGATAAACAGGGCAATCAGGTGTGATGGTACTAGAAATGTAAAGGCAAAGGTGATATTCAGAAGTGCAAAATGTAGAGAATTGGAAAAGATTAGACTATACCTATCACAGAGGATAATAGACTATATCTATTAAAATCATGATCAATGCCTCCTCCTGTGAATTTTACTGGCTTATATATATTTTTCTTTCTACTGTTTTCTTTCATGAATATAATGTCAAATCAGCATAAACATGCTTATTTTTTATAAGGCATGTTTTGTGGCATCAGTCCCTACTACTGAAAAATGAAAATATACACATATTTTTATATGATTTGCCAATAACATTTCTTTACATTCTCCAATTTGACCAACTTAGCATCTGTAAGCATTTGACTTTATCATTCTCATAAAAACATAATTCATATCCTAAATTACGCCTTGGTGATTGAAGTATAAGAATGCTACATCTGCTATGGTTCTAATAGATTTTAAACTAAAAGTATTAAATCCAAAACGTCTTTTGTTAGTACCCTGTGACATTACTAGAGAAAACATTCATTGTTTTTTGGTTCTCTTGACTACTTCCCAGATCCCTTTACAAACAAGTGGATTTGAATGAAAAAAAATATGATAAAAAAAGGGGTCAACCACAGCTGTACTGAGGGAGAGGCTAGATTAACAAGATGTTTACATGGAGCTTGGTAAGTCAACTGGGGCAGGCTGTGCCAAAAATGTTAAGTGTTTCCATGTATGAATATGGTTTTTCATGAACCTACAAGTACCTCAATTTATAGGTACTAAATACAGCATTTCTCTCCTACAAATGTCCCCCCAAAAGAGTATTCACTGTTCTCCACTAGTCCATCTCATAAAGAGTGAACGATATTCTTCCCATGGGTACCTAGAGGAAATTTCATATTAGGAGAGTATTTCTATAAAGTAAAATAATATAGGGTTTTTTTTTAGTACAACTTTGATTTTTCATTTATAATATGAGCTATATTTCTTATAAATTATTTCCCTTCATCTTCATTTATAACTCTATTTTAGGCACCCAGATTTTATGAAAAATAACCTTAGGAGAGCTGAGTTTTAGGGAGGAGACTGGAGCCATCATAAAGCTGGAACTGAGAATATAAGTACGTTTTTGACCAGATTTGCCACATTAACTTACAAGATATTTCTGAACAAGGAACCCTGGTTTGTCAGATTTCAGTAGGATTCATAAAACAGTCAGACTTAGACTAGATGAAAGATCGTAATTTGTCATTATTGACCTACTTATTGCCACATACTTTATATATTGTTGATCTAACAATTGCAAATACTTAACATATCTAATCTTTAATACTATCTAAAATAAAATTATGAGAAGTGTATTTTAACAATAAAAGAACAATGAATAAAAGGCAGGGAACCAAGCTCAAGTTTAATAAAAAAGAAATGATAGAGCAAGGAATCAAAGCCGGGTCTCTCTGGCTATGCAAACCAAGTACTTTTATTGGCTGGACTCATCAATCCTTAGACTGTAGAGAGAAGCTAGTTAGTCAAAAGTCTATCAATATAATTAAGTGAAGATTCTCTTCTCCATTGGAGCATTTCAAAAAAGTAAAAACTAAAATTTTATTGAGTGTGTGTCACGTATCAAGTATTATGATAGCAACTAAAGATAAAATAATATTTTTAAAGAGAGAAAAGGTAACATTCCCTTATACTTGAAGGATAGGGGAGTATTTACTATAGAAGGCAAGAACAAATTAAAGCTTATTGCAATGAAACATGCTGATAATTCGATATCAGAGGACACTTGTCACTCAATCTTGTGGTATAGCTGTCAGCACTAAAAGCAACTTGTAATTTTAAAAAAGATTTTTCTCAATATTTAAAGTCCTCAAAGCAAGAATGTTTATGGATCTACTTCTTTTTGTTGTACCGGGGATCAAACTTGGGACCTTTTGCCTGCAAGGCAGGCAGTGGAACAATTGAGCTAAATCCCCGGCCAGCAAGAATGTGTATGGCAAATGACGAATATGCAAGGCACAGTCCTACAGAGCACCACAGACTGGATATCCAAAGCAAGCTAAGGAGGCCCCTTCATTCCTCCCGTTAGCAAAGAGGAGGAGGTTAGGGAGACTACACAGGAAGATGCCCAAGAACTCAATGGAAGCTGTTGGGGACTCCTGCAGTAAGTCTCTAGTCCCCACCTGCCCATTGTGAAACGCAGACCTGAGGAAAAAATACACTAAGAGACAAAACTAAGAGAGAGAAAGTGGGGTGCCAGGACGACCAATGCAGGTGCAACTGACAAAGGCCCTGGCCAGTCCCAGGCACTGACTTATTGGCAATCAATTGGGGTAAAGGCAATGTGTGATTTCTATGGAAATTAGTGTAAACAAGGCTCAGAAAGGACAAGAAAAATTATTTTTGAATTAGGAACAGAATAGACAAAATATATGATTGTAATTAGAACATTGTCCTTCTAGTCTGAAGGTTTTAGTTGTGGGAATGGAATTTGGGTGTGAGTTACTCTGACCTCAGCTTGGAGGCTTTGGCCAGACTCACTTCTATAAACAAATCAATTGTGGGGTTAACTCTTCACAGCTTGCCTTGGGCATAATCAATATTACAATCCTCTGCAGAAGCAGTTCAGGCCAAGGTCAAGATGAAGGATATATTTATTTTAGTTACCAAGGACCACTGGGATATTAGAAGGTGGAGTAGCAGCTGTAAATTATGAAAGAAATGATTCAAAAACTAAGAAGAATTTGGAAATAATTGTTTTATTGTTAGCAAAGAATATTACCTACAAGAAAGTACTCATGTTAAGCTAAGACATACTTGATCAATAACCTTAAATAAAATATATCTGATACATAATAAATGATACTGTTCAACAATCATAAATATCCTAAATTCTTTAACTTAATTTCTGTACTTAATTGTCATAAACCAGTAACAGTTTACAGATTCTGATAGGCCATGTCTTGGGTACGTCCTGTTGAGTCCAACTATATTGTATTAGTCAAGATGAAATTAACTATGGTAACAAATATACCTCCAAACATATAAAGGGTCACATATAACAGAAATGTATTTTTTGCTTAGAGAACTGTGCAAAGTAGCAGCAATATAGGGTCAAGAGTGTTCCATTTTGCAACTTTACCATGCTTATGCCCAAAATGGTATCTTAATCCAGACAGGGAAAGACAAAGAAAATATACAGAGGCATCTACCTCTTAAAAAGCTTTGGTCCAAAAGAGGAACACAAGCTTTGGTGAAAAGCTAGCTCTCTCTGTATTATGAAAAACTCGTTGTTTTGACTCCAGTGTATCTTTTGTTATAAGAATAAGTACAACAACAAACAAAATAGTCAATTTTTATTAAGAACCTCCTGTATATCAAGGGCAGCACTGAGGATTTTCAAATCAGGATTTTATTTTAAATAGACAAATTAGCCTTTCAAATATTAGTTAAGGATTTGTAGAAGATATTTTGCATTTGAGTGTCTCTGAGTGAATCTAAGTCACTTCTAGGTTTTTATAACTAAAGCCTGGATTTTAGAAGAAAAACTTCTTCTGGAAGGACATATCTATTCTTTCCATGTTTTATTGCTTCCCACTGTGAGTATATCACTAGGGACACAGAATTTTAAACACATGCCAAAGGA
Organism: Heterocephalus glaber; assembly: GCF_000247695.1. The sequence goes on along the minus strand of NW_004624733.1, from coordinate 4,130,155 downwards.
AGAGTCTCTGACTTATGTAGCATTTGAAACTGGTAAGAGAATGAATTAAAATAGTGGTTTTTCTTCACATTTTGCCTGGAAATTTATTACTCAATGAAAAGTCTCATATATTTTAGTATACTTTCTCTATGATTATTTATCAACAGCCTATGCCAGAAGGGATACAAGAAAAAATTCCATAGTTAGCAAGTCAAAAAGTCACTTAGTCTGGCTAGAAAATGGTATCACATTGTTTCAAGGAATATTTTAAAATATCTTCCTAAACATTGAGGTTTCTCTTTGTCTTTGTGAAGATAAATTATAACAATTTTTTAACTTCCTTCCTAATAGGAAGACAGATGTATCTGAGATGGAAAAGGAATGAGAAAAGGAAAAAGTAAATTTAGTGAAATTACTTCTCATAGTACTTACTAATTACTTGACCTTTAATATGAACACCCCAGAAATATATTTTAGTTGCACTGATATATCAAATAAACTAATTGTAAGCACATTATACCTCTATTTTCTAATGCTACTATTAAATATTAGAATTCAGATAATCTATAAAATGGAAAGTTTTCTGGAGACCAAGAGCTAAAGAGCTATACTGTGGCTCTGAAATGTCCCCACAGGCCCATGGGTTAAAGGCATGGTCCCCAGCCCAATGGTATTACTAGGAGGGGGTGAAGCCTTACAAGTAGGGCTGGGAGCATGCACTTAAATTGGATTATGTAACTTTGGGCTTATTCTCTGTCTGTCTATGTGATACAGGGCCTCACTAGGTCATTAAAATGCCCAAGTTGGGCTTGAAACTGGAATCTTCCTGCCTCAGCATTCCAGAGTGCTGAGATGACACACCTGACCCCCTTGTGCCCACTTGTGTCTTCTCTTTCTTTCTTTTCTGGCCATGAGATGAAGGGGTTTCCTCTATCACTCACTCCCCACCATGATAGGCTGCCTTCCTATGGCCCAAAAGGCAATAGAGCCAACTGACAATATACTGAAATCTCCAAAATAAACCTGTCCTCTTTGTAAATTTATCATCTTAGGTGTTTTGTTGTAGTAATGGAAAGCTAATATATATCACAATGCACCAGAGGAATTAGACTTCTCAGTGGATGAGACCCTCTTTGGAAAGACAAGATACTTGAACTGCTTTATCTTAGAGTCAGGAAGAAGAGGTAAGCCCCATGAAAAGGGATAGGATGAAAACAACTGCATTTAAATTAGTTTTTTTAAATTTTTTTTTTTTTTTTTTTGGTACTGGGGATCGAACTTGGGTCCTTGCACTTGCGCAGCAGGCAGCGAAACCACTGAGCTAAATCCCCGGCCCTTAGTTTTTAAAGACTTAGTAGTGACTAGCATGTCAAATTTCTCTGACAGCCTCATATTCAAGTGGTAACTGCACATACCAGCTCATTGTCACATGCCTCAAATGTGTTCCCAACAAAGGTGGGGATGGTCCAGGAGATGTGTGAGAACACCCTTTGTATTACAAAATCAGCAATCTTATTCTCCCAGATTCACCCCCTCATTTAAATCAAATGGTCCATGTTGCTGGGGGAGGTCTAGGAAATATTGTCACTCCAAGATCTCAGGTAAACAAACAAAAAGCTTTTGCCATGGGAAGGAATGGAAAAATTGTTGTGGCTCAGGATCCAGCATGAGAACAAAGCTAATAACTACTGCAAATAATAGTGACAAGAAATACATTGAACAGCCTCTCCCTACTCCCCAGTTAGAAGACAAACTTTGGTTGTAGTGAACATGTGCAGTGGCTGTCTATGAAGAAAATGCACCCAAAGGTTGGGGTGCACAGGGTCTGCTTCAATGTGAGCCTACAGGAGAAGAAAAGACCCACACCCACTGCACTCTGTAAACACTTCACACCTCACACCTCAGCAAATAATGAACAGATAGCTCCCATGCGGGAAAGGAAGAAACACAAAGAAGTAACCCTTCAGTGATGTAGGAGTGTAGGGGCTTCTGGAAACTGAGAGTAGAACAATAACTCTGAAACAACTTTGAGGTCACTCTATAAACCAAACAAATGAGATAACACTGGGGCACTGCAGAGGTATGGCACAAGGAAGGAACGCAGGATCAACACGACTAATGACCAACTTGCCTTGCTGTACACCCTAATAACCAAAGAGAAAGTTATGCCCCTTTCTTGGCCTGAATATTTTTGACTTACATCTCTATTGTTTATTTACAAAAATTGTGCCTATTGTGCAGAACTGTTGTTTTTTAAATAGGGACCCTCAGAAACAGACCCAAAGGAAAACTCTTGGTTGGAAATACTCAGGGCTTTATAAAACATTCACTTAGTAAGTTATAGGACAGTATGCAAAAGTTATTCATGAATAAATAGAGATTTTCAAAACAAAAATGAAACATTTATGAAATGGAATCCCAGAAGCTCTTTCAATAAGTTTATCTGTGGATGGAGCCCAAAAAAGGAAAATAATTAAACCTTAAAGGTATCAATTAAAGTTATTGAAATAGAAAAGAAGGACAAATTTAAAAATTAAAATAAAAGTAGAATGGAGTAACCAAAACTTGTAAGCATTATTAGGGTCTGACACATGAGAAATCATAACTGGACTCCCAGGAGGAAAAGAAAGAATCTGATAAAATAAATGTTCAGAAAGAGGAAAGTAGAATTCTTTTTTTAAAGAAGGAAAAAATTAAATCACAGATCCAATAGTATTAACTAATGCCAAGAAGAATAAATACAGATCAAAATATGTCTAGGCAACTGCTTTAGTGTTCTTTGCATTGCTGTAACAGAATATCTAAAACTAGGTAATTTATAATGAACAGAAATTTATTGGTTTACAATTCTGGACAGTGCAAAGCCCCATATTAAGGAGCCAGCATCTGACAGAAGCCTTCTTACTCTGTCAGCACACAGCAGAAAGGCAGAAAGTAGAAGGGAGAAGCTACCCATTGGCTTATGTTTGTAAGAGCATTAATCCATTCATTTCAGGCCTCGGGGCCTCAACCACAGCCGTTATGTTCCACTTCTCTATACTATTACGTTCGGAATTAAGTTTCCAACACATGAATTCTGGGAACACATTCAAGTCAAATAAATAACCTGATAAACCTGATAAAAATTAAAATTTGAAAAATTCTAGAGGAAAAAGTCCACACTTCACAGTAAGACATAATAAATAAAACTGGCAGTGACTGCCTTTTTAGAGACTACTAAAAGTGAATAGATAATGGAGGTATATTTTAAGGCACTCAGTGAACAAAAGGCATCCATGGTTCTACACCTAGTGCAGGTATCTTTGAAAACAAAGATTAAATGGAGGTGATTTCAGACAAAAAATATTTATGAAAAGTTTCTTTAACATATATGAATTAAAATGACTACTAAAATGTGACTTTTAGAAAGAATATGATCCAGATTCATATTTGCATGTGCCCAAAGAAATGAAGGAGGAATAAAACTGAAAAAGAGAGGTTTAATACAAAACCATTTTCTTATTTGTAACGTTGTATTAGATTTCCATTGCTGGAACAAAATACCTGACATGCGCAATTTAAAGGGAAAAGGTTTATTTTAGTCAAAGTTTCAGAGATTTCAGCTGATGATTTTATCTGTGGCAGCTAGTTCCAAAGCAGAAATGTCATGGTAGAGGGGAGTGGTGGGGAAAACTACATCCCTTATGATAGCCAAGAAGCAGATAGAGAAGGGAAAAGTCAGAGAAGAGGGATCAGGAGCCAGATATATACTCAGTTCAGGCCCCCACACCAGCCAGATACATCCAGAATTGTTTTTATCTCCTAAGCTTCTCTCTATCTGATCAAGTTGAAAATTAAGAGAACCACCACAAATATCTAAAAATAATAAAATATCTAAAACTAAGATATAATAAATATTTCTTAAAGTTAAAATGTCTTATACCTATATATTATAAACCATCAGAAGTCCCTAAAAACAATAAATAGTGTAAACAATAAAGAAAGCAAACAAGCTAAGATGGCGTCCTAAAAATTATGTAACTCATGGAAAAGAGAAGTCAGATGTTAAAACAGCAGATGTTTCCAAGAGAAAAGTATAACAAGATGTTTGATTTAAATAGTATCAAAACATTAATTAATATACTAACTAAAAGTTGTGCTTTAAATATAGCACAACTGGCTTAAAAGTAAAAGCATGAAAAGAATGATATGACATAAACTGCTAAAACTAATCAAAAGAAATCAATATCAACAAATATCAAAGTCTGCCTATAAAAATGGACATCATATAGGGAAATGGAACAATTCTAAATGGACACAATTTTTAATTATAGAGCTTCAGTGTGCAAATAAAAAATTGTATTGAACCAAAGAGAAAGAGATACATCCATAATTATGAAGAAATGACAACTTCTTAGAAAATGATACATGTACAAAAAAATTAGCTAGAATATACATATAGTTACAATATCAACTAGACCTGTTTTCCATGTGTAGAACAGTCTAAGTAAACACAAAAGTTCACATAAAATATCTACCATTGTATGTGATACTGTGCCATAAACCATATCTCGACAAATCACAAAAAGCATGTTCTCTGATTACAATTGAGTCAAGTAAGAAATCATCAGAGAGGCATCTGGAAAACCTCTAAATATTTGTAAATTAAACAGAACTTTTTCAAACCATAGCTCAAGAAGAAATGTGGAAATTTAGTAATCGTCTGGAATGAAATAAATATATAAATACACTATTTCCAAATTTGTGGGATGCAACAAATGAGTTTTTCAGAGGAAATTCATAGTATTAATTAGTGGACTATATATCAAAAGTTAAGTGAGTTAAGCCTCTATTTCTATTTTATAGCCTCTATTTTCCCCCAAAGTAGGGTCTCCCTAATTTGCCCAGGCTGGCCTCACCTCCCGCTTCACCCTCCTGAGTAGGTGGGACTATAGGTTCAGCCCACCACACCCAAAGAAGCTTCTACTCTTACTGCTAGAAAAAGATGCCTCCAAACCTGGAAGGACATGTTACAGATGGAAGAAGAAATGTAGTACATATGAAACAAAAACAATAGAGAAATCCATGAAATAGAAAACCTTCTGAGATCAATGAAAATTTTAAGTCTCCAAAACAGATTGGTCAGTAAAGAAGACCTAATTTAACAAAATCAATAGATGAAACAGAGTAGATTCTACATACATTAGAAGACAGTAAGGAATATTACGAACAATTCTATGCCAATGAATTTGATAACTTGTGAAAATTTGGTAAATTCCTTGAAAAACATAAGCTCAATCAAAAAATAGGTTGGCATCTATTATGCTAATTGAATTTGGTTTTTGTTTACCATCTTTTTTATTACTATGTGGCTTTTTTTGTATTAAATTATTTTATTGGTACATTGTAAGTATACAACACAATTACATTTCTCATTGGGAATTGTACCTTTACATAATGCATCTTGGTTCTTATTTTTTCCCCATTCCTAGTCCTGCCCTTCACGC
>NW_004624733.1:4045722-4119140 GCF_000247695.1 Heterocephalus glaber | reverse complement strand
AGTACGTTGGTCTGGTGGTCTGGTGTCCTCTGCTTCTTTGTAGTGTGTAACCAGGTGGCTGCCTGTCTGCAGCGGGGTGATTCGGTGAGTATGTGTTTATGATACATAATGCTTGCACTCATACTAGGGATCGGTACAGATACATATCACATCCTCATCATGTGTTCTTCCTCTTCAGTTAACAATGTTCCTACAAGTAAAGTCTCCAGGACTAATGGCCTCACTGTTGAATTCTAACACAAACTTGAGGGGAGAAAAATCCTATATAAACACTTTCAGAATACAGAAGCAGAGAAAACACTTCACAATTCAATTCATGAGACAAACACTGTATATGCTAGTACCAAAGCAGACCAAAATAAAACAAGAAAATTACAGATTAACATAGTTTATAAATGTAGACACAGTAATATTTAACAATATATTAATAGGGCCAGAATGTAGCTCAGTGACACCACGCCTGCCTGGCAAGCACAAGGTCTTAAGTTTAATTCCCAGTACCAGAATAAAACAAAACCAAACATAACAATATATTAACAAATCAAATGATTAATAAGTACTCTGAATGATAAATGAATCTGGACTAAGCGCTTATTCTAGTAATGCAAAATTGTTTCAACATATGAAAATCAACCAATTATACTGACCATATCAATAGATTAAAAAAATCCCTCAATACATGAAAAAAGTACCAGAAAATCAATGTGCATTCATGACAAAAACTCTCAGCAGACTAGTAAGAAGGGCATTTCTTCAACCAGACAAATTATATGAAAACATAACAAACAGGTATGGGAGTAACTCTGTGCTAGAGGTTTACCAAGCATGTGTGAGGCCCTGAGTTTGATTCTTCAGCACTACTAAGAAACAAACAACAAAACCACAAAAGAAAGCATACAGTCTGACTTAAATGGAAAGCTCGAAGGGTTTACTCTAGGTTTCAGAGCAAACAAGGATAGTCATTCTCACAAAATCTGTTCATCATAATAGAGGCGCCAGCCAGGACAAGAAGAATAAGGATAATTAATGATGAAATAATAAACAAGATGGTGGAGTGACTCCAATTATCATGAATATAATTAACAAGTAATTTAGTGGAGTTAAAAATAAATTGTGTATTTATACACATTCAGTGAACAATCTGAAGATTAATAGAATTTCATTCACAATAGGATAAAAATACTTAGAAGGAAATACGGAAAGATATATGAATGACCTGTACACTGAAGTCTACAAAAATTTGTGGAGTAATGAGCAAGATGTAAAACCAGTGTGAATCACCACATTCACAGATTTGAAAATTCAACATTGTTATATGTTGAAGTTTTGCAAAATTGATTTATAGAGTCAAGGCAATCCCTGTCTAATACAAAGGTTTTTGTTGTTTGTTTGTTTTTGGTAGAAATTTTTAAGCTGATTCTAAAGTTTATACAAAGGGATCCAGATTCCTAAAAAGCCAGGGTGTCATGCATCCTAGACCAGTGCTGTACCACAGACCCATATTCTTAGCCCCCCAAATCTACATTATCCTTTAAGCATAATCCTATATATTAAGAGTTAAAATGATAAAATTTACAAATAGAAGAAAATCTTTGAAAACTAAGCTAGTAAAACTTGTTAGAGTAGAAAAAAATATTTTACAATTTTTCTTAGGACTAGGATTGAGCCCAGCATTTTTATGCTAAGCCACATTCCATGCCCTATTTTATTTTGAAACAGGGTCTTTCTGAGTCACTAAGTTCCCTAAGTTGGGCTCACATTTAGGACCCTCCTACTTCAGCTTCCCACAGTGCTGGGATTACAGGCATGTGTCACACACCCAGCTTTAAGAGAAAATTTGGATGAACATATTTTCATTGTGGAAAAAAAAAACATTTTCACATTGAACGGTGCTAAAATTAAGATGAAAAGATAATACACAAACTGGGACATTATATTTACAAAACTCATCAATAGAGGATTTAATATAGAAAAATCTTGCAAGTAAAAGACAAAAATCACACAATTAAAATGGATAAATTATTTGGATAGTCATTTCATCAAAGAATTTATGCTTTTTAAAATAAGAATGTAAACAAACAGAGAAGCTCAACAAAATTTGTCATAAAAGATAAGATGAATAAAATTAAAATGAGTTACCTTTGAGTACATATGAGATTGGTTAACATAAAAAAGACAAACAAAAAATGCTTGTGAAAATAAAGAAACGTGAGAACACAAAATGTTATGGCTAATTTACAAATAAAAGTTTGACAGTATTTTATAAACTTAATATACACTTTCTATAAGATACAGTATTCTCACACATAAGTATGCCTAAAAAAAGTCAAAATGTGTGTCCACCAAAAACAAACACTTGGAAGTCTGTGGCCCCTTTATTCTCAATATTTGTAAACTGGTAACCACCTAAACACCAATTAGCTTGTAAAGGAATACACAGATTATTTTCTATTCACATAGTGGAAAAATACTCAGCAATAAAAAGGAATAAATACTGCTACTTGCAACAAAATGTTTGAATATCGATAGCCTCATGCTAAATGAAAGAAGATAGATATGAAAGCCTACCTGATAATAGTGATGTAACTCTTGAAACCGAAAATTAGATCACTTGTTGCCCAAACTGAGTGGTGAAACAGGGGTTGTTTGAAGGATAAAAAGGAACTTTTTAGAGGCGACAGAGCTGTCCTGAATCTTGCCTGTGGTAGCAGGAACACGACTGAGTAATTATCAAATATTATTGAAATATACAGTAAGAAGTTGGACTTTGTTATACTTAAATTGTTATCTCAGTAAACTTGATAAAATATATGGGAGAAATTAAGGATGTCTCGGAATTTCTAAACGGAAATTTTTAAAGGTCTTCTCAACACACTTTTCATAACTCTTTACCTATAATTACTTTTATTAATTAAATTATTTTATTGGTACATTTTAGGTACACAACACAATTACATTTCTCATTGGGAATTGTACCTTTACATAATGCATCTTGGTTCTTATTTTTTCCCCATTCCTAGCCCTCCCTTCACCCCCTCCACCCTTCCCTATTTACAAAGACTTCATTTCCATTTTTTCCAGTTCTCATCATTTTTCCTTTCCCTTCTTTCCTTTCCCCTGCCCCTCCCACTACCCCTACCCCTTTGGACCTTTTCTTCCTATTTTGCATTATCGATTATTCATTCTAATCATTGGTACATTTTAGGTATACAATATAATGACATTCATCATTTTTAATAAGTGTAACTTCTTAGACATTAGTTCACCCATGTCTTTAAAAGTAAGTAAAGCAAAAATTTTGATCAACTCTGGAGTATTCTGTTTTTGAAGAACTGACAATGAACTGGGCATATTAAAGTGACAGACTTCTAGGAAGAACCCACATGCTATGATAATATGCTCACCTGCAACACTATGCCTTTAAAATGCTTCTGGGAAGATCTTTATTTTTAATGGCCCCCTAGGAATCTTGTGAATGGCATAATCTTTTAAATCACTTTGTGAGTCACTTTAATTTATTATGAGGAAAAGCAGAAATTAGAGCTGAGGAGAATATGGATTACTTCGCCTCTTAAAAACATATATTAGGATGCAAGCTTTTAGGAGATATCTCTATGTTAATTTACAATTTCATATTATAAGTCTAAAATGAAGAATAAACACAGAAAATGAAATTAGTATAGGAGAATAAGTATTAATTTTGTAAAGACTTTGCAACATCTTAAATTTCTAATGTTCATAAAATATTACAAAGATTGTAATATCAATAAACTGCTTTTCTTTCATTAAAAGTCATTACCAATGTTTTTGTTTTGTTTTGTTTTTCGGTACCGGGGATAGAACTCGGATCCTTATGCTTGCGCAGCAGGCGGCGAAACCACTGAGCTAAATCTCCGGCCCAAGACGTTACCAATGTTCTATTTCAACACAGAAATCTATATGAGTGGATTGTTAATTTAAAATACCAGAAGAACACAAAGTTAGATGAGTTTGATTATAATTATGTCAAAAACAAAACAAAAAACTACAAATAAACTGTAAGAAATTTTTGAATAAGATAAGGTCAGCTTTTCTAGGACTTCTGGCATTATAGATCCTTTCTTTTAATTTTTCATACTTTTCCATGGTGCTTGCATTAATTTTGCATGAAAATTGTTTTCAAAATTTTATGCTTTCATCATTTTGTCTAGAAAGTAATCGAGAGGAGCTAAGATCAGACACCAAGTCACAGCTCTGTGCTAACTTCTCTATTTTTGTCTAAGCAGTAAAATTGTGTCTCAGGGACAAAAGATAACTATGGTGAAGTGACAATTGAAAGACAGATACCTAAGTTGACTTTAACTGGTAAATCTTCATAATATGTTTTTTCTTCTGCTGCAGTTTGTAGTAGAATGCATATTAGACTATGAGAATTTGTACCTTTGTTATTTTGGCTATTACCACATAACAAATTATTCTTAAACATCTAAATAAAGTAATAAACATTTACAATTTCACAGATCTAGAATTCAGAATTGAGGTGTGGCTTTGCTAGAACCTCGGCCTGAAGCTCTCTTCACCAGTCAGTCTGGTTGCGGGCAGCAGTTACCCCACACGGGAAGGTTCAATGACCAGGGGACATGCCAGCAGGGGATGTGCTCCCAGCCTGGTCATGTGTTGCTGGCAGGCTGCGCTTTCCAGACATGAGGGTGTCACCATAGTCTGCCTGAAGATCTCAGTGACACAGAAACTTGCAATGAAAGAGGGAAAAGAAGAGGGAACAAAGAGCAATCACCAAACATGGGAATCACAGTGTTTGTACGAGGCAATTTAAGTAGCAACACATCACCCTGCTGTATTCTCTCAGTCAGAAGTGAATTAATAACTCCTGCAGACCAGAAGTCTAAAATCTTAGTAGATCATCTTACAGGTTACCTTGGATATTAGTGACTTAAAGGTCTCTAAGAAAACTATAATTTCTAGTTGTTTACATTGAGTAACTGGTCTAAAGTTGCAGGCAACAGATTCTGAGCTAATTTGTATTAGGAATATGATGAAAACAGCCATAATTTTCACAACAGGTTTATAAAGTATGTCTTTATGACTGAATGCCTAAAATTCTAAACCATACTCATAAATGCAACTTAATGTGTAGGCAGTAAATTCCATAGTAATCTTACTGTTCTTGGATATTTATTGTTGCTGAAATCAGAATTAAACAGCTAAATTTAGAACCTAATCTTGAACGCTACAGGTTTTAAAACTAACCAAATTTTCAAATACTGATCTTAATTCTAAAATGAAAATGACAGGGCTGGGGATTTAGCTCAGTGGTTCTGCCGCCTGCCTCTCAAGAGCAAGGTCCCGAGTTCGATCTATGGTGCCAAAATAAAATAAAATAAAATGAGAATGACATAAGCAGATTAATCAAATAATACTCTTTTGTTCTCTTACAGTATCTAGGTAGTCTATAAAAATCTACCACTGTAAAAGCATTTTGATTGATAGCTATAAAATTTATAATTGACACATAGATATTAACTCTTTTATTTTTCCTCCCTTGAGTACACAAGACATACTCTGAAAGAGCACACACTTATTTGGTATAATTAGTTCACTCATCTTCCCTGTCCATTTCATAATTTATCCATCTCCGTAGATAACTTGCATTTTCCGAGGCACACCATCAAGGCAGCTGAATCATATTAAGATTTCATTAGAATGTATTCTGTTGAACACAGTCATTGAGTCGGGACAGGGAGCATGTCCAAAGGTGACCCCGTCACAGCTTTTCTCCATTATGTTTTGAATGAGCTGAAAAGAAGAGCCCCTTCCTTCTCTGTAGCAAAACAGAAGAGAGGAAAACCTTGGGCCATCCCTTGGCCATCACTGTTTGAAATGCATGGAAGAGGTGGTCCAACCGAGCCTGACTCACAGAGACAAGATCCAGATGGCCTTAGTGCTGATTTCAGTGATCTCTGAGGCCAGCGCTCCCTGTTCTTTCCCAGATTATTGCTTACATGGGTCACTAACCTTTCCATGGTCTAAAAACATATAAATTAGGTTAATGTTTTCAGATATCATCACCTTATACCTCATGTAAAAATATTCATGCTTACCCTTGATGGAGGTAATAAATCAGTGAAATAGTTATTAACAAGGAAACAATACATAAGTAAGAGAAGTAAATAATATATTCATACAGAAAAGCATGTTGCTTAAAAAGCTAAGAGATGAATACCATTTATTGAGAACTTATTCTCTGATAATTGCTGATCCATAATTTCAACATAGGATATAACTTTTTAATTGCTAACTTTTCACAATTTTAAGCAATCCATTGAATATTATTACTTTCACTTTACCAAAGAAGAAATTGAGGTTAGGGGAGGTTATTGCACACACTCCATGCCATCTGGTAAGTGCAGAGTTAGGATTTGACTGAGTTTGTCTGACTCCAGTTATATGTTAATTTCTTGTGTGACAGGTTAGCTTTGCTGTACGAAGTGTAGAGAGTGACTAATTTTTTCATTGTGTGTGTGTCTCCATGTATTTGTGTATATTTAAAAGCAGCCCTTTCTGTGTGAAAACCTACTTTTAGAAGATAAGAATTCACAGTGATGTGCAGAATTGGATTGGAGAAAGCCCAGACATGTTAGGAAGTCTTTTGGGAAGCTCAAGTAGCAGCATATGTGTGACATGATACTGGGACACACTTGCAAGGAGGAAATTTACAGTTTCTGGGAGTGCCTAAGCCTCCCCCCACATGCTGTAAATACAGTCCAGAGTTTGCATGCATGGTATACTATTTCCCAGGAAAAGTGTATTATAGGAGTTCTGACTGTTAATAGAAATGTGTAAGATATTTTACCCAATCAACACTTACAGCAGCAGCAAGAGTTACCTTTCCTTATACACCAATTAATACAGGACGTAGGGTCCCTGTAATGGACTCGATGCTGGGCCACCTATGTTGGAGTCACAAATATTTGTGGGACTGATTCTCATGTCCCCTTAATTATATGGAAAACTACCTGTGTGGCTTTCGTGGCTTGTATTTTATTCCACTTAGTTTCTCCCCTTTTCCTTATATTTTGAAATTACTTACAAAATAAATGTTAACAGAGTCCCTGGTGAAGATGACATAGCTTTACTATGTTTGATTTTTCTATCTCTGCAGTAATTCAAAGACAGAACAAAGAAGAGTTCCAAGAAATGCTGATATTCAAACTTTGAATCTCCAGCCAAAAGTTGAACAATAGTTTTCTCTAAATCAAGAAAGGATTATTTTATTCAGATCCCTTTATTTACAGCCTACTTAGAATCTCAGATATTATGCTGAAAAAGTCAGAGGCAGAATGAATAAATTTTCAACTATCATGAAAAGATGGCTGAGACATTTCTTTCCTGCATCCACAGCAGTGTCTTCAATCAGGAATACGCCTCTATTAGCAGCTCATCTGACAGCCTTCTTAGTTCTGGGCTCTTTTCAAGGATAAAGGCATATAATGACAAAATTTGTGCTCTACAATTCAAAAGAGTTACCCACAAAATTGAAAAGTAAACCTCAAGTGAATGTAAAGAAAGCAGCCATTGGGCCGGGGATTTAGCTCAGTGGTTTCGCCGCCTGCTGCACAAGCTCAAGGACCCAAGTTTGATCCCCGGTCCACCCCGCCCCCCCAAAAAAGAAAGCAGGCATTACCCTACAAATGGAGAAAGGAATGATAATCATGTTTTTTTAAAGTATAGTATTAAAAACAACTTGATTTTTGCTTAATATTTGCATTTGATATATTAATATGTTTGTTTACAGTAATGAGTTTATTATTTATGAGGCAACTTTGCATATAGATGTAGAAATAGTCCTGTTAAACCAGGAATCTTTCTGGAATTTCTTTGAAGGAGGAATTTTAGCATGCCAACCTGGTTTTGAATCTCCTAAAGGGGGTGTGCTTTAAGCTCATTTGCTTGACACAGCATATAAGCTTTAAAAATATGAGTGAGAGAGGTGATTAGAACTCTTAACCTGAATGGGACCAGGGCTTCAGTCCACCTTTTGTTCACTGGCCACTGCTTGTTGCTCTCATGTCCTGACTATTTTAAATTTTTAGTGTGTCTAACAAAGTCTAAATTCATTAAATTTAGTACAATAGTTTTGTAGATTTAAATTTCAGTCAACTTTCAATTATTTTTCTATTCAACATCAAAAAAATATTCTAACTGAAAATTTCACAGAAACAACAGAATTGGCCAGTTGTGACGGGAGATAATCATAGCCCAAAGCTATATTGCTACACTTAGGATAACCAACAATATTAAATTCAAATATGTAATTTAATCACTTTTAAAAATCAAAGAAAGCCATAGCAACTATTTTAGAGGTTTTCCAGAAATCTATTAGTGGAAATGGTAGTCAAAAATGACATTTTATATTTACAAATGAATTTTAGCAAATTAATTTGGTCTCATTAAAATGAGTTCTATATACTGGGAAAATACTGCTTTCAGAAATAAAAATAATAACTTGTCATTTAGACAATGAAAAGAACTAACTTTGCTGAGTGTATACTGAAACAAACTTTTAATGATAGCTCCCATTTCCTGGTGCATACAATGTGCCCAGGACCACAGAGTGCCATTTTGTATGTTGTCATACTATCTAAAATTTTGATGAGAAAATAGAAATACAAATAAATTCAGCATTTGATCAGGATGATACATATCGAATCAGAGCCATAATTTGAACTTGGATACTTTGATTCTGGAACATTTTCTCATTACCTCTGTCGAACTAAATTGCCTCTTATAAACATGAAGACTCTATGATTCATTCCAAATGACTTTTAGTAAAATATTAGTTTAAAATGGAGTACTACTCAGCCATAAAGAACGAGAAGCTAGAGTCATTTATAGCTAAATGGATGCATATTGAGGCCATACTCTTAAGTGAAATAAATAAGACACACGTGTAAATACCGAATAGTTTCTCTAGTGTGAGAAACTGAGAGTGTAAATAAGGACTAAAAGGATTAATAACTAATAATTGATACTTTGAAATAGAAAAGGTCCAAAGGGGTAGGGGTGGTGGGAGGGAAAGGGGAAAGGAAAAAATGGAAAGGAAAAGTTATGAGAAAAGAAAAAAAATGGAAACAAAGTATGTAAATAGGGAAGGGTTTAGGGATGAAGGGCACACAGGTAATGGGGAAAAAATGAAAACCAAGATATATCATGTACAGGTGCAAACACCCAAAGATAAATGTAAATGTATTGTATACCTAAAATGTACCAATAAAAGAATTTAAGAAAAAAAAAAGAATACAATTAAAATATATATTCTCATAGAACTCACATTTGTCTTAATTTTTCTTAGTTTTATTTAAAACTGTTGTATACTTTGTACAGAAGAATATTATTCATACCTCTAAAAGCTTCACACAATAAAATTTCATTCTGGGAAAAAAAATATATACATATACATATATACACTTGTTTCATTTTTGCCCATTGGGAGCTCTCTCAGTAGGTTCCTATTGCCCTCTGACATATTCTGTTTTATGACTTTGTTTTGAACACTTCTTTGCTTCATAGCACTTCAAAGTGGTTCAGGTTCATCTGATACATTCATATTCCAATCTCAGAATCAACCATCCTCCCAGGAGCTTTGCCTTGTGTATCTAAGAATGGTATTAGAAACCAATATTAGGTGAGAAGTGTGCTGATTGCTGGTGGAATGTACAGGTCTTCAGCAGGCAGAATAATAAAATATGTATGTGTATAGTAACCTACCTATATAGATATAGATAGAGATTAGTGGTGGCAAATATATTCCAAGCCTGTTTTTGTTAATGTATGGGTTGTTTTTCTAAACTAAAACTTGAGTATTCAGGTCTAATTGTAGTGTTGGCACTTTGCAGTAAGTAAGTGGGTTTGGGGTTGCAGTTTGTGCACTTGTCTTTACAAGGTTTGCCATCACTGATATAGATACATTTACTCATATATTTCAATATGTACCCACCAGTATCTATATTAAGCTAATAAAGTTCAGACAGATGTTTCTAATTCTGGAGTAGTCTCACCTTCTTTCCTTGGTTGTTTGTATTTCCTCACTCTAGTAATAAGAAACCTGGCTCCTACCATTAGTCATCCATTTGCCTAATTGTTTAATTACAGTAGACATGTAAAGGGGCTTCAAAATATTTTATTAATTTGTTTACTAATTTATCAGGATTGTTTTCAGGAAAGAAAAACTAGATTTGCATAATTCTTATGTAGAGTTCTTTTTGTCCTTAGGCTTACAGACTTCACTCAATTCCAAAACTACTCAAATCAGCACATCTTCCCATATCTGATTTAACGAAGTAATTTCATATGTTGGTAATAAATTTAGATTTTTTTCCCACAGTGTATCTTGAAAACCTTTGACTCTCTGAATGATTTTATTTTCAATTTATATGCATTCATATAATTGTGCTGTAATTTTATGAATTTTCAAAAAATGTTTTAGTGTCAGGGGTCTACAACTTCATCATCATGCGGGATAGTTTCATAAATAAATGAAGGAGAATAGACAAATCTCCAGTGCTGAGGAAATTTAAACAAATTACATAAATGTTACACTGTAGAAGATGCTGTACAAACCACATTCCTTATATGTGGACTGTATTTTGTGACTTCCATTGCAAAATTATAGGATGAAAAGAGGGAAAAAGAGAAACTAGAATGTGAAGAAAACTAACAAATACTACTTCAGGTCGATGATCAAGATTAACATCAACAGGGATAAGTTATGTTGATAGAATATCCCTTGAGCGGATATGATGGGAATGACCCCTTATCATTTAGGTCTTCCTCCCAAAGAACCCATAACCCCATTCTACCTGTGAGAAAAAAATCAGAGAGATTCAAGTTGAAGGATAGTATTTCTAAAACTATAAAGGTTAAACATAAGACAAGACTAAGAAACTCATAGCCCAGAGGAGGCTAAGGAAATGGAATGACTAAATATATTGTGGTCACTTGGTCATGATCCTTGAACAGAAAAGGAACATTGAATAAAAGTTAAGAAAATATAAAGACAGTATGAATTTTAGTTAAAAATATATATGTATATATTTATACCAGCTACTTTTGATTAAAGCACCATACATATTAAAATGCACATTATAGAAAGAACTGAGTATGTGTGAAAAGGGATGTGTGGGACTCCCTTTACTATATAATTCTTTTAAATCTAAAACTATTATAATATTAAAGGTTTAATTGAGTATATACTTCTTTATCTTAAGAAGAAATATATGTGGAATGATTCTTAAAATAAGTATAAATATGTCAGAGATTAACTTCTTGTGAGCTAGGTAAGTATGTATCAAATTAGTGATGAGAAATTTCAAGGTAAGAGTAATTCCTAACATTTCAGACTACAATTTGAATGACAGATATAGGCAATTTAGAGGGAACAAGTTATTTCAAATTGGAGGTGAGTTTGGGGAAATGATTTGAATATAATTTTTAAAGTATGCTAAAATACTCAATGCATATGAAAAAGATATGAAATTTAATGATCATCTCTCTTTTCAAGAATATACAAATATTTGAAGTGTGTAATTGGCAAATAAGATTTAAATAAATCTAAACTTCACAGTTTCTGGAAAAAGATGATAATGCTTTTCAAAGAAGATGTTAATGGTTCTGCTGGACTATGTCGGCCCACTATAGTAACTTCTTTTAGAAGGCCAAGCATTGCTGGATTTAGCTAATGTAATTTTGCTTCTGTCTCAGGTTTTTCACTGAATCTGAAATAGAATACTTATTCAAAGTTACTAGCATTTTCATGTCTTTAAAAACAAGACTTTCCAAACAAGTCAGAGAATTTTTCCCTCCAACAGTCAATATGTTTCATATGCATTTCTTTAGCAATAAATGAATTCATGAAATATTTTCTTCTTCTTTATTAGGCAGGACTGCTTTGAAAATCCTGGTTTGCTCATAAAAAAATCAGTGGTACCTCTTATACTTGAATTTGCACCTTAGTGGTAAGCAATTGGTCTTTTATATTTCACCTAAGTAAAATTTCTTCCCTTTAGAATTCTTCCTATCAATTTCTTTAGAGTGAAGTGAAAAGACATCAGCCTTTTCAAGGTTTTTCTCTCCATGATTACTTAAAAGTCCCACCTAAATAACATTTGTGACTCTGAAAGAATTAGTATAATGACAGTCAACCCTTTCCTAAAGAAAACAGTGAGGTCTTGCTGAATTTTGAACTAATCTTACAATCTGTGAAAAAAATTAAATTCCAGCAAGAAGTTTCATCCTGCTTTTTAGTTGGTTTTGAGTCAAGCCGAGCTCATTTTGGAGGGAGAGAATCTTGGCAACCACTGTAGCCAAATCCCTAAAATGGCCGCCAAACTCCCATCTTCTAGTGAGGAATTCTTACACAGATTTTTGCTTAAATATAGCATCATGAATGCACAGCTGCAGAGGATGTGCAAAACAGCCAAAATTGTACACATTGCAATCTGTGAGGGGTTATTTCTTTCTTTTTATGTCTGGGGCGTTGTTTCAAACAACCATGTGGATGCTGTCACTGGCAATCTGCCATCTCTCTAGCACATTCATAAAACAATTGAAATGGCAGTACCTGGGTGCTGTTCCCAGAGAGACTTATGATATGAAACAGCTGCTCTCCTATTGGAATCATTATCGAGTGTCAGCCTGAGATGTGTGTGGGCACTGGTTTAGGGATTATTGTTGAATAATGACAAAGTGGGCTTTGAAAAAGCAACCTGAGGTTTTCCTCTCTGTTTTGTGATTGTGCACAGTAGCTATTTTCTGGGTAGTGCAAAAAGAACCTCAAACTGTCACTTGGGAACATAATCAGATTGATTTTGGCCTGCAGTGTAATAGCTATGTCCTTGTTAAGCAGTATATTTTGCAGTGAGTTTGGAAGTAGCATGATCAATCCTTAAGGAGTAAGGTTTATAGGATGAGTATGATTAGGAACAGAGAAATCAAAGATTTCCACAGATTCATGAACCTATGAAGTAAATACTTGCTTTCTTGGAAATAACTATCATTAATCCAATCACTTGGCAACAGGTTTTATCTCTGTCTGGTGGGATGAGGGTGAGAAAGGCAGGAGAAACTGAGATTCAAGTCTATGACATATTTAGCAAATATTTTAGTAAATATTCATTACACACCATCTATATTTATTGGGCAGTGAACTAGAGAGGAGCTACAAAAAGAATAAAACATGGATATGCCTGTCCATATGGTGTTTATTTTTAAGGAGGGAGACAGATTCTCGAATAGCAATGCAATAAAGATATGAGAAGTATGAACATAGTTTGTCCTTCCTTCTGAATTCCCCAAGTACACATTGTTCAGGAGATAGAAGACAGAAGCAGCTCAAGGAAACAACATGTGGGTTATCTCTTAAAGAATCAGTAAGGGACTTAAATTGAACAAATTGAGTAAAGGAAGAGTGGGAGAAGAGTGGTGGGGGGAGTGTTTCAGAAACCGGTGATATCATCGGAAAAGGAGGGACAAGAGTATAGAAGTGATAAAAACAATGAGCATGAAGTTTATATTTGAGAGAGGGGAAACAAAAAGATTTTGCAAATTTGTTCTGATTGGTTTGGAGTTACTTCCATCTGCCGTCTTTGCCCTCTTTGTTCCTCAGTAATCATTCCCTAAGAAAGCTCTGTTCAAAAACATTTTTTTTTTCCAGTGGGCAAAAGTGTTGCTAAAACTTTAATGTATTCCATTTTGAGATCCACATTGCACATTAGAAAATAAAAGGCTTGGAGGAGATTTAAAACTGTTTTAGTATACATTCATTACATATCATCTCTATAAACTGGGTAGTGAACAGTTTAGATAATAAGGAACCAATGAAATATTTAAAGCAAGAAAGTACACTAACAGGGTTTGATTTTTGGAAAACTTTCTATCAACACTCCAGAAAATGAATGAAAGAAACCTGGATGATAGAGCAGCAGTAGATGAATACATAGAATTATGATGAGATTCAAATAAAGAAATGACAAAATGGATGGAAAGAATAAGAAATTTTCTTAGGAAAAAACTGGATATAGGCAGCAAGAACAATGAAGCATGTAAATCCATTGACATGATTTCTGTTAGGCCATAATAAATTTGTGATATTGATGACTGCAATATTGACTGATTCATATTGATGATGAAAAAATTAACTATCGCAAGTTGGATAGCCATTACATTTCAAAAGGTGCTGGTACTTTTGAAATACATGGGTCCTGACTGCTAATTGTGGAAGGTGCTGGAAGACCAAAGAAAGAAACAATGCACAAAATCAAAATCTAGATAGTACGAAGTGCAATTTATTAAGAACTTAGAGACAGAAGCATATCTCTGACAATAGCAAGATAGAAGGCTCTCTGGAGTCCAAACCTGGAGGAAGAAGTTCTCCAGGCAAATGAAGCCCACCACCACGGGAATGTACCTGGACACTCTCCAAAACTACTAACATGCCAAACATCATTTTAAGAAATGGTCTGGGGTGAGTGGGCAGACCAACATGCTTCACTGTCTTAATGGCTTCTGTTTTATAGAGTTTGGGATGCCTGTCAGGGTCTCATGGAGAAGAAATACCAGTTGGAACCATGGTGGTTGAATTCACATCAAGCTAATCCCTACAGCTAGACATTGAAAAATCTTTTCTCTTCACAATAATCCAGAAATGTAGACATTGTTAAGGGAAATGATGCTTGTGAAGGTTCGATAAAGTGGCCCATGGTCATATGCTTAGCAACAAGCCAAGCTATAATAAATATAGTACTGATTTTTAAGCTCAAAATTGCTGAAATTGTAGTACTAATATCAGGGACATTCACCAAAGAACTTCTGACTAAAAGTGAAATTTCAATCCAGCTACAGGTGACACAAAAGTTATGTTCACTACATCCAATACCCAGTATTTAACCAGTCATCTCTGTTCTTTATAATCTTCCAAATATTAGGATGACGGATATTTGTCTTAGTCAAAAATTGAGAGCATAAACCCCTTGCCCAAGTCTTCAAGCATCTAATGCGTTCAAAAAACATTTTGATCCTCATCAGGGACCTAATTTCATTTATTCCACACCTAATGTGTGAGTAATTTCACAATCTACTTCCTCGGGCTATGCCAGTGCAGCACATACTCAGGGATGAGCCCAGGAAGCAGCTTCCAAACTCTGCACAAGGCCAGAAGCAAATGGTGATGACAGCAGGGGGAAAAGATGCCCCTAGAGGCTTACGGAGAAAGGCTTCTATTTCTTTAAGAAAAAAATATTCAGTGAACAGAGCCAGCACATGATAAGTAGCAACCATAAGAAAACAGAAAAGAAAATGGTGTGATGAGAATGAAGTACCACCAGCACACACTTATTCGTCTATTTATTTCACAAAATATAACAGCTGCCACTTAGGTACGAGGTTTGTGCTTAAAGTTAGGGACATGAAAATGCAGGAGGAAGCAAATTTTTACATGGAAATGCTGATAAGATACTCCTTTCTGTTTTTTCTCACCAAGGAGTCTTCTCCAACATCATAGCTGAGGAGCGGCCAGAGAGGGTTCGCATGCCCACAAATGACATCTGAGAGTGGCCCTGACTGTCAAGCATGATGGAGATCCCATTGTCCAGTGGCGCAGGACATGCTTGAACTTAGAATCCTGCCATTTTGTTGGTTTTTGTTTTAATAGTATTCAGTGGTTGCTGGATGATTTTTGAAAGCAGCTCAGACATTTTTTGAATTCCCCTTAGTGTGGAACTACTGTCACTTCCTCTAAGACTTGGAACAAATTTTCCTGAATTCCACTTTCTTTTGAGAGGAACTGGAAGTAAATATAGATGGTGGAAATGAAGTTATTAACCTACAGATGTGGTTATAAATAGGTGGACAGAGAGGGGAGATTCTTAGACAGAATTTGAAAATCCTTATTTCAAGATAAATTATCAAGTAAATAATATCCTAAAGTGTATTAGCTAAAGACAATGGTCCAAAAATAGTTTACTCTAGTACCTTGTTAATTGTAAAACAGCTGCATAGACAGTAAAACTGTATTCTCAAAATTGAAGTCAGTGTATCCCTTTCATGGAGGGATTAACACAGAGATGGAAAAATGCAGCTAATTTATAGCAGCATGTCAACAATGTCTCCTTCTCAAGAGAAATTGTATCCAGGTTCCAGAGCCAGAGAAGATGATGATCTCAATCAGAGAGTGCTCTGACATCTTACTTGCCTTGCAATCATGCAAATAATTGTAATTTTTAACATAAATTAAGACATTTCCAACCAAGAATAGGGAAAGAAGTTTGTCCGTGGTCACATTAACTACGTGTGCCTGTGATGATCAACCTGAAAACCAGCTAGGGGATAAGCCAGGTGTTTCTGGACTGTTAGAGGCAGAGAAGTAATCGATAAAGTGAATCAGAAGGAAGAACCAAAGAAAAAGTTCACTTGACTCATAATATGTGAGAGCACTCCACTTGAATATGATCATGATAACTTGACCTCAATGGGAAAGATCAGTCTCCACAATGTATTCACCATATACATAGACACCATCTATTGACTTAACCATACTTATTCCCAAAAGGGACAAAGTAATTCTGTTTGTGATAAGAAATATTAGAGAATTTTTCAAACATAAAAATTGAAAAGCAACCATTTTATGAGCACCCTAAAGAAAATCAGAAACAATGCTAATAAACCAATATGATTGTTTTCTTGGGGTGAAGCATTATGTCTTTTGAACTGATTAGATTAATGGTGATCTTTAGGGTTACCCTATTTTAAGATGTCAGACTAGGATCAGGAGGCTAGCTGTTTCATTTTGGAAATTCATTAATGATCACATTTAATAGTACTGTATAATGGTAAAGCAGTTAATAAGTCACTATTTGCAAGCTGTATATATTTTAAAGACAAGCAAAATATTAAAGTTGTTTTTCATAGGAAATAAATACACAAAAACTTTCATGCCCAGGCCAATTCCTCTGCACTAAAATCTCCTTATATAGGACATTGCCTGAGTTAATATATTTGGTCCACATGCAGAAGGATACCAAATCAAAATTTTGAGTTATTACAAAAATAACTTTATTTTTTCTGTCTTTTCTTTCAGCACTATCTCTGAGTCCATTTACAAGGACTGAAGCTTGAGAAAGGTTTCAAATCATGCTCCAAATTCCCAAATGTCTTCATCTGTGAAGTGAAATATCAATAAAAGTGAGATACAGCTCCTGGTGGGAACATTACCAAACCAGTATTTTACCTGGAGGCCTAGATTTCCTTCATTAACCCTCTAAGAAAAGTTTGTCTAGACCCCCTTTTCCTTACCAATTACCAAAATATAGTGAAAGTCCAATACCATCAAGGTACTCCTCAACTCTCTTCATGATCTAGTTCTATTGCTCTTTCCTTCACGGAGGAATCCTGAAGAATTTTAGGAGCTAATTGTCACTACCACTTACTAATCTAGTCATGATGATAAGGGGAGTAGCATTTGGTCTTTACTGTTTTCTAAATTGCCTATATTAAAGTGAAAAATTTTGCTTCATGATGATCAGATTGGATATTTGTTTTGTATACTTGACTGAAATGAAGCTTATTTGAAATAAGCTCTTAAGCTTATTTTTCTAACATTGATGAAGGCTATATTCAATACAGTCAAACTTCAATACTTCAGAACATTTAAAACTGAAAATTCAGAAGAAAAAATAATTATACAGAATAGGTAATAATGCCTTTTGACTACCTAAAGTGGCTGATCACAAACCAAAATAAATATGATTTCAGTTGAAATTTCAGATTGTTTTTTCTTCCAATAAGCATGAAAGACATGGGTGCACAGTATTCCCAACTTCTCATATCCACTGATACAGGTAACCAGTGAGTTTATAGTTGGCTATGCAACATAGTCTCATATACAGACCCTATCTATTTCTGTCTGTCATCTGTTTGTCTGTCTATCTATCCATCCATCTACCTATCTATGCAGTCCTGGAGATTGAACCCATGGTTGCTCTATCACTAAGCTACCAACTGAGCCCTTTTCCATTTTTTAACTTAACACAGGCAAGGTCTCATTAAGTTGCAGGGGCAAGACTCCAAGTTGCAATCCTCCTGTCTTAGCACTCTCTGACCACTGGGATTAAAGTATGGCCACCATGCCCAGCTCAAATCTTACAATTTTGTGACTGTGTTACACTGTCTCAGAGATTGCCACCAATCAATCTTTCAGATCTATGCTTCTATAAAGTTTGATGACATTCAAAAACAAAAGCCATAAATCTTTAATCAAATCCATTCACCAGTTTAGAAATCCTATTACACCAACATGTACCGTAGAGACTTGTTGCTTTAGGCCAATAACATGTCATGCTCAAGAAAATTTTAAGTTTATTTTGAGGTTGTAAAAGATCTTGAAGAAAGCAGAACCAGAACTGCTGGTAAGAGGAAAGGCTGGTTTTAGAAATTTGGCACCTGGCTTTGTATCTTAACTACCATGATCTAAGTATGTGATCATGGGTAATTCATTATGTTTACTGAGACTGTGTATGTAAAATGAGAATACTGATATGTAGCTTTTCCTGATAGCTTGTAAGTTGGTTTAATAAATGTAACTGATTGAAGGTTGAGATTTGCTGTGAAGATATTGTTTAAGTTTTAGAGGGGTTTTGTTTGTTTGCTTTGTTTTGTTTTGCAGTGCTGAGCATAAATTGCATGGCCCTGAGCTTCATGCACTCAACCATTGAGATATATCTTCAAAGCAAACAGTTTACACTATTTATACTATTTTTGTAAGGAGAAAGTTTTCTAACTACCTAATCCCTTCTATTCACCTCCCCTACTCTTTGCCAAAAAAAAAAATATTAGATTAGATTCCAAACTAACATCTCATGGGAATTGTATATTTTTGCTTACTCTTGGGTTCTGTGTCAGCACCTCTTACTTAAGACCCTCCATGATCATCCTCACAAAGAAGGAAAATTCTCAGTGATGAATACATGAGTCTAATCCTCCATTAAGAGTAGCAAATTGTGTACCAGAAAGATTTCTTTGGCTTCTAGGAAAAGATACATGCTACTCTTTTCTTTGCAAAGGCCTTCCTGAGAGAATATTTATTATCTTTAAAACAAAGAGGCTTTGAGCTGCCCTGCCCATTCTACCACTGAGCCTTGGAGAACACTCCAAAACCACTTTCACACCACAAGCTTTTATCTAACATTTCTGTAAGACCAGTTGCCAAGAGCCAGATCCAATCAATATCAAGAAACCTATCCAATTCCACACCAAGACGCACACCCTTCTGGTATTCAAATAACATGTATGGTTCTTTGCATTTCAGCAAAAGTTAGATTCTTTGAGACTGCCAGACCACACTTGAGTCAAATCTCAGGCTACCAGAGGACAGGGTATAATGCTCCATCATTTCACTTTGAATTGAAAACTTACTGAATGAAATCTGTTTGCCTGGTATATTGCATGAAATTTCTGTCTTACCCAGGCTCTCAGATGAAAGGCTAGCTTCAGAAAATGCCTTTCTCTCCAGTCACTTCTGTGTTAACACACGTGTGGGGTTCATTTGCATTCATGTATATTCAATATTTAAAATGCTCACTGGTTATAAACTTTAAAGTTCTCTGGAAATATTTTATTGGGTCAATAACTAAAAAGCTGAGATGCTCTAATAAAGTGGTTCTTTGTATCACAAGCCTAATCACAGAATCAACTTTTTTGAAGAAATTTTTACATGGCCAGAGTTAGAATAAGTTTGCTACTCTGATCTAAGGAGGTCCTTCAAGTTCTAAAGAGTCATTTGGGTTTTGACATGATTGACACAAGTATCTAATACGACATCCTACAAAAAGTATTTATAAATCAAACTGGCCCTGATTTTTAAGTTCAGAAAATCCCATCTGTGCCAATTAGTTGGGAATGGCTGCACATGTATCAGAATTAGTACCAAGAATTGGTTTTCTCAATCACAGAGTAACTACAAGGGTCAACGTGTAGTATCTTTTAAATATCCTTATTAATATCAGGATAAAAGTTAAAAAATAGTATAACCTGATTATTTTTTAATTCTTTAGTTGATCATAAAGAATTAATAATAATGGGGCCAGGGGATTAGCTCAGTGGTTCTGCCTCTTGCCTCACAAGAGCAAGGTCCCGAGTTCTATCCCTGGTACCACACACACACACAAAAAGGAATTAATAATACTTAATGAAAGTATCTTTTAATCTGAAAAATCTTTCAAAGTATTATGTAACAAAGAAATAAATAATCATGGAATTTGGGGGTGAAATTTACACCATAATCTTTTTGAACAAAAGCCATTTTTGCCATATTATCTTTTTTTTTTTTTTTTTTTTTGGTACCGGGGATTAAACTCGGGTCCTTGCGCTTGCGCAGCAGGCGGAGAAACCACTGAGCTAAATCCCCGGCCCCTTTGCCATATTATCTTGATTAAACAGGAATCCTTTATATTCTACTAAAGATGAATGTTCTAAAAGTATTAAGCCTTTTGCAAATACAGTTATGTCACTAAAGAAAGCTTAGTATCATCTTAAAAGAACCTTAAAATACGCACTTTCTAAATGATATCTTCTCAGTGAATTTGCAGATTATTTGAAACAAACTCTCATCTGGTTTCAACAACTGTAGCAACAGGTATGGAGAAGTAGGAAAGAGCTACATATTGAAACTTTTAGAAAAGAAATCATGTATCATTTTCTTCTGACTCAGGGGATTTAGTACTCAGTGCTGCCTGAAAATAATACTTTATCAAAGCGAGGAGGGGGCATTGAAATTGCTGGGCCTAGAGTTAGGAGACACACACACACACACACACACACACACACACACACCTGCCCTCAAAGTGGTTAATGCGCCTCATTTTGAAAATCAGGCATCCACAGTGGTAATAAATCAGTCAATCCAAAAGGCAATTCCTGGAGAGAGAACACAAGCCTGGGAAACACTGTTCTTCAGAGAATACTCGCCAGGCAAACTGTTTGAGGAAGGAAAGAAAGCTTCCTATGCATTTTACCTACTGTTGTCAATACAGGTCAATAAATGAAATGAAATGGAAAATTGGGATGCATACAAACTTGATTTTTGTTATATTAACTTCATTGTGCTAATCATAAAGGTAAAGGAGATTAAATAAGATAAAAGCAAATTTCTCTGAAAAAAATCACCCAAACTAAAGCTTTACCATAAAACTTATTAGCATTTCTGACTCTACCTAGTATAATACAAGGTGTGTATACTGTAAGTCAGAAGGCAGGGTTTTCTTATTAAGTGAATTTGAAAAAATTTATACATGAATATCAAATATAAAATAAAATAATTATTTGAATTTAGCTGGTAAATATTAAAAAATATTTCTATAAGACTCTATTAAACCTCTACCAAGATTTTGTCAGGTTACCATAACATGCAAACAGTGAGTTACCTTTTTCTCTATTGTTTGCCAGAACCAAGTCAAAGGAAACTAGCTTAAGCCTTTTTTTGTGTGTTTGGTTGTTGTAATTTTAAATCTAAAAATAGCTCACTCTGTAACCCTACAAAATACTGGTGGATATATATAAAGAGTAAATAGCAGAAGGAAAAACAAAACAAGGGACATATACAGTGTCCTATAGAAATAATCAAAAATAACTGAATTCTTGCCAATGAAGAATTCAACAAATTAAACAGTTTCTATACCTTATGTTTATTTGAGATAAAATTTAAAAGTTACATATTACTTGGATTATGGTATGGATTTATGATTGCTTATTAGACTATGAATTAAACATACAGCAAATAAAATAAGGAGAAGGGGAAAAAAGTAGACAGCTCAAGTGAACATTCTGTGTTTGTGAAAGTTTTTCCTATGCTTTGTGAGTTACTGCACAATGGACTTTGGTTCCTTTTTCCTTTTCCTCTTCTACTTCTAACTGAGGTCCAGAAATTTACATTGCATGCTTCCCTGGGAGACATAATGCTCACTGACACCATCAATACCGGGAGCACTGCCCAGGGAAAGAGATTCAATATTAATTATGATTACTTATTGGGCATTGACCGTCTACTTTGGAGTAAAGAAAACACAAGGGACAAGGTCTCCAGCCTGAGGGTACACAGAAAGCTTAAATCAGTGAGACAAGATAATTCAGCTGATGTGCAGACAACAGTGTGTGAGTTAAGCTGAGTTCCCTCTGATGGTCACACAGCTATTTCTACTCACACAATGGTGAAACGTGACCAGGCTATTATTAATTCCTTTAGAGATCTTTCTCAAATGGTTATTTTTTGGTTATTCTTGTTCATTAATTTTATTATGTAGGTCTAGTTTTAATTCATTTCTACAGCTTTTTTTTCATATAGGCAGATGTTTAAGTGATGCTATTTGAGGAGTTAGTAAATGACCCACTGACCTAATATAAAAAAAAATTGATTCTCAACTCTCCTTCCTGGCTATGTTAGAAAATATGGTTAAAACTTTACACATATTATCTTACCTAATGTTCACAAATAAACAATACCTCTTTGATGCAAGGGTAAGACTTTGTAAGAGTAAAAATACATAAGCAATTTTAAATGTCAGGGTACAAAGAAAAAAGCAGAATCCTTTAGACTTTTTTTTTCATTTTATTAATGGACATATTTACATATGAAAAGTAAATTTTCTCACCCATCTAAGACTGAAAATTGTCTCTAAAGAGAGTGTGTACCAGGGCCAGGGATTTAGTTCAGTGGTTCCGCCCCCTGCCTCGCAAGCCCAAGGACTGAGTTCGATCCCCAGTACCAAAAATGAAACAAAACAAGAAGGTGTGAACCTAAATTCTTCTCTCTTTGGAAATAACTGGAGACTGGGAATTCGCATCCAGAAACTAGGAGGTCTTAGTATTGAGGTGCTTTAAATTAGGAAATAAAGAGAACTATCAGGAAAATTAAAGCAGAGGAGTTCCAAAACAGCACTGGAAGCTGGGGCCCAGCAGAAGGACACATCCAAGTATTTCCTTAAAGCAGGGAAAAGACCAAGTTTTTTCAGGATAATGATACCTAATATTGTATTTTAAGTTATTTGGTATGTTGTATTGAATTACAGTCCTCTCTATGAATGCAAACTTTGACTAAAATTCTACTACACAATTCTCACATGTGAAGGTTAAACTTAACTGTCAACCTAACTGGAAATAGGAGATTTAGAAGAAAAGAAAAGAAAAGAAAAATATATACATTTATGTAGAATATCCTTAGAGAGCCAAATTGTATGCATTAAACAAGAATAGGTCTATAAAAAAGAATATTCAGATAAGAATGCTTTTTGAAAATGAATGGATAATAACATAAGATTCAATTAAATTCTGGAATATAAAGTTTAAAAAATATTGAAAGTAGAACAACAAAGGGAGAACAGCATCAAATAACTAATCCCAGACATTTGTTAAAATGCAAACACTAATATTTCAGGATTACAAAGGAAAATAAGTTCTCATTAAAATATAAGATAAGATCCATATTTTGCTTAGGGTGCTGATAGAATATATGGTCAATATAAATCATTTTTATTCCAGCAATCTTATTGTAGATCTTTTATTTGATGCAAGCTGCAATTCTTTTGCAAAATGATTTCAAAACATACAGGTGAGATGCTTTACAATTAGGCTAGTTACCAAAAATCCACATAATATTTTAGAATTTATAATGATATTACTATCCCCTATGAGATGACATAGCTATTAATCCCAGGTATTCTTAGCAAGTCTGAAGTTTTCAGAAAGTCCATTTAGCCATAAAAGTCTTTTATAGGGATTTGTCTTAAAAGTCATGAAAGAAGTAAATATAAAAGGTACCTTGATATATTTTTCCCTTATCCTTTTTATACCCCACAGAGATACAATTAAAAATATAATGTTTAGTCAACTATTTAATGGTCAGGTTTTAGTAGGCTTATCTACAGTAAATGGAGAACCTTTGGAAACCAAAATAGAATTCAGTGTCTTCACCTTAGGAGATAATCAGAATTTTCAATTTTAATTTTAAAAGGTTGGATTGATTTATGTCTTTAAATTAAATGAAGAAAAATACATTATGTTGTTACAGTTTGATTGTGTTTTGAGTATATCTACCAAGAGCTCATGTGTTGGGAGCTTAGTGCTAGTGTAGTGATGTTGAGAAGGTGGAAACCGAGTTCCACTATGGTGTTTAGAGGAGTAGCTTTGGAATGTCATTAGGATGAGACAAGATCACTAAAGTGGACAACCTGGGCTTAAATTACTGGTGGGTTTGTAAAAAGAGGGAACATACTAGAAGATACACATGCATATAACATGTGCTCCCTGTCCATTTCCAGGTGATGTTCTGTACCAGTTTGGAACTCTGTCAGATCGAAGGCCACTGGTCTATGTGCCCCATCCCAGCTTGGACTTCCAGATCTATGAGACAAAAGAAACCTCTTCTATTTTTAAAGTTACCCAGCCTCAGGTATTTCAATACAGTAACACAGAAGGGACTAATGCACTCATGTTCGCAATATTTTTCCCTCAGATATGGGCCAAAACTGATATCAAAATGTCTCCAGAGATACACGTGAGAACTTCACAAACAGAACAACTTAAATATGCTTAAAATTAATTAATCAGTGCCTATTCTTATCAGTTTATAGTTCTGACTTTGCTTGTAATTCTATGTCTTTACGTCATCATAATGAAAAGACTTGAAATCTTAAAATAAAACCATAAATCTCTTTCTAAACATCTACTTTCATCCATTCAATTTTCAAGCCCTGTTAAAGTATCTCTCATCTATACCTCATCTTCTCTACAGCTCTAATCACTTTATATCTAGGCTAATGCAGTAGGGACCTGTCCTGAGCTTCTTGTCTAGTTTAGCCTGCAGCCTAACTGTAAGGAATTTTTCCTTTGCTGTGAGCTTAGCAATGGCTTCTAGAGAGTTCTACAAATGTTCAAGATTTACTGTCATGACATCCTGAACCCGTGTGACTTCCTATCAGTCTTTAATCCTGACTGTATTGAGTACCAGACACACACAAAGACAAATACACACAAACACATGCACGCACACACACACATATGCATACATTTCCCTTGAGTAAAGAAGAAGCTCTTTAAAATAATTTCAATAAATTTCCATGAAAATGACAAATATATAGATATAGCTCAGATGAGATCACTGACACACAGAAGAATCACTTAAAATTGTTTTATGCAGGTAACAAATTTCTTGCATTTTACTTCCTGCAGCTGAATAAATTAGCTATTCTTCAAATACTGTACTTGGTAGTCACATTTACACATATATTTTCCTCATATTTGGTACAATTATCATAATTGAATGCTTATTTGGACCTTCATATTTCTAGCTATATAGAAATAAACTATTACTTGATATGATCTTATATCATTACCTTAGCCTGTCAGCATACTTTTGTAACCAAAGTGCAAGAACCAGTATTCATTAATGATAGAGGAATTTGTTCAAGGGCAGGGAGTTATTGAAGCTCAGAGTCAACCTATTAAATCCAAATTACTTAGAAGATTGTAAATTTGGAAGCACTGCTCTTCTTTTTAAGATGGATAAAACAAGGTTTAGACTTATAAACTCTTGCTCACAGATTTGTTTGAATGGTTTAAGTATTTGTTTCCAGGGGATTAGAGAATGGTTTGATAATCAATACATTGATGGAATCCAATATAGTTGTTCAAGCAGAACAAAACTCAGCTAATTGATTACAGTACTTTATAGCTGACAGCATCACTTCTGCAGATCAGAAGTCTTAACATTCTTTATCATTTGATCTAGAAGGAGAAAAAAAACACATAATTCTTCTATTTCTTAAATTTGTATCTTCATTTAACCTTCAAAATATTCTTGCTTTTGTTGTGTCTGCCTCAGCTCTGGAAAATTTGAATGATAAGCTCATCAAGAGAATTAAAATGTGGTTGCTGCATATTAGTCTAATGAAATTGTCAGGTCCCATTAATAATAGGAATATATCATTTGCAATCAATCAGCAATAGCAAGGTTGTTTTCATCTTTCAAAACTATCATTTAGTTAGATTGAGAGTCTTCCTAATGTTTTATAATTATTTTTTAAAACTTGTAAAATTACTGTTATTTTCCCTTTTTTAGTTGATTCATTTCTGTCACATTTTTCTGACTGCAACAAAATCACATTAAAATAAAAGTCCTAGATTGGCTGATTTATTTACCACGAAGTTTTGCTTTTATTTTTCTTGAACCTTGGTAAATCAGACAGGAATGTTATGCTTTGAACATATTGGTATTTTATGTTATACATTATATGTATGTATTAAAGAATTAAAATGAGCCACTTTGATGACAGCATCAGCTTGGGCAGACTAAGATCCTGAATTTGAGGTAAGTATGTCTTTTCTAAATCCTCAAAATGTCTCCTAAACCCGTGAGACTATGGGGCTAATCTGCCTTTCTGTTCCTATTATCTTTCTAGAAATATTGACTGAGTAATATCTTATTTTACTTTAATTTATGCCTATACAGAATAAGAAAAACATTCAAAATTTCAGAATGAAATGAAGATCAACTTTGTCCAAAATATTGAGAAAAGTAAAATATTAATTTGATGTCTGCATGCTTGTTCTTCTAAACATAATTTTTAAAATATATGTAAAGTTTATTAACATTATTCACTACTTTCCCACATAAATAAAAACATATATGGCCTCAGTCTTATTGTGAAAACTATTAATTTTTTAAAAATTCATTAATAGCATGTTCTATTTAGTGAACATCATTAATAAACATCTAAATATGCTTTCTTTTTTTAGATAAATTTTAATTAAATTTTTATACCCACAAAAACCACACAAATAATAATTATGCAGCTTGTTCTATAAAGTTACATAGAAAAGAAGCTGAGCTATATGATCCATACCCAGATCAAAGCACTGAAAACTAACAACACCCCTGAAATCTCTCACACTCACACAGGCATTACCCTTCCCAAGAATACTCTCCTCAGCCTAACAGGAGACGTCATTTTCTGGTTCACAAAATACAATGTGCTCAGCTCTTTTTATGCATCCATTGCCTTTGTAAAATTCAACCACATTGTTTCTTGAAGCAATAGCTGCTCATTCTAATAATCTACTTTATTATTTGACTATAACACAGAATATTTGATTTGGGTTACTTTAGAGGCTGATATAAAGTCGTGACAGGATTACGATGTCTTCCTACTGAGAATACTTCTAGGATTAGGTTCCCTAGGTCAAAGGGTAGGCATATGAAGTAGTTAACCTGGTAGTTGTTGCCAGATACTTTTCCAAAGTGATTTTTCTGATTTATAGTGAATATAAAAACCATTCAATAGGTTGAATTCTACCTCTTCCAGAAACTCGCCAACTTCTGATATTTTCTGTATTTTTCATCTCAGCCATTCTGATGGGAGTTTAGAAGTATTGCATTTTTTTTTAACAGGGGAAAGTGCGAATGCAGTCCCCCACTACCACAAATTATGCAGTTGAGTTTCCCACATTTGGGGAAATCGCAGGGGTCCGCACATCTGTAGTGCAATGGATAAGCCTCGCCCTGGGAAAACCACCTTCATGATCATGGTATCTCCCCCCTCCAGGTAAGTATGAAGTATTCCATTTTGATTTAGATTGCATATCTGAACTGGCTAATAGAATATGTTTATAGCTTTATTTCTATACTGCTTGCTATTCTAAGAGTTTGAATAAATTTGAATCTTTCCAGAACTAGTTATCCCACTGGGACTCAAACTATCTTTTATGCAGCTGAGAGTGTCTTAGTGGATCTGAGCCAACATGCTATCAGGAATAAATCACTAATCAATAATCCTCCCTCTCCACTCCATTCTCATCGTGCCCATTCTCAAACTTGCGTAAAACTAGCCTGCCTAAGGGGATGCGGATTGATTAGTTATAAGCAATGTCTATTGTAGTTAAACAAAATAATGTCGTGACATTGATGATTTTTCTATTGTGAAAAATGTTTAACTTCAAACAATTACAAAAACA
The DNA here is from genome assembly GCF_000247695.1 of Heterocephalus glaber. The sequence continues at coordinate 4,091,093 of NW_004624733.1, read as the reverse complement.
AAACAAAACACAACAAAAAAAAACACCGATGACCTCATAACACAAAGCACACAAATCAGAGACTGAGAAAGCGATGAGGTGGAACACAGATTTTCCCTGCATTCAGTGGTCTACATTAAAGGCCCTGCCCATCACTACCATGATGAACATACAACTGTCAGCTAACAGAGGCTTTGGTAAAGTGAATTTAAAGTCAGGGTGTATGCCACATTCAAGACTTCGAGAAAAGACCAAGGCCCTCCATCAAGAAAACACCAACCCCAAAGATCAACAGAAGTTAACAGTATCAAGGGCCACACACACACACGAAGAAATAGAATCTGTTAGCTGGGGTAGTTCTGGGTCTTTATTAAGTACTTTGCAAGGAGGGTTTAGAAAACTATACGGAGCAGAGGGGTGTGTGTGTGTGTGTGTGTGTGTGTGTGTGTGTTCATCTTGAACATGAGAGGAAAACATCGGGTATGGGGGAAAATCTTAAGTAACTTATTCTTCAGACAAATTATCTTTGATTTCATCTTAAATCCAGATAAATTTCTAAAGTTTCCCGAATTAAGACATATTTATTACATAGTGAATTAAGGAAAAACAAAAGGGGAGAAGGATAATTAGGACAGGTAATTTGGAAGTGAAAGAGACAGAAATAAGCAAAAATGTATTGAACATCTTTTGTGCTCAGAGCTGAAAAATGAAGCACCTATTTTAGAGGAAGAACATGAGTTGAGACAAAAAAAAATCAGCTCAGCAGCAATGATTCCACACAACAATCCCTGCTGGCATCCTGGGCCTGGAAGAACTCTATGATGACATCACACAAATATTGTCACTGTGTACTTCTTAATCTTTGTCAATTCAGGATTTTCTATCAAGTCAATATAAACAGATAGAAGTGGCAATTGTAAAGTAATTTTATATTTTTGATTTTTAATTCTGACTATATGATAAAATTTCCTGCCTTGTGACTTACAAGTGGATTTCCCTTTTTCTCACTGTGACAGACACACCTTTACCCCTGCCATCTCTGCCTCCCAGCTCTCTTTGTCATACCTTTTCCATTCCCTTCATAGAGAGGCCGCCCCTCTCCATTTCCCTCCATTTTTCTCCTTCTCCCTGTATGGGAGAAGTTGGCTGGGTGGGAAGGAAGAGTTATTTATCTCAGTAAGACCACTGGGCATCTGTGGCATGATACAGTTGAGTTTGCACATAGATTTTTGAATTGTGTATCAGTCTCAATTAGCATGATTCTTGCATTGAACTGTCCACTGAAACATACCGTCTATTTGAATGTTTTATTTTATAGTAGGAAATATGGGTCTTTGAGCTCTAAAATAATAACAACTGGCAAGTTGTGATTGCTGCCTGCTTGCGGAATAGTTTATTGAAAGCATAGTTCAATCAATGTGAGCCTTGTCATAGCACTTTAATTTTGAATACATGATTTGACTGACATTTCTTTAGTCTACAGTTAGTGTATTCAGGTTAGCTTTAGCTCAATTAGTGCCTTGGACACGACATTGTGCCTAATGTTTTTTAATTTAAAAATTCAGGCTTGAGATCTAATAAAAGACTGCATGAGGCTAAATTTGGTAAGTTTCTTAACACATTATATACAATGGAAAAGCTTCTGTGTTCTCCATTTATGAGGAAATTATAATGGCAGGGAAGTTCACCTGCCTTTTTGAAATAGTATATCTCTCATTCCTCCATTCTGGCATTGCAGACTTCATGAGCTAATTTATTTATTCTATCTTAACAGATTTGTAAAAAGTAAAAGGATTTTAAAAAGTCACCTGGGATGTCAGGGTAATATTGTGGGCAGTGTAGAACTTCAAACTTATTATCTGTGTCTTAGTGGATCTTTACACTACAGAATTATTATGTTTATTTTGATCCATATAAATCACTATCTGTGAATAATCTGATACCATAAAAGCATTTATCAAGAAGTTTTGCTTTCTCTGAAGATGCCAATGATCAAGTTTGGTTCTACTTCTCTCCTGCTCAATTTGCCCTCCCCAAAAGACTGTAATTAATCAATAGCTTTTGGACTATTTTATTCATCGAGGGTGTCAGTAAAGAGCTAGAAATCAATGGGCAACATCAAGGCGAAAGTCCAGCTTTTGTGAATAAATTTCCCCAACCATGAAATTCAGATAGATTCATCTGGATGCCACATAGAAAGCTGGAATGTGAAGCCTCCCAAATAGAAGTGCAGGGAGCAGTTGCAGCGGGAAATAATGGTGTGGCAGACACAGCTCTCTGTGAGGGGTGAGTAATGAAATCGTGAAACTGGGATCAGTGCTCATTTCAGGAACGCTGAGCATTTGCCTCAGACACCACCACCCCAAGAGCCAGGCGTCCTGAGGGAAACAGCCCAAATGAACACATCTGAGATCTAATAGGCTAAGCCACAGAGACTGTGCCCCGAAAACTGGAGAGCAGCAACACTGGAAGCGAGCCAGAGGTTACAGCAAGCCATGATCGTATCATGTAGTTTGGATGTCCCAGATGAAATGTGGATGTGCCACATGATGAATGGCATATGGCCCCAAACAGAAAACACATCTGCCCTTTGCATTCTGTTTCAGAGGTGGGAAACATTTGTACAAAGGGAAAGGAGTTCGAGGTCGGAGGGTAAAAAGCCATTGGGAAGTTGATTTTGATGGAGAGAAGAAGTAAGTTACATAGGAAGAGGTTGTTTCTGTAGTCAAAAGATAGACAAGGGTTATATAAGATCTTGAAGAATATGTTCTGACTCTAATCTCCTGAAGAATTCCCAGCACATGGTTAGTATCCAAAAAAATATCTGTTATATGAATTAATGACTTTCAAATATAAACATTACTATAAAGAAGAAATCACCATTTTCTATGGAGATATACAACCCCAAGATATTTTAGTGCCCTTCTGGAGTACAGTGATATAATATTTAGAGAGCAGATGCATTGTTTAAGGCTGGAAGCTTATGTATTTTCCTATTCCACCCAGGAAGGGTACTTCTTCATGATCCCAGTGAGCGGCAGCATCTCAGCTGGGGGACATTCCATGTCTGACCGCAAGCTCTTCTAGTTGTGCCAACATTCACAGATGCTAAATATTAAAGATCATAGATTCTCTTGAATAAATTGCAAACTCTGGAAATATACACCCCACCTTTCCCTGGAACCTTGTTCATCCTCACATTTGGATGTCTAAGTGAAATTTAATAAGTTACACTTTGCTGCATATGAGGATTTGGGGCTTTGTCTAACCTTTGTCTTGAATAATTTCAGCAACAGAATTACACAGTAAATTCTGACAGATTTTTAAATAGCAAAAATGTATTCATTGTAAGACTATAAACATGTAATGTGGTATGCACATGATCAAAACTTATAACAAATTGCAAGAAAATATATATGTTTCCCATATGGGAAGTTGGAAATGAAAGGACAGTTCTTATGACTCAATACTGCCATGTTTAAATAGTTGTTCCTGGAAAAATTAATCCAGAATTCCAGCCCTGTAGAGGATATCAAAGGGGAAATTATAGAAATCATTACCATCTTTACAGATCATCTGCAACTGAAATGAAAAAAGAGTGACATCTATGGAGAGGTCAGGATTGTGAGCACTAAAGCTTACTAAAAGGTCTACTCAATAGTATTTATTTTAATAATGTTTGAATAGTCTCACAACATGCACATCATTCATAGAGATTTGGGACATGGGAACAGAATATATTTTATGACCACCCTGCTTTCTCTGGACAGACAAAGAAGTAAGTGTAAGAAGATGTAAAATGGACAACTATAAAATAAGTGTGCCAACACGGTTGGATTTCCATGTCACTAGGTTAACTTCTGCACCTAAGTAGTGACTTAGAATCCATTATGATTAATGCTGGCTTCCTATTGTTTGGGGCTATGCTACAGTTAAAACCAAAATGAGCCATCAAAGGCAGTATTTCCTACAATTAATATTTACACAAGGCAATTTGAAGAGTTAGGTCATTCGATTGATTAATTCCTTGAGATAACATGGAATGAAAGCAGCTAGGAAGAGTCACACACAGCAGAATATTTGAAGTTCTCAAAGTGAAAGAATGTCATATGGACCGTCTACTGGTTCTTTACTTCCCACATCTGTTCCATACCAGGCAGAGTAGCTTTGAACCAAAGTTGTGCTGGTGTTACTCTCAGTTTTTAGAAGTCAGTAATAACTCCGTAAACACAAACCCTGTACTTACCTTCTATGCAGCATTTATTTGGCTTGCTTTCCTCTTTTCTAGATTCCAGGCCACTAAAATCTTCTTATTTCTACCATGTCTCTGACCATAACTTTGCTATCTCCTGTCCCTATTGCTTATATTAATATACATTTCCTGCAAAATTCTGCCTTCAACTTTCTTGTCTGTCTCTTCTGTATTTGACCCTTTAAATTCCTCCTGTTAAAAAATTTAAATCAATAATCACTTATTTCAGCTCCTATTTTCAAGGGTCAACAGCTCATCTCCCCATGAGTGTTCTGTCAGCACCTCAACTTTGAAATGCCTACAACTAATCATCTACTTTCTCCCTGTATATGCTATTCTATTTCTCATCATAACTTCCTTAGACAGAAGCTACTGTCTCAGTGAGACAGACTTAAAGACATTCCCATAAAGTAGGTCTGCATAACAAATCTAGTGCAATTCTTATAGGAATGTAAAGAAATAAATTGTATTTTTTTACTTTTATGCATAAAAATAATCCAGTTAAGAGCTATATAACAATAATTTCTTTCTACAACAAAGAACTGTCTCTCGTGAACATGATCAATAAGATTTGTCCCATTGAAATTTCATCTCTGAGCCCACAAATAGAAATGTATCAAAAATATTATCATTTTCATTACCATTGTATGAAATGTAATAAAAGTATTATTGAAGTGGAATTCTAGTCCAGTTATATGCAATCATATACATTTCAATGGTTTCCAAACACTTCTTGAATAAAGTTCAAGAAAAACACTTTGCCCAGATCATTACTCTCTTAGACAATTACTTCCCACCCCATTAATATCTATGTACGTATAAAAGAAATATGCTTCCTGAGGACACATTGTGGGGCATAATCAATTCATGGTTGTGAACAGGATCTGGAAATAAAAGAGGCCCGTGGTATGATAAGGCTTTGAGTGACCTCTGAAATGCTGAGCAACCTCTGCGTTGACTCAAATTAGGTAGGAGGCTGTTCTGGTACACTTCTAAATATCATTAGGTCTCTTTCTATGTCAATAACCAGTTGAGATGCCTACAAGCAAGAATAGGCTGTTAAAAGATTAGCTTTAGCAACTATTCTCCATCTGTACTCATCACATTTACTCCTGAAGAAACATTTTTGATGTCCCCTAACTGTAGAACAATAAAGTTACTCTCTCTTTCTGAAAGGTTCTTTTATACCTAACAATAAATATCACAAATAATCCTTCAAATCCTTAAAAAGTCCACTTCCATAAAGCCATTCTAAGCAATTATAAAAAGTTTGGTTCTCTGTGTTTCATAGTGACTCATTTGGACCTCAGTTTTAATTTATGTTATGTAAAGTATCAATGTATTGTAAACATCATACCTTGTCTTCTAATACATCCCACATTCTTGATGGCTACAATGGGAACTCCAAAACTGTTTGAGAGGAAAGGAAGGAGCATTGAAATTCTTGAATTCTTCCATTTGAAAATACCTCTGGCATGTTTCACTTTTGTGAAGGGTTTGAATGAAGTTTATAACCTTTTTTAGTGCCATTTTCATCAATTGAAAAATATCAATATTAACATTTTCTCAAACAAGTAGCAATGAGAATTTTGAGATGGATCCAATGAGATGGATTTGAAAGTACTTTGCAAGTGATATCGTTGTCTTCAAATATTTCTTATTATGCACATACCACTCTTGACTAACCAAAATCTTTTATATATGAGACACATAATAAATGCTCACGGAATCAAACTGAATCTCAACTCTTCAAAGTGAAATAAAATGTTTATGAAAACAAAATTTAGAAAAGAGTCTATATCTCTATATAGATTGTTTTTACAGAGGATGACTTCCCAAATGAATACCTACTAATTGGAAATTGTGTTGGTGGTAGTTCAATATCTGGGATGTTCTGATTTAAAGTAAAGTATATCTTCATTTCTTTTGAGGTTATCAAGAAAATCGAATGTAGTCAGGCTTGATGGTATTGCCTTAGGATCAAAAACACAGAAATAGCACATTTATAAAAGAGAAACAAATAGAAAGTGATGAGGAAAAGAGAAATTAGTCACTAGGGAGAGGGACAAGGAACATGTATCTTCAGCCTAATGAAAACTGTGATTGCACTGCACTGCTTTTACATTAGTGGAATAAGTGAACATTCAAAATAATGAGGAATCATTTGCTGCAGTGAGATGCTTATCTTGTTATGAAGCTGAACTGTCTATGAATGTGATCAGACCTATCTACACCTTAGGTTCCAGGAAATGAGTTTAGCTTAGATGCTGTGCACTACACGTTTCATCTTCATGGAACTCACAGAATGAAGGTGCTCCTATTACTACTTTGCAACTGGGAAATCTGAAAAACAGAAAAGATTCCTGCTGATGCTTAAAGACAATTTTTTAAGAGTAACCAAAGTTATACTGCCTTTGTGCGTAAGAGACAGAAGAGTGCTATACAGAAGATAACATCCATATTCTGTACAAAAACTAGAGTGACTGTCAATGACATCCACCTCTTGGGTCTTAGAAGGTAATATGCAAGCTATGTATATCAGCACTCTCATGAAAGAGCCAACCATGGCTTCTCAGGAGACCTGTGAACTGTAGATAGTGTCTCTAGGAGTGCTTAATAAGAGAGCCAGAGAAGGTGGAAAAGTAGTGCAGCCCTAATGGCAATAACAATGGCCAGAATTCACTGAGGGCTTACTATGGATCAGGAAATATTCTATAGTTTTGATATCCATTTCCTTACTGATCCCTCATAACAACACTGAGGCAGATGACCAAAATAGGAAATATAATACAAACACTCAAATCTCATAGTGCAATGTTTTGCTTTTTATTCTGAAAGGAGGGAGAACAGGGAGGAAGTCATTTAAAGAGGAAGTGATGGGAACGACTGAGAAGGAAGAAAGGAAACACTCCCAAGGGAGTGTGGTTACACACTAGATGCTATGGAGGTGAATGAAAGGTGCCCGAAAAAAGTTCCTTGGGCAGGGAGAGAAGTAGTGAGCACTTGTGTTCAAATATGGTATGTGTGAGTATAGAGGTATTGTTGATAGGTGACAAAGGCTACCTGATGATATGACAGAGGGATCAGCTGAGAGAGCTGCCAAGATTGCTAATGCAGCTACCACATTGGAGTTGGGTATTTCAAAGGAAATCTGGATACAGCAAAAAAAATAGGCTGTTCTCATAACTCACATAATGGAACAGCCTTATAACTCAGACAACTTCTTAATGAGCTCCTCTGGGACACGGATGTGTTTCAACATGGGCTTGCCTCCTTATGCATTCTGTACATTAAAAAGCCTTTGATGGAGAAGGTTTTGATATTTTTAAAACATTGAAAAAGGCTCTTAGATACAAGTACTAAATGATAAAAGAGGCAAATAAAAATACATCTTTGAAAATGCTTTCTTTCCTGTCTTTTACCCTTTCTTTCATTTTTTACTTTTTGATTTATTGTGTGCTCAGTTAATTTGTAGAACACATAAAGAATGGAATGTGTGTAACTTCCTTGGTGATGCTATATATAGAAGTAGTCTGAAAAATAAAACTTCAGCTATGAAGATATGACAAGAGAACAGCAGGATGGATTTGTATGTGTTCATGTACACTCATGTTTTTATGAAGCATCTGCCCACTGCCAAAGTCTCTGGGCATGTTTGCATAATTAAAAACCGGAACATAACCAGCATGCTGGGACAATAGGAATAACTAGATAATCCCCCTCTCCTCTTGTGAACATTGTGCAAAATAACGTTCCATGTGAACTCTATCAGACTAGAAGCTAGGCAAATTACTGAGACATATTCAGTGGTCCAATGGTCATTCTTTTGAACCAATAGAGATATGGCATTTTACAGTATGAGAGCTAGGAATATCTTTCCAAGCGTAGAATTATTCTCTAGTGATCTCTAAATTCAACAGGGCTCTTAGAGAAATGTCACTTCTTCAGTTGATAAAATAAAACAATACTTTTCAGTTACCCCCAAAAGCACTTACGGAGCATCACTGTTTAGTTCCTGTTGTGTTGTGGGCCATCCCATGGCAGGAGAAATTTCAAAGAGCCAGCTGTTACCACAAACCAGCTCTGTGCATTCATGCATATTCATATTATCTCTCTCTCTCTCTCTCTCTCTCTCTCTCTCTTGCTCTCTCTCTCTCTCTCTCATCTCTTAAAGCTATGGCTCTCTTCTCTGGCTCCACTGAAAGTATTTGGTAAAGTTGACTTCTACTTTCTATTCTATTTATCATTATGAAACTCAGTTGAAGCTTCCCATCATGTGCAAACTTTTAAAAGTCTTGGCTTGTTTCTTAGCTATATTCAAGCACAGGTTCCGGTCAGATTAATGAATGACTCATAAAGCAAGGACAAAATATCTCCCTATCCATTGCCACTTTCATACTCCTATGTGAGTGATAAAGGTAAACACTTCAAGGTAAACACTGTTCATGCATCGCTTGAGATTCATCACTAAAGCAATGAGGGCATACTTATTCTCTGGATGGAAACAAAACTAATCTTATGTCCACATTTTTGTGGACACAAATCAGAAAACATACTTTTACAGCAAAAAAAAAAAAAAAAAAGACCATGTCACTTCGATTTCCTCTAACGTCTGTAAAACAGTCTGGAACCTGTTTGAGTCAGAGCCCAAGAATCTATAGATGAAAAAAATACTCTATTACTCCATTGAATCTTTATGAAGTTTTAGCTACATAAATTTACATGCGAAAGATTAAAAATGTCTACCTTAGTGGATATTGGCTGTTCATTTTTAGTTAAAAATATTGTTCCAGACAGATGGTTTGGTCCCTAGAATGAGGGTTGTCTGAATGGAGGCCTGGAGCTTGGGCCTATTTATTGGCTGTGGACCTTCAGTTTTCATCTGTCCTGATAGATCTCTCTGTAGAAGTCATATACATGAGAAACCCTAACCTCATACATTCACAGTGTGTTAAGTTTGGCAGCATAAAACTGGATTGAGTTCAAAATATATGGAAACATAAAAAGGATCCTTGTTTTTTTGTTGTTGTTGTTTTCTTTTTGGTACCAGGGATCAAACTCGGGTTCTTGTGCTTGCAAGGCAAGCGGTGGAACCACTGAGCTAAATCCCTGGCCCAAGGACCCTTGTTTTTGACAACTGTTTTTTAAGGAATAATTGTGATTACTGTAGGGGTTGGGTCTGTAGATGAAAAAAATGAAACAGGGGCCTCATTAAGTTCTCAAGCTAATCTTGTCTAGAGGGGGTTAAAACAAACTTTACTAGAGAAATTCCCCTGGGAAGCAGGTCAAGAATGGAGGTAGAGAAAGAGAGAAAAAACAGATGAAGAAAGGCACCAAATGACATTGAGACTTGGACCAAGAGACCAAAAATAGTACAGCCAGGCAGGACACAGAAAGCCAAGTCCACAAGCAATAAGTCACCCCTGCATCTAACAGAATATAGGAAAAACAAAGAGGGGAGGCTGACTAACTTTAAGAGAGTCTGTACTCACACCTATGTGCATATATATATATATATATATATATATATACACACTCACATATATATACACATATATATGTATGTATTACCTCTAGAGTCACTGTAGTATTCACTCTAGTGTCAGTATAGAGTACAATAGATATCCACATGCCTCCTTACGAACCCTAAACTAACCATGAATAAGGCACCCCCTTGCCAACTAGCCACCCACCCCAAACATAAGACCTTAAAAGAGGTCAAGGAGAAGTAACCAGACAGAAAGAAGCTGCACTTAGAACCCAGAAGAAATGATGCTAGGCAGAAGTGCCCAGAAGCCAGTCCAGTAATGGCAAGTTCTTCAGGGAAAGGTCACTCGCCCTCCTATAAAAGCAGCCAGGAATACAGGGTTCCTAAGTCCCCATCTTTCCAGACCCTCTGACCCTTTGTTTCTTATCAGGGTAGCTGTCTATCATCTCCTTTCCTCTCCCTTTTCCTCTTTACAAATAGCGTGTCTTCCTTGTGTCAAACTTTGTCCCTCTGAATTTTTACTGGGGCTGAGCTGCAATCCTAGTGGGCTGCTTGGACAGCAGAGCAGTGGTGTTCACCCGTAGATGGAACGTCTTTGGTTCCCTGACCAGGGCCCAGACATGACAATTACCATTCACTCCAGATTCCATAGCCTTGTCTACACCACTTTGCAAAGTGTGAGACATTCACAGCCAGAGTTCAAACTTGCAACTTTGTGGAGAGTTACTATCAAATTCAGCTTCCATGCAGCACTACTCCCATTCTCTATGTTTTCTTCTCTACACCATCTGTGTTCATGTCTCAGCCTAGATCTATTATTACATTTAAGCTCCTATTAAAACCTTGACCATATTTTTATTCTTCTTTGTGTATCTTCCAACATAGGCCCTGACAAAATGTTTTGTAATCAGCACCAGTTCGATAAATATTTAATGAAGGGAGAAGCAGAGCATGGTGTTTCACAAAGTAAGCTACATAACATGATTTCCGATAGTAGACAAATTAATCTCTTCATCTTAATAATATGATTCTATATTACATAAAACTCGCATAACTAATTTATCATATCTGAAACTTCAACAATATTTTATAACAAGTTAAAAATTCAGATAAATATCCCAAGAGCAAATATTAGAAATGTTAAATATCCAGATAGGTTTTACATGAATATGCCAAAATCTGTCCTACGGATGTATTTGAAAAGCAGTGGAATGAGGAAAATCAAGTGTCCTTAAGTGACCAGTTATTCATATCAAAAGATTTTCATAGAAAAAGACCAAAATGCTAAGGTTAATTTCAGGACAGGGAGTAGAACACAGGATGCTTAAGCAATGTTGGGAAATTGGGCCTGGAATTACTCTAATCTTGACTTTTCACAAAACAGCTTATTGGACTAAACTGGGTAATGTGGACTGTCCCTATAAGATCAAACACAGAAACTAAATTATAGTATTTCAGAGTGCTGAGGTACACTCTAAAGAACTGCCTTTGGTTATTACATTGTTGCTTTTTCCTCTGTAAAGTAACTTCTCTGTGCTCACTCTCAGCATATTCAGCATGGGTGTTAATCCAATTGGCCACCAATCACAGTATGATCTGTCTTTTTATTACATAAACCAGAGTGTAAGGATGAACTTAATTTGGGGTTCTGGTGAGTAGGATCTTGATATGCATTTCCTCCCTGGGTAGTAACTCAAAAAAGTTTCAATGTCCTTTCAGAGCATATGAATATAGATGATTATTATACTTTTTCACCTGCAGAAATTGAAGTGTTAAATCAAACTTTTCATTTGGTAGATTTACATGTTACTCATGATGGTATTTTTCAATTAAGGACTTCAAGCGTTACAGCCCTGCTTCATTAACAAACAGATTTATATTGCTTCTATGGGCTCTAAAGCAGTAAATTTGTTCTAACCAAGGATTATAGTAAACATAATCCAAATTTTATATCTGACATAAATACAGTTAACCCTCCATATCTAGAGTTTTTGCATCTATGTAATTAACCAACCACTAATGAAAAACATTTGAAAAAATGTCTCTACTGAATATGTACAGACTTTACTTGTCATTATTTCCTAGCCAATATATTGAAATGACAATTTGTATGCCATTTACATTCTATTAGATAATATAAGTGACCTAGAAATGGTTTAAAGTATGCATGAGGATGTACATAGATTATATCCAAATACTGCACATTTAATACTCATACATTTGCATGTTTTGGTATCCGTGGAGTCCTAGAACTAATCCCCCACACATAAAAAGGTTGACTGTGTTTATAGAGGTAGAAGCTGATGAAAATTTACTTTACATAACTAAGAACATATATTTCATTAGTCACAACCTCGTTAACCTGTAGTCCTGTTTAATTCTAATATTCAGAGATTCTTTATTTGCTTCATATCATTTTTTTAGGGAATGAGAAATTTTGAATTATATTATGTAGGTTTTCTTAGATTTTTATCTTTTTCTCTGACTTTAACTTCCATAACATATCAGTCAATAGGATCTGATAGTATGGCTGATTTTTAAAATGTTACTTTTGCTATGTTTGAGGTCCATTTAGACTATAAAATTAATAAACAATTTTACTTCATTCCTTGCATAAAATGACACAAATTAGAGCAGTCTAATAAGAAAAGTAATTGCTCCAGTAATGCTTGAAACTAGACTCTCAGGAATGGCATTTGAAGATCTCAGTGGGACATTAATTCAGCTGAAATTATTGTGTCCCTCACACAATAATTTGATTGGACTGTAATATCCTAATTTTTCTTTAGTGATACAGTATGATACCATGGAAGTATGTTCACAATCAAATATACTCTCTTAAGCAGATGAGGCAGCAATCCCTTATTCACCTAGGTCAGTTGGCATGATCAAAGGAAAATGCCTTATTTGATAAAATCTTCCAATTATACAATGAATTAATACAAATCTGTTTAGCTGAATCTATGGCTGGTGGCATGAACTCTTCTCTGAGTTCATTGTTAACCCTCTAAAACAGAAGGACGCACTGATAAAGGATGAAAAGAAGACAGAAGAAAGAATAAAATCAGTGCAATTCTTAAGTGGGAGGAGTAGGGGAAAGGAAAGAAGAGAATGGAATTAATATGAGAAAATGAAAACAAAGTCTTTGTAAATAGGGAGGGATGGAGGGGTTGAAGGGAGGGCAGGGGAAGGGGAAAAATAAGAACCAAGAGAAATTATGTAAAGGTGCAAATTTCCAATGATGAATGTCATTATATTGTATACCTGAAATGTATGCATGCCTAAAATATATTGTATGCCTAAAATAAATGTCATTATATTGTATACCTAAAATTAATAAAATTAATTTAAAAGAAAAGACTAATAGGGCACACTTTTGAGCAACCTGGCAATCAACCAGAGACCCTGCAACCCCAAAGGACCACAGGCAAGTGTCACTGTAACTTTCAGAAATATTTGCTTGAGTATTTAATACATCATTTTCTTCCTTAAAATGTGTGAACCAGCAACTCATGACACCCCAGTCATTTTTATACATTTAGTTACATTCACTATTTAAATTTGTCACACAAAGAATAACCACAAAGAAAACATTTATTGCTTACAGTCTACCATGAACCAGCCATTACATTAGGCATAATCATATATTACTAAATCTACAAAAATGATATAAATAAGCTTTTATTGTCTGTATTTTCCAAGGCAGACAATTGAGACTCAAGAACACCATGTAATTCTGTTGAAGGTTACAGAACTAAGAGGTGGAGAAGCTGAGATTTCAGTATAGACTAGTATGGCACCAGGGCCTCTGTTCTCTGCATTGTGCCTTGGTTCTCAAAATATTGCTTGGACCATATAAAGTTGCTGTTTTCATTAATCAGAAGCAATAGAATATAGACTTTTATATAACACTAACAAATTAGGAGTTTGGGAATTTAAATGAGGGACAAGACACATGATTCCATGTGTCTGCATAGCCATATAAGATGGCTTCTGAGATTGAAGGACCCTAAAATCTAATGTACCTCTAGAGAATTTTGTGAGAGTACTTAGTATAATGACATGTATACCTCTGACAGGAAATAGATCAATACTTCCCAGACTTTTATATACCTCCAGTCACTGAGAGCTCTCATTGTAGGCCTGGGAGAGGGCCTGATTTTGCATTTCTAACAAACTAAGTGATGCCATTGTTTCTGGTCTGGAAACTATGTTTTCAATAGCAAGGATTAAGCAACTATTCTTAACCATGGTCATCCATTTTTTAATGACTATTACTATTAGCAGCTGTCTCTAGTCTGTAAAGTTGCTGAGAATAGTTTATGCTATGCCTTGATTTCCCAAGCCAGAACATTAGGAACAAGGACAAGCAATTAGGAACTAGAATTTGTGTAAAACTTACTATAGCACATATAGTGTTTCTGCCGTTTTTATAGCAGAAATTTTCTCCAGGCCTAACAAAGGAGGAAATATTTAGAGAAATCTTCCCATCATCCTCCAAAGATACCACCAATTCCGAGATGGTTTGTGTGAGTTTTAAGCACTTATTAAAAAAATAAGTTCTAGAAATTCCAGTTCTAGTTTAAGTTGGAAAATAAATTAATAAGTTAGTAATCTTAAGAAGCCATGTTACTAATCCAGCAATAAAGACATTGTGAAATTTTAGATAAATTATAATTACTTTATAAAGACTATGGATTATTATTTGTCTAATCTTTGGCTGAATAAAAAGTGTTAAAATCTTATGGTTTATGGCCCAGGGATTTGGCTCAGTGGCACCATGCCTGCCTCACAAGTGCAAGACCCTGAGTTCAATCCCCTGTACCAAAAAATAAACAAACAAACAAAAAACTTATGGCTCAAAATAATAAATATCTGGTATTGCTAAGAATTCATCACCATCTCTATGTTGGGTCAGTTGTGTCTGAGTAAGTGGCCTCACTTATAGGTCTGGACCTCAAATGAGACTGCTCTCTCATCTTGACGCCTAGAGTCTCTCCTATGTGGTCCCTCATCTGTAAAAGGATGATCTTGGTCTCTTCGCACGGAGTTCCAGGATTTCTGACAGTAAAAGAGGGGAAGTTACAGTATGAAAGCTTATTTTAAGCATCTTCTTGCATCAAGTTAGCTTATATCCCAATGTCAAAGGAAATTATAAGGTCATGCTAAAATTCAAAGAGTGAACTTCACAACTTGCTGGTAGCAGCTATGAAATATTGTGAGGTTCTTTTCCATCTAGAAAACTTTGCTCCCCTTCTACAATTAGCCCTACTCCACTCACAAGTAAAATATGCTTATACCCATCTCAGGATTTCAGAGGTTTCATCCAATGTTGTCATCATGAAGATGAGACCCCTGAGATGAGTTCTTGATACAGAAACCCTTCAACTAAAAATACAAATTATCTGCTATTCACGTAGTTTGCAAACAGTGTTGAAACTTGTCCCAACAATGTTGAAACAATGTTCCCGCTTGTCCCAGAAAACGACCCACAGTGGACCCTTGAGTTATGACCAGCCTGGCAGATGAACAAGTTGTGTTATAACCAGCGTTTTAATTTTAACTCATGAACAAAGCCTTGAGTTACAATTTGAATGCCTTTCCAGTGTGGGGTTAATTGAGAAATCCTTGACTAACGCCTCTCTAAGGACATTGAAATCTGCCTGGAAGAAAGTGTGGATTAAAATTATATAGGAGTGACACTCTGAAGACATTTGACCAACTTGAGTTACAACCAGCCCTTGGTAATGAATTGAGTTCATAGATCAAGGGTCCACCATAGCTGGAAAATAATCATCCTTTAAAATGAGAGATGGAAAATGACAACTCCAATCAGCCTGTCCTTTCCTTACCTGCTGTCACTATTCTCTTGCTCAGTGGCTGCTCAGTAAGGTAGGGAAAGGAAGCTTAGGCTGATGTTGGCTGGCATTTTTGGTCTCTAGTTTTCAAGGCTGATTCTTTTTTTTGGCTTGATCTTATTTTGGGCGAAATATGGTAAGTACTGCCAGTAGAAAAGGAAAGAAGAATACTACGACAATCATTGATCTAGCCAGATTCACATTAACATATCCTGATACTTCTGGGAACAGAAGGTGATTCCTATTTAGGACTCAGTTCTAGCCCTTGTGAGAGACTCCCCAGTATTGCAATGCCACACTGCTTTTGATTCTATCATTGAGTTTTTTACTCTCTCTCACTAAGATATTTTTTTCCTTTTTTCATAATACATGGACCATGTTTGCAGCTGAGCAAATTTTTTTATCCTGCTTTTACCAGTAGACAATTTAATGGCTCATTGTCTATATTCATTTTAAATTATCTCTGTCATTTTTAGTCCAAGATTGGTTTCCTATTAATCTACCTCCCTCTTCTGAAGTCATATTTTCAATTTTTCATAAGAAAAATCTCTTTTGACTTTGGGTCATGTATCAATCTGTTGCATAGTCTGTCATGGCATACCTAGGTTCATAGACTTTCAGAGGAGTTTAACAATAGACCTTACAGTTGTATCCCTGATTTTGTCTTTGTTAAACATTGACATTTTTTTATAAGCAAGGGAGATCATTTCTTTTTCCATTTGTACAAGTCTCATTACCTATCTAAATTGTGCTTACAAACTGAGTACTTTCTTCTTTAGCCGTTTGGTAACTTATTTTATCATACATAATCATGAACATCCCAGATACTTTCAACATTTTGTTTGTAAATTTTCTTAGCCAAAGTCCAAAAGTTGATGAGGTACACTATTTTATCATCTAAGTAATCACAAGCAACATTTTGCCACTTGTTTGTTGCTGTATAAACCATAAGTTGCTATGATTCCAATCCACTATAGGAATTTTCAGTAAGAGTTTTCTACCTATTTCTCTGCCTTCATTAAATTTTTATTCACAAATTTTCTAGTCTCTTCCTTCTACTTCGTTAAATATGATACCAAATCTTTAAAATTTTTTTTAAAAGCACCCTGCTTCTAGGTATCAATTTATATATAAACTTTTTACTGTATAACAAATTGCACCAACATGTAGAAGTTCGCATCATTTACATTTATTATTTCTAAAAACTTCTACAGGTTTTTGTTAGCTCATGTGGCCTGGGTTCTCTTCTGGGAAGCTGACGTGGACATCTGCAAGCCCTTTCCACATGATTTCTCATCCCCAGAAGCCTGTCAGGGTCTCTTCTCATGTTGGATTCAGGGTCCCCAGTACCAAGAGAGGGCAAGCTCCAGGCAAAAGTATCTTTTAATATGTGACTCATATCACATTTGCTAAAGTCCCCTTAATAAATTAAGGTCTCATGGCCATGGAGAGATTTAAAGGGCAGAGAAATAGATATTACATTTTGATGAATGTGACTTTATTTCCAGTCTACCACTATAGCTCACAAATAATCACAATATTAGTTTATTGGAAACTATTTTAAAAAGTAATAACTAATTTTAACATGGAATATAATGATAAATAGGTATTTTATGAAATACACCCAAATACTCTTACATAAGTAGATGTACATATGTTGAGTGGGTATATGTGTATTCCTAAATCTGTTGTCTCTTCTGAATAAAAACCATGAAAGAGGCTTGCCCAGATACCACTGGTAAATGCATGCAATACCTAGAGAGAAGCCCACATGCACCACAATGAGGTCACACAGATCCCAGCTAGAAACCCTCCCAGACAACAGCTATGCAGGTAGGCAGGCCCCAGCAAGAGGCACACCCAGATACCAATCCAAGAGTGCACAGACTCAAGCCAGATCCCTGCCCAGATAATGGGGCAGCACAGGGATCCAGAAGGCTACCATTCTGAACTCAGAAATTGATGCAGTGCTGAGCAGCAGAGAGAAGGCCTCTCTGAGCTTACTGAAAACGAAGCCCATTGGACAAGCAAAAACTCACCTGAACAAAAGGACAGCAAGCTGCATCTGTTGAAATGAGAAAACACATAAACAAGTCTCAAAACCAGACTTCCAGATCACCTAAGCAACAGGTTACCCCAAGGGGGAAAAAGATGGAACAATCTGATACTCAACCACCTGGACTCCCTGAACTGGCAACAAAAGAAGGTCTGGAAAAAATGAAATCAGTAATGATTTCTCATATAACAGCAGAGATTGGGTCCATAGTGAAAGACATGATTGATAACTCTAGAGCAGACACAGATAAAACAATAGAGGAGCTGAGGAACATGATAGAATTCCAGCACAGGAAACAAATGGAACTCATAAAACAGATGCAAACAAATATCCAAGAGATTAAAAACCCCATTGAAAGTTTACACAGCAGAATGAGCCAGTGTGAGGACAGAATATCAGATATAGAAGACAAGATTGCAATTAGTGACCAGGAAAAGAAAAATTTCTTAAAAACAGTAAAGGGCCATGAGAAATCAATCCAGCAGCTGCTAGATGATGCGAAGAAGAATAACATCAGACTGATTGGAGTCAAGGAAGAAACAGGAGAGAGTGCAGATGACCCAAAAACAAAAAACTGTTCACAGAAGTAATGGCAGAACTTCCCAAATAGGGGAAAAGAACTTGACATACAGATAAGTGAGGCATACAGGACCCCAAATAGCCTTGATCAAAAAAAAAACTACACATAGGCATATAATTGTTAAGATTCCAGAAACCTAACAGAAGAACAAAATTCTATAAGCAGTGAGAGAAAAGAAACAAATCACATACAAAGAAAAGCCCATGAGAATCACAGCAGACTTCTCAACACAAACCCTCAAGGCAAGAAGAGCTTGGAGCA
This sequence comes from Heterocephalus glaber, assembly GCF_000247695.1. Next base: position 4,072,619 of record NW_004624733.1, on the reverse strand, counting down.
ATGTATTTCAAGCCCTAAAGGAAAACAACTTCCAACCCAGATTGATGTAGCCTGCAAAATTCTTTCAAAATTGATGGAGAAATAAGATAATTTCATGAGAAAGAGCACCTGAGGAACTTCTTGAATACCAAACCAGCACTCCACAAATTTTTAAACAATATCCTACAAAAAAACAATGAAGATCACAACCCCAGGAAACCCTGCAGAATGAATCCATTAGGAACAACAAGAAATTAAATGCAAATGGGGAGAATCCAACAAAAAGAAAAAGTCCTGGCAAGGATAAGTCAACACATATCAGTTATAACCATCAACATTAATGATCTCAATTCAACAATCAAAGGAAATAGACTGGCAGAATGGGTCAAGAAGCAAGATCTAACAATATATTGCATTCAAGAAACACACTTAATTCAAAAAGAAACTCATAGGCTAAAAGTTAAAGGGTGGAAAACAGTACTCCACATGACAGGAACCCATAAAAAAGGAGAAGTAGCTATCCTATTTGCAGATCAAATGGATTTCAAACCAACACCAATTAAGAGAGACAAAGAAGGACACTACATCCTTGTAAAGGGAAAAAGTCAAGAGGAAGAGATGACAATCATAAATATACACCAAATACTAGTTTGCAGAACTGTATAAAACAAATACTAACAGACACGAAAAATCAAATAAGCACTAATACAATAGTAGTGAGGAATGTCAATACCACATTGTTAGAAATAGATAGATAAACTAGAGAAAAAAATGAACAACAAAATACTAGAACTCAATCAAACTCTTGAACAAATGAATTTAACAGATGTTTACAGAGTGTTCCACCACACAAAATCAGAATACACATTCTTTTCAGCTGCATACAGGTCATACTCCAAAATAGACCACACATTTCGCTCATAGAACATGTTTAAGTAAATGCAAAAGAATTGAAGCTAGCCCCTTTATATTATCAGGCCATAGTGCAATGAAATTGGAGATCAATAGCAAAAGAAAACACAAGAATTTCATAAACACATGAAAATTAAAAAACACACTTCTGAATAACCAATGGGTCACAGAGGAAATTAAAGAAGAAATCAGTTTCTATAATTAAATGACAATGTCACTAGAATTTATCAGAATCTAAGGGACACAATGAAAGCAGTCTTACGAAGGAAATTCATAGCAGTGAATACTCTTTAGGAACATAGAGCAAGATCAAATACACAACCTAATGCTGAACCTCAAGCTTCCAGAAAAAGACGAGCAGGACAAACCCAAAGCTCATACAAGGGAGGAAATTATAAAGATCAGAGAAGAAATCAATGCAATGAAGACTAAGAGAATGATACAAAACATTAATGAAGCAAAGAGTTGGTTCTTCAAAGAATAAAGAAAATTGACAAACCCATAGCCCACCTTATCAAAAAAAGGTAAAAAAAAGACTCAAATTCATGCAAATAGGAATGAAAAGGGTGAAATTACAATGGAGCCAGTAGAAATCCAGAGGATCATCAATACCTAGACTTTGAGAACCTATATGCCAATAAGATGGAAAACACAGAAGAAATGGACAGATTCCTAGATATATATGAATTACCAAATTTGAATGAAGAAGACCTAAAAATTTTAAACAACCCAATATCAATCAATGAATTTGAAAATATAATTAAAAACTTACTAATGAAGAAAAGCCTGGTCTTGATGGCTTCACTGCTGAATTCCACAAGACATTTAGAGAATAACTATTTCCACTACTGTTTAAATTCTTCTATAAAATTGAAAAGGAAGTGATACTCCCAAATTCATTCCTGGAAGCAAGCATCACCTTGATCCCCAAGGCAGAGATAGACCCAACTGAAAAAGAGAACTATAGGCCAATCTCACTAATGAACATAGATGCAAAAATCCTCGGTAAGATCCTGGCAAATAGAATGCAGAAGATCATCAAGAAGATCATATACCCTGACCAAATGGGATTCATCCCAGGGATGCATGGATGGTTCAACATATACAAATCAATAAATGTAATATACTATGTTAATAGAGCCAAGGACACAAACTATATGATCATCTCAATAGATGCAAAAAAAGTGTTCAACAGAATCCAACACACATTCGTGATAAAACCCTACAGAAAACTAGAATAGACAGTCTCTATCTCAATCTGATAAAAGTCATCTATGAAAAAACAACAACCAATATCATAAATGGTAAAAAACTGAAATCCTTCACACTAAAATCAGGAACAACATAAGGATGTCCACTATTACCACTCCTCTTCAATATAGTTTTGGAATCATTAGCCACAACAATTAGATAAGAGAAAGAAATAAATGGAATAAAGATAGGAAATGAAGAAGGTAAATTGTCATTATTTGCAGATAACACAACACTATATAGAAGACCCCAAGAACTCCACCAAAAGTTTTCTAGATTTAATAATCAAACTCAGTAGAGTAGGTGGATACAAGGTCAACACACAAATATCAATAGCTTTCTTATACTCAAACAACAGACTCACTGAACAAGAAACTGGATAAACAACTCCAATCACAATAGCATCCAAAAAAATGAAAGAGCTAGGAATCAACCTAAAGAAAGAAATCAAAGACCTCTTCTCTGAAAACTATAGCACTCTGGCAAACGAGATCAAAGAAAATATCAAAAAATGGAAAGACATCACTTGCTCTTGGGTCATAAGAACCAATATAGTGAAAATGGCCATACTTCCAAAACTGCTATATAGATTCAATGCAATCCCATTGGAAATCTCAGCAGCATACTTCACAGACCTTGAGAAAACAATCCAGAAATTCATGTGGAAAAAGAATAGACCTAGAATAGCAAAAGCAATTCTAGGCAACAAAGACAAAGTAGGGGGTATCACAATCCCCAACTTGAAACTATATTACAAAGCTACTGTGATAGAAACAGCATGATACTGGCAAAGAAACAGACCCAAGGATCAGTGGAACAGATTAGAAGATGCAGAAAGAACTCCAGACACAGTTAGCCATCTCATCTTTGACAAAGCAGCTAAACACTCTCACTGGAGTAAAGATAGCCTCTTTAATTAATGGTGCTGGAAAAATTGGGTTTCAACTTCAAAGATTAAAACTATATCTATATCTCTCACCATGCACTAAACTAAAATGGAAATGGATTAAAGAACTAAATATTAAATAGAAACACTAAACAGGCTGAAGGAGAGGTTAGGTAGGACTCCTGAAGACATTGGCATAGGAAAATATTTTATGAACAAAACCTCAGTTGCACATGAACTAGCACAAAGTATAAAAAATTGGGATCTCTTCTTATTAAAAAGCTTCTGCACAGCAAGAGAAATCACCAACAGCATGAAGAGACAACCCACAATATGGGAAAAATTTTTTACCAGCTGTTCCTCAGACAAAGATCTACTATCTAGAATATATAAGGAGCTTAAAAAAATCAGACCTCCCAAATTTAAAGACCTAATCCAAAAATGGGTATCTGAAATGAACAGACATGTCTCAGACATAGAAGTAGAAATAGCAAATAAACATATGAAAAAAAGTTCAACATCACTGGTCATTCGAGAGATGCAAATGAAAACACTGATGAGATTCCACCTCACCCCAGAAAGTATGGCTACTATCAAGAAATCAACCAATAATATGCTGTGGGGACAAAGAAAACCCTTTTCCACTGTTGGTGGGAGTGCAGACTGGTGCAACCACTGTGGAAATCAGTATGGAAATACCTCAAAAAAGTAGGATTAGAGGTTCCATTTGACCCAGCTATTCCCCAGCTGGGTATCTTCCCAAACAATTAAAAGAATTATACCACAGTGATATATGTGCACCCATGTTCATAGTGACACAGTTTATAGTAGCTAAAACTTGGAAAAAGCCCAATTGCTAATCAACAGGAGACTGGATAAAGAAAATGTGGTTTTTAATAAAATGGAGTACTACTCAGCCATAAAAAATGAGAAACTAGAGACATTTATAGTTAAATGGATGCATATTGAGACAATACTCTTAAGTAAAATAAATAGGACACTCGTATGTAAATACTGAATAGTTTCTCTAGTGTGAGAAACTGAAGGTGTAAATAAGGATCAAAACATATAATAGAAAATTTAAAATAGGAAGAAAAGGTCCAGAGGGGAAGGGGAAGTGGGAGAGGTAAGGAAAAGGAAAGAAGAGAAAGAAATAAATATGAGAAAATGAAAAAATGGAAGCAAAGTCTTTGTAGATAGGGAGGGGTGGAGGGGTTGAAGAGAAGGCAGGGAAATGGAGAAAAAAATAAGAACAAAGATACATTATGTAAAGTTACAAATTCTAAGAAATGAATGTCTGCATATTGTATATCTAAAATGTACCAATAAAATTAATGAATGAATAAAAAGCATGAGATCTTCTTTTATACATTCTGTTCATTTTCTTCCTTCTATTTTACAATTACAATAATGGGTTTTACCTTAATTCATTTTATTTGGCTAAAGACATTCTTAAGACGAAAACTTTAAGACTAAATCATACTACTTATATGCATAATTTAACATTTATATTTTATACATTTTACAAGTTAACTCAGTTTTTTATACATGCTTATAAAATACTCTCCATTTTTAAATGTTCTTTTACGTATTTTATTTCTACGATTAGTAAAATGCTTACTTTCTCCACATAATTTATGTTAGGTGGTATGTTTAAAAATCTGGAATTGGGGTTGGTACCTTCTGTTACCAGAATTTTTATTAAGTGTTCTATTTCAAATTATACATTTAAATCTTGGTGAGTAAAACAAATGATACTTTTACATACTTAGGATTTTTTTTCCACTTAAGACATCTAACCAATTTTTCAATACTGAAAATGTAATTCATCCTACAAAGTGCAGTGCATGTGTCATCATGAAGCTTATCGATTGCCAGCATCTGGACTACTTGAAAGGAGAGATGTTTTGACAGCATAATTACAAAGCAGTATCATATTTTTTTCCATCCATGATAATTCTCAAAGCACAATTTTCTAATAATACTTCAAGTAGTTCAGAGCTTACGATCTTTGTTTTTTTAATATATTTATTTATTTTTGGTCTGTTTTTCTGAGACTGGATCTCACTATGTAGTTCAAACTGTCGGTGAACTCACCGTGTCCCATAGGCTGGTCTCAAACTCTTTTTTTTTGTGGTACCAGGGATCGAACTCAGGACCTTGCTTGCAAGAGAGGTGCCAGCACCAGTGAACTAAATCCCCAGTTCCCTGGTCTCGAACTCTTGGTGACCCACCTGGCTCAGTCTCTGACTGCTGGGTTTATAGGTGTGCACCATTAGCCTCAGATTTTTGTTTGCTGTTTGTTTTTGTTTTGTTTTGTTGCTTTGTTCTTTAATGATCTTAAACACAATAAAAATCGGATAGTAGAAACAGGGGCACAAAAGTGGTGTCGTCAGACTCTATACCCAGGCCTCGAGCTTTGTCCAACACACGTGGCTCTTGTTTAACCAAATAATTTATGTGGCAGATGGTTTCTAAATACCAGGATCATAACCAGCGCACACTGAAGGTAAAATCGTGAAGGAGTAGACGTGATCTTGTCCTCCGGCCTGTAGGGATGAGGTGGCACGGGTAAGGAAAGGGAAATCATAACGGCCCGGCTCCAATCAGATGCACAGGAAGAAGAGTCCTTTCTGGCACAGCACAGCGATCGCGGGCCAGAACAACAGCACTAAACAGATAAAGCCCTCCGCAAAGCACAGCGCTGTCCTGAAAGCTGAAGAGCCAGTCAGCATTGCCAGAGTGGGGCTGTGTGACCGGGGCAGTCGGGAAAGGCTGCTACTCAGGCGGAGGAACAGCACTGCGAAGACTGAGAAACCGGAGCACAGTTCTAGATGCCTCTCAGTTATGCTACTAGGCCGGATTTCCAAAAGGTCACTGAGCTCTGAAATTTCTCCTCACCCAAATTATTTCAATTTTCCAATTCGTTTAGCTTAAAACACATGTAGCTCTACTTCTGCCCTGATCCTATTTATCACCTCTACAGCATAAGAACACACCAATTAGATAGTCCTACTCCGTTCCATGCTCTTATAGAAAATGCTGTGCTTTGTCTTTCTAACATTTATCATAATTATGAATAAATATAAAATGACCTATTTAAGGATCAGTGTATTCACACAGATCAACCCTCCAGGCTGGTCTCAGATTCCTATGCTCAAGTGATCTTCTTGCTTCAGCCTCCCAAGCACAGTGCCTCCCACTGCCTATGTCTATTTTTAATAACATCTGCTTATCCAAAGAATTTTACAGAGTGAATAATACATAACTATTTTGGAATGAAACAACTAATAAAGCTTCTAATGTTAGCTAACCTAAGAGTGTTATTTCATCTCTGGGAGCACTGAGCAACATTGATACAAGTTCAGACTTTAATTTATTTAAAGCTAATGTTTGTAGAAAGGTCTGAATAAAAGATAACACCTAAGAAAATTGGAAAAGAAGTACTGAAGTGACAATCCACAGATTCTAAACTAAAAAGGAAGACATATGAAAGAAATTGACAAAAGTAGAAAAACTACAAGGTAGATGGGACTAAATGGCCAATAATTATGTAAAAATAGGCTCCATTATCTTCAGTCATTGGGGAAATATAAATTAAAACATTAAGATTCTGTCCCATCCCAGATAGAATATCATCAAGAGTATGAAAAAAAAAAGAACAGTAAATTCTGGTAAGGATGTGGGGGACAAATTGAGACCTTCTAAACTGTTGGTGGAAATGTAAATTAGTATAACAACTATAGAACCAGTATGAGTGGAGATTAAAAAGAAAAAAAAAAAAACTACACATAGGACTACCCTGTGAGCCAGCCACACCAACTCTTAGTTTACACCCAAAGGAATAAAAGTTACCATACCACAGAGATAGCAGCATACCCATGTTTATTGTGGCACCATTCACAATACTAAGATATGAAAACAGCCTAAGTGCCTATCAACAGATGAATGGATAAAGAAAATGTGGTACATACACAATGTAATGTTATTTAGTCATAAAGGAAAACAAAATCATTTCATTTTCAGGAAAATGGATGGAGTTACAGATCATCATGTGCAGCAAAAGCAGCCAGGCTCAGAAAGATAAATATGTCATGTTTTTTCTCATATATGGAAAGTAGAAAAGGAAAGAAAAGAAAGAGACACAAAATAAAAGTAGGAAAAATTAATGGAATGGAGAGAGGGTGAAAGGGAAGGGAGTGGTAATGAGAGAGTAGAAATGATCAAAGTAAGTTTTATGCATGTACAAACATGCCAAAATGAAACTCATTCTATGTAGCAAATATATAATAATAAAGAGAATAGAAAACAGTAGTAGAGAATGGGTCACTGAGAGAGTTATAGTTGTACTCCTCAAAATATCTCCAGGTTAATATTTCCCAGTAGAATACATCTTGGTTTTAAACTTTGAAATGTAATAGCATGAAGCAAGCCAGGCATAGAAAGACAAATTCTGTATGACCTCACTCACACGTGGAATCTTAAAATGTTGAGGTAATAATAAAAATTAATATAAATACTGCATATTGATCCAACCTAAATTACAATACTTAGGGACCATGAGAGTGTGAAAAGTGCATGTGTGTAGTAGCAAGAAAAAGGGGACAAAAAGAAGCTAAATCTTCATTTACAATGGGTCATCAAAAAATAGGGCTTGAAATAAAAATATCCAGCAAGATTTCTTAGAATATTATATATTGTCAAGTAAGTGATTATACAGAAAGAAAATGGGTGGGGCACCATGGAATGGAAAACAAAGGCATGTTTATGTATTGCCCTCTTTAGGTACCACTTGCAAGTAAAACATGATAAAAATAGAAATCTTCATGTGCTTTTTTTCTTTTTTGATAATAGCATCTGTTCTTGATTCATGGTTTCAGTATCTTTTCTTATTTATCTGAAGAAATTAATAATTTGTTTGAAGAACTGTTAGATTTGTACAACTTATGTTGCTTTTGTTTGTGCACACAACACGCACATGTGTGTGTGTGTTTGTTGGTCTTTATACCTTTTATTTTAAGGGCTTGTCTCAGATACTGATATTCACTTTGGTCTTTGGATTTTCATTACACACTATTTTCAGATATGATGTAATCTACAACTTTGTGCCATATTTAAGAGCAGAATTCTAATGGCTGGAATCTCATGGACTAGAGAGTCACTAGATTTCACTATTTGATTGCTCTGCCTGAGCTTTTGTGTATAGCGATAGGAAACCTATAACTTACTGGCTTTCCCTTTGCCAGGTTCACTTCAGAGACACAGAGACAGATGTTTCAGTCTTCTGTCACATTCTGTAAGCCAATGGCAGCAGGTGGTTCAGAAACCTCAGGAAATGTAAATACCCACTTGATCCCATCTCAGGACAGCGTCACTACTCACAGCCATGCCTCATTTCTTCTAAGCAAGAGATTCTATGTGAACAAGGCTCATTCAGATTACTACAAGGAAGAAACTGAGAAAGGGGATTAGACCAGAGTTTAGCAAAGCCTTCAGCGATCACCTTGGTTACAAGTCAGCACTCAGACTCACGACACTGCTGGGGGCCACACTGGGACCAGGCTCCTTGGTCCCAGGAAACACAGGTGGCCAGGAGGACAACAACAACCATGGCTTTAAAGAGGCTCAGCAGCAGTGCACACAGCCTGGAGCTACCTCACCCACATCATACCTGGAGGTGTGGAGTAAGTCAACACCTGGAGGGGCAGAACTCCTGGGACTCAGGCTCAGGCCTTATACCGGGTGACATCTCTCCTGAGAACACACTGCTTCCAGAACAGCACAACAGACATAGTAGCCACTGATCACACTCAGGGTAGCCCAAAGCTATATCTAATTCAGATGTAGTTTATCAGGACCATTTGTGTTATGAGCAATGTTGTCTAAAAACACAGCTAAGATATCATTTTTGTCAAGTACAGAGAAACAGAGAGATAAAGTTTAAACTGTCATGCCCAGGAATGGATTTTATTAAGCCATTACTAACATAATCTTATTGTTTCTTTTCTCTCCCTTTCTCTCTTCCTTTCTCTCTCTCTAAAAAGGAAGGAAAAAACACTGTGGGTAGAAATATGGGGAGGGAGGCAAGTTAATGTGATGTGAATGAGACTACTTTCATGTATTTATTCTTAAGGAAATGGAGGTAAGAACACTGTGATAGAGGAGTCTGAATGAAGGTTTTAAATGTGAACTGGCCATTTTGGAACGACCTCCCGACCCCTCCACAATTATCAATCATGGTCAGGATATTTTGTTTAGTATAAAATATTTATTTTTACATTCTAGAAAATTTCCCCAAAATGTAGATGAAGATTGCATAGAAATAGATGGACAGAGAAGTAAGATTTATGAAAGCAAAATATTAGAAAATTAAACACTGAATATTCTGATGTTACTTAAGAAATATTGGTGAAAAGAAATATTAGCAGGTATTAAATCATGTTAATGAAAATATTGTTTTTATGGGTTTAAAAAACCAAACACAGCCAGGGATTTAGCTCAGTGGTTCCACTGCCTGCCTCGCAAGCAGAAGGTCCCAAGTTTGACCCCCAGTACCAAAAAAAAAAAGCCAAACACAGAATTTATATACAATATTACATCATGTGTACTAACACATATGTAATATGTAAAAAGTACAAATGTCATTTATCAATATCACACGTTATTTAATATGAAGATAGAACTAGGAACAAATTATTATTTTTATTTATGCATTTCTATATTCCTTGATTTTCTATAATTTCTATAATTTCTTTATGGTCTGTAAAACAAAATTAAAAAAAAACAAAACTACAGAAGCTTCTTGTAGAAAATGAACCCAAATTGTATACAAATATCCCGCAAATGTACAAGGTATATAAGAATAGTGGTAGAGCAAAATTTTAGGGAGTGGAGTAAAGGTTTTTTTATTGAACTTTAGGTGGCAATTATATATATAGAACAAATATAATATGAATCATATATATAATATTTATATATGACTAAAGGAAGTCCATGTCAGTCAGGTATTAGGAGTTGACTAAGTACAATATACATATCCATACAACACTGCCATACAACACTGTATACCAATGGTCTTCTTTGCTATGCATAAGCTTTTTAGTTTGAAATAGTTCTATTTGTCAATTTTTTGCTTTTGTTGCCTGTAATTTTTGGGTCATATACAAAAAGTCTTTGACTAATGTCCCAAAGCATTTCCCATGTTTTCTTCTAGTCATTTCATAGTAATTGATCTTTCTTACATTCAAGTATTTGATCTATTTTGAGTTCATTTTTGCTTGTGGTAAGAGTTAAGAGTATAGTTTCATTCTTCCACATATCAATATCTAGCTTTACTATATCACTTATTGAAGAGATTATCCTTACTCTAATGCATGCTTTTAGTGTTATGTTGAAAATTAATTGGCCATAAAACTTAGATTTATTTCTGGATTTTCTGATCTGTTCCACTGGTCTATGCTAATACAGCGTCTTTTTGATTACTAGAGCTTTTTCATATGTACTGAAAGCAGGTAGGGGAATGTTTCCAATTTTGCCCTTTTTGCTCAGGGTCACCTTGGCTTTTTAAGGTAACATAGTTTCACAATAATTTTAGGACTTTTTCTGGGGTTTTTTGTAAGTAAAGAATCTCATTGGGTTTTTTTGTTGTTGTTGTTTTGTTTTGTTTTTTCTCTTTTTTTTTTTTTTTTTTGGTACTGGGGATTGAATTCAGGACCTTGCACTTGTCAGGCAGGAGGCAGCACCACTGAGCTAAATCCCTGGCCTTCAATGGGATAGAGCTAAATCCCCAGCCCTCATTTGATAGAGGCATATTACTTGAATGGTGTATTACTGAATCTGTAGTCTCCTTTGAATCAACAAATGGCGTTTTTGATAATCTGGTCTGGAAAAGCTGTTTGGAAATCATCAATCAGAAAACTCCATAGGGTGAGAAACTGTTCCACACCCATGGTTCTGGACACTTGTTTCTTTTCTTCTTCTTTTTCTTCTTCTTCTTCCTCTTCCTGTCCTTCTCCTTCTCCTTCTCCTTCTCCTTCTCCTCCTTCTCCTTCTCCTTCTTCTTCTTTTCTTCTTCTTCTTATTATTATTTAAAGTTTTAATTTATTTTTACTTGACATATAATACTTATTCATGGTCTCCAGTGTAGCTGTTTGATACATGTATACAATAGGTATACAGTGTGTAATTAACAAATCAGACAAATCAACATTTCTATCTTCTCAATAGTATCATTTCTCTGTGTTGGGAAACTTGAAACACTTCTGAACTGTGTAGCTAGCTGTTGTGGACTAAGGAGGCCCTATTATACTATGTAACACTAGAAGTACTTTGCTTTGTCCCAAATTGTATTTTGGTATGTATTCTCTCATTACCCATCCCTCTTTTCCCTCCCTTCCCCAAATTCTAGGGAGCTCTATTCTGCTCTCTACTTCTATTTGATCAGCTTGTTCATGTCCATTTTGAGTGAGAATAGGCGCTGTTTGTCTTTCTGTGCCTGGGTGTGGCAGCAAGGTCAGAGCAGGTCCCACTCCAGGTACTGCATGGGCCAGGACCCTGGATGAGCCAGGGCAGGCTCCTGCACACAGCAGTAAGGGTGGGGCTCCCATTGTTGCTCGAACTGCAGATATGTTCCTGTGGCTTTGGGTATCCTTTCTGTAGAGGAAGAGGTGAGCCGTATCTACTTGGCCAGTTCAGAATTGGTTCTGTCAAGAGTTTTTTACTTAAAACTAGTGATGTATTACTGAGGATAGGTTAAAGAAATAACAGACTTCAAAATGAATAATAATCCAAATGTTATGAAAGTCTCTTTCATGTTTATGTAACAGCACTGGGCAGAAATAGAGGGTGGGGGACCTCCCTCTTCTATAGAGTTAATTTGGTACTCATGAGGGCAAAACCTCAGCCATTTTCAACACTTAGCTTTCAAAGTTATTGAGTCCTCTTTACCAAGCAATAATAAAGCATAGAACTGAGTTTCATTGGAAGTAGGCTTGGAAGCGTCATCAATCATTGCCAAACTTCCCTGGCTGAAACTAAGGTAAATGCCTGTACCTAACAGCAAGCAAAGGTGAGAAATGTAGTACAGCTGTGTGCACAGCATACTGAGGAGAGAATGGATTTTGCTGAACAACTGGTGTAGTCATTTAGCTTTAAAAAGACTAGTACTAAATATTGAAAAAAAAATCTTAGAATCGAATGATGTAATCAGTTTTTTCAAAGAACTTGTTTGAAACACTTAATTTCTTTAACATGCCATGTTTTGAGTAGCATCGTTTTAAAGGTAATCATTATGTCATTTTAGTAGTGGTTTACATGTATATAAAATGTGTAGTTTTCTGTTTCAAAACATAGCTCTAGATTTTATGAAATTGCTCAATGGGTCAACTGCCTTTATAGCAACACAAGTATTCTTCATTTTTAGAGTAACCTATTTTTTTTATCTCCATGGCTTATTGTCATAGATATGTACTTCTTTTAATTCAGGTAACACAATATTTTATGAAATTGCACATGGCACCAAATTATTTTACAATATACAGAGTCCTCCAAAAAATGTATACATGCTTCAGCAGTTAACCATGCTAATCAATGTCTAGAAGCTAATGGCCATCACTCTGATCACTTCTTGTAATTGTACAAGCTAAACATAACTTGGATTAATCTCATGATGTCTCAGTGTATTTAGTATTAAAATATTTATACAAGTTTTTTGCCTGATAATATATATATTTTTGGTGTACTCTGTATATGCCATTTTGTAGCATCAGAAAAAAGTATGGCAGTAGGAATGTCCAATTTATTAAAATGCTTCTGTTATTCTCCTTGATGCTTAATGATCCTGTACTCTGTAGTTATCTCAATTTCTTAATGGAACAGGGGAGCAGATGGGGAACTGAACAAATATCATTTTCACTTTAAAATATTCTTATGATATTAAAACCAACTGATAGTCAAGAGGTAACTCTTCTTACCTAATAAGATTATATGTTAAAAAATGTGCTACCACAATACTTCAAACATGTGAACTCTTTTACTTTTATTAGTAGTCCTGCCCCAGTTTACACATATACAAAATACCTTTCTTTTCACTAGTAATAGTTTAAAGAACACGTATTTTTTCTTAATAATGAGACTTCACAAAAATGAAAAAAATTAAAAGAGCAAACTCACCATTTGACAGCCTGTTCCTATCCATTCCCATCTTTCTGTAACATTATCCTTCTGATCTTTTGTGCTCCAGCAAAAGATGAAAGTTTTAATGGTTTATGAGCCAAACTTGCATTGCTGTTTTTAAGTTACAGAGGGATAAAAGGAAAATGCTGGTTTTATTCTTTGATTATTTTTGCATATGTGTAGCTTAGAAAGTGGTTGTAAAAACTGAAACTTTCCATTAGCCTACTTTCCAAAAAGGAATATTTTCATAGTTAGTTTAGGAGAATAAACTTTTGGGGTTTGAATGTTTCAAACATTATTCCAAGGCCAAATCTTCAGCATTTAAGGCATTTCAACTTAACTTTCATTAAAAATGGTCAATCTATTGGTAAGGAGACTCACACATGAAGCATATTTACTTCCCATCTCCAGTGGTGGACTCTTTGGCACCTCCTTTGCCTTTTTCTCTGTGGTTGGGAAAACAACCATGAACCAGGGCACTCTCAATTTCAACACTACTGTTTGGCCAAATGTATTAATGTGTTTGTAATCCCTAAATATCAGAAATGATGATATAATTACCAAAGAGAACAAGTCTGGACAAATTGTTCAGACATACTTCCTATACTTAGGAAAAAATCAGTATACATTTGCTGAGACCCTAACAATCATCGCAAACTATATTTCTTGTCAGAGAGAACAACACACGAAATGTTCACATACCTAAATTTATTTGAAAGGAGCAAGAAAACTTGTTTTAATGGTGAATTAACAGTCCAAACTCCGTAAACAAAAGAATGGATAAGATGTTTTTAGCCAAATTACACACTTCAGAATTCACGCTAAAAGTAAAAATTCATGGAATTAAAATTGACTTGAAACTATCTTTTTTTAAAAAACTATCTTTTAAAACTCCTATTTTTAACTAAAGTAAAAAGTATTGTGACTCTAAATCAAATATAATGAGGATCAATGAAATAATCAAGATAATCCGACGAAGATAATAACCAATGTACTGTATTTTGCTGGTTTTTTAATACTATACCATAACAAGTATACAATCTCAACATCGTGTTTTTCTGAAACTGAAAAGAATGGCAGATCTAAATGTCTCATTTTCTTTTATTTTTGTTGAGAGCTTCATGCTTATATATTATAAAGATAATGTATCTCACAAACATTGCTCTCTTAAATTTTGGTGTTCATAATACAAGTCTTCAATGAATGAACATATCAGAGGAGTTCTTGGAGGTTTTTATGATTCAAAGTAATCTAGGAACATACTATCTAAGAAACCACAATTTTTAAACTCAGTAATATAAATACAAGGGATCCTATGATGTAATGTAAATGTGTTAAGATGTACAGAGTCATTGAAAGTCCTAACATCCCCTAATCACCTTTCCAGAAAGTCTTCAGCCCATCACTGTATATACCTGCTACAGATATTCACTTACACCCTTCTCTCTCCCCCCTTCCATTCTCACAGCTTTCCTCCCTCACCCATGCCTCTTGTCTTTCATTTGGTCTCTTTCTATTGTCTTTTTTACACTGTGGTTCTACAACGGTCTATGTAAAATGCAAAGCTGACCATACCATCTTCTTTTCCACTTAAGCATAAACTTTTATAGTTTTGCTGTGCTTAAAGAATGACGTCCGCACTCCTGAACAGAAAACATAACATTATGTCTTCTATTATCCAAATCTTCTTCCACTGTGTTCACATCTCCTCACTGCTCAACCACCCTGTGCAGCAAGCCATCAATGGAAAAGGCCCACAGCTACACAGAGAGTCATGCCTGCTTTCACTGCACACATGTCCTGCATGCCATACCATCCTTCTCCCACTCATTTTTATAGCCTCCACCAAGAGGACTCTACCAGGAAAACTGATCATTCCCTTTTCGTTGCCTTCATCATATTCTGTTCATCATGCATCAACATAGCAAGTTCGCATTGAGTATAGATATTTTCCCTCTTCCAGGCATTGTTCTGGGTCAGAGATGGTGAATGTTTTAGAATTTTTAATGATACAAACAGCCTGCTACAGCATGTATGATGTAGGTTCACCACCCCTGTTCTCGGCTGCAGAAATAGAACCAGGACTACCACTGATAATTCCTGTCCTCATAGAGTTTAGAATCTAATAGTTGGAGAATGAAAATACACAAGAAAATAAATGAATAAATAAGAACATTGATTATTCCAATAGATACAGAAAAAGTATTTGACAAAATCCAACATCTATTTGTGATTTAAAAACAACAAAAAACAGAATAGGAACAGAGGATCCTTATCTCAATCAGATAAAAGCTATCTTTGACAAACCAATGGCCAATATCATACTAAATGTCAAGAACCTGAAAGCATTCTTTCTAAAATCAGGAACAAGACAAGAATGTCCACTATCACCACTTCTGTTCAATATAGTTCTTGAAACATTAGCTAGAACAGTAAGACAAGAGAAAGAAATAAAATGGATATGGATGGAGAAGGAAGAAGCTAAATTATTATTATTTGCTTATGACATGATCCTCTACATAGAACACCCCAAAACTCCCCCAAAAGACTCTTAGAGCTAATATGCAAATGTGGCAGTATTCCATGAAACAAAGTCAACACTCAGATATTAATGGCATTCCTGCATACCAATAACAAACTTACCAAGAAAGAAATTAGGGAAACAATACCCTTTACAATAGCACCAAAAAAAAAAAAGAGAGAGAGAGAGAAATATTTGGGAATTAACCTAATCATGGGTGTGAAAGACCTCCACACTGAAAACTACAGTACTCTGAAAAAAGAGACTGAAGAGCATATTAGAATATGGAAAAATATCCCATTCCTGGATAGGCAGAATCAATATAGTTAAAATGGCCATACTTCCAAAATTGTTCAATAGATTTAATGCAATTTCAATCACAATACTGATAACATTCCTTACAGAACTGGAAAAAGTAATCCTAAAATTCATATGGAACCAAAAGAGACCTAGAAAAGCAAAAGTAATTCTGGGCAACAAGGGCAAGGTAGGAGAAATCACAATCCTGGACTCTAAGTTATACTACAAAGCTACAGTGATTAAAAACAGCACGGTATTGGCAAAAAAATAAAGAAAAAGAAAAAAAGAAAAACAAACAAGACTCATGGATCAATGGATCAGAATAGAAGATCTAGAAACAACTCCAGGCACACCCAGCCTTATTATCTTTGACAAAGGAGCCAAATTTCTTTGCTAGAGGTAAGATAGCCTCTTCAACAAATGGTACTGGGAAACCTGGCTATCCACTAGCCAAAGGTTGAACCTAGACCCATATCACTCACCATCCAGTAAATTAAAATCAAAATGAACCAAAGCTCTAAACATTAGAACAGAAACACTTAATCTGCTGAAATATGAAATAAGTAAAACTCTTGAAGACACAGGTGTAGGCAAAGGCTTTCTGAAGAAAACTCCAGTTGCACAAGAACCAATACCAAGAATCAACAAATGGGATCATATCAAAGTAAAAAGCTTCTGCACAGCAAAAACAAACAAACAAACAACAATAACAACAGCAGAGTAAAGAAACAACATACAGAATGGGAAAAAAGTTTTACCAGCTACTCCTCAAAGGACTAATATCTAGATTATATAAAGAACTCAAAAAATGTAAAGGCCCGATTGAAAAAAGGGCATCTGAAATGAATATACACTTCTCAGATGAAGAAATTCAAATGGCCAATAAATACATGAAAAAATGTTCAACAGTGCTGGCCATTTGAAAATATAAATTTAAAAAACATATTTCATCTCATTCTAGAAGATTTCATCTCATTCTAGAAAGAATATCTAGCATAAAGAAATCAACTAATAATAACTGCTGGCAAGCCAGTGGCCAGAAAGAAACATTTTCCAGTGTTGGTGGGACTTTAAACTGATACAGCCATTATGAAAATCAGGATGGAGATTCCCAAAAAAACTGAAAATTGAAATTCCATTTGACCCAGCTATTCCCCTTCTAAGTATCTTCCCAAGTGTTAAGGACATCATACACCAGTGATGAATGCATACCCATGTTTATAATAATGCAATTCATAATAGCTAAATCATGGAAAAAGCTTATATGTCCAACAAGAGATGAATGGATGAAAAGAATGCAGCATTTATACACAATGGACCTTCTGTCATGTAGAAGGATAAACTTGAGTCATTTGTAGAAAAATGGATGCACTCAGAGACCATAATGTTAATTGAAGTAACTCAGATACACAAGCTTAAATATCACATAGTTTCTCTTAAATTTATATATATATATATATATATACACACACCAATGTGTGTATGTATATCTGATAAAAATTATAGGAAAAAAAGGTATTGTGATCCAGCATGGACAATGTATCAAAAGGTATACAGCGGAACCTCAAGTTTCGACCACCCTGACATACAAACAACTTGGGTTAATTAGGTTAATGGAAGAATCATCTGCCTCTTGTTACCTGCATGTACCCAGGTAAACATCCAGATCTCAGCTGTACTGACTTACAAACAACTTGAGTTACAACCAGCCTTCGGGGACTAATGGAGTTAGTAAGTCAAGGGTCAAATGTACATTGATTAGTACAATTGTCTTACATGTTTTATATATTCTTTGGCCTATTAGTCTGGTTTTCAATCTGCATATATGATGATTTAACTTTATAAGGTCTTATAAATACATAAATCTTAAGCTGGAAATATAAAGGGGGGGTAAAGGAGAGGGCGAAAATGAATTGAAATGTGTTAAGTACATGTACCCATTCCTGAAAGTGAATGTAATCCTTATGTACAGCAAACATGTACTAATAAATCTAAAAAAGTAAAATAAAATAAAACACACAAAAATAGAAGAAGAATATAGCCACAGAGATCTAAAAAAAGAATGTTTCCAAGCAGAGGTAATAACAACTACCCAAGGGGAAATTACCCAAGGGGAAAATCAGCTCTCATGTTGAGAAAGGAGAGTAACCAACTCTACATAAATGGAGCACTGAAATGAGGAGGATAAGTTTGGGGACCCAAGGTGTTGGAAAGTCAGCAAGAAACAGCTCATGAGGTCCCTGTGGAACACAATAAGAATTACAGATTGAGGCCGGGGATTTAGCTCAGTGGTGCCGCCGCCTGCTGCACAAGCACAAAGACCCGAGTTCAATCCCTGATACCAAAAAAACCAAAAAAACAAACAAAAAAAAAACACATTAAAAAAAGAATTACAGATTGATCATATTTCAAAATCAAAAGAAAAATTTTAATAAAAGTTGTCCTTTGGGGAAAAACTCATGTCGTATATTATGTATTTCCTTAATGCTTACCAAAGAGCACTTTATATAAGTGGTGTGGTTGGAAAATACAGTGAATTCTTAAATTAAAATTCATCAAAAAAGGACACATTGCCATTTATGTGCCCTCAAAATACTCTTCCTTTCTTCAAACAAGCTCTTACCATGTTTTTGCCACTTTCTGAAGCAGTTTTGAAAGTCTCTACTTGAACTGTCCTGGCTACACTACTGTCCTGACTCAATCCACTATGTTCACCTTTCAGGGTCATTTTGACTTTGAGGAAGAGTCAGAAGTCGCACATTGACAGATATGGTGAATCAGGTGGAAGAGGGCACACTGTAATATCTTCACAACCCTGCCTTTCCACTGAATGACGTGCAGCAGCAGCATTCACTATACTTTTGATCATGCCTCATAAAGACATTCCCGAAAGAGGACTTCCACAACTGCTTCAGAAAGTGGCAAGAAAAATAGGTTAAATGTGATTGAAGCAAGAGAGTGTTAATGAGGAGGATTAATGGCAAAAAAAAAACTCTAAGAAGTTTTTTAAAATTAAATATAAAACATATTTTGATCACATTTCATACAGTAAGTAATCAATAAAGATGTGTTCTATAAACGTAAAAGCCTTATTTTTAGAAAGTAGTTGACATCAATTTTATGAATAGTATATCTTTAAAGAATCTCACATTTTCCATTTTCATTCAATTCTTAGATAGCAGGCATATGATGAATGATGTGGTCAGAATTTTAGACCCCACACAAGAACAGAAGTATTTTGTGTTTCTATACAGGAATCTCTAGAATATCAGCTTCAGAACAAAATAAAAAGCCCCCAATATAAGTATTGAAATTTTAATGTGACTCATATCAGATCACTGTAAACTGCCTTGAACTTTTTGGGCAGGAACCACTTATAATTATTTTTCAGAAGTTTAGTCAATCTTCATATTTTCCTCTATAATTTTAACATTTTTAAAGGTGTCACCAGAAACATCCTGTGAAGATTACTACAACACTTAATAAGGAGCACACACACACACACACACACACACACACACACACACACCTTCCAAGGGGCTAAAAATGAAGAACCAGACTTTCAACGATCCTTTCCTTAGTATTATAGAATTGTTCTGAGATGTTCTGATTCCCAGGATATGTACTAATAGAATGTCAGACCTTGAATATCTAACATGACCCAAGCCCATACAACTATTAACTATACTTAGCCTTGACTGGAAAAGAACCTCAGCACTCCTACTAAAATTTGTGATTTCTCTAAGAATAAAGTTCATCATTCACTCTCAAAATAGAGTAGACTTGGAGTGAAAGGTAAAGTGCCCGGTATTGGTGCCAGCAGAGATATTAATAATGTGAATTCCATAGTTACACCCATTGCTTTTTCATTCCTGTGAGGACCCATAGTTTCTATTGAAGTTTTAAAGTCCCAGCACTACCACTGTCCAAATCATCTTTTTGGAGTACATTAGACATTTGAAGGAGATATAATGATTTTCAGGCAACTATGGAGCAAATGCAGATTAAAAATGCTATTCAACAAGTAGCTGAAGGTGTCCACTATCTGATATTCAAATGGCTTGAGAGTTAATGTAAAAGTATATGGGTTCAATCCCCCAAGTAGAAAAGTGTGTTTGACTCTGAGTCATATATTCTCATTGCTGCTGGAAAGAAGGATTTGCATTTGGCAGATCTCTACACTTACACATTACAAAGGAAGAAAACGTTTTGTTCATCCTGGCAGGAACAATATTTTCCTTTTAGATTTATTTTTTAAATAACTTGCTGATTGAAAAGTCACACAGGTAAATCATTTTCTACAGAAATAATGGCATTTCCAGGCCAATAGACTTTAGTACAAAATGCTAAACCCAGCAAATCTGGAATATTCATTTCCACACTGTGTGCCAAGGGGATCAAATCCTGGCATGCTCAACCTATATTTGAATGAGCAACTTACTTTGAAACTAAAACTGGCAGATCAAAACTGAGATTTCTGACCTTTGTTCAGAGTCATAATGGCATGCTTGAGGTTGACTTTACGTTGTAATATATAAAACATACATGAAGCCAAGATTGACTGCTAATCATACTGCCAGTAGTTTAGGTTTCATTATTAGAAAATGTACAAAACTATCCAGAATTAAAATATTCCTTAATATTAGAGGGCCTAGAAAAGCACACTTTAACATTCCTAGTCAAAATTGTACTGTTATTAACCTCACTCAGACATTTTTTTCATGAGATATTTGCTACTAAATATTATACCAGTTTGTATTTACTGATTACATCTTGAATTCTACAAAAATAAGAAAATGAGGGACTATTATATATTTTCTATAGCCTCTATCTCTTTTTCATTTATTCAATGTTTATTGTTGGCCTGCTGTTTTCCAAGAACCTATATGCAAAGTTGCAAATGCAAATATCTGTTACCTGCTCTTAAGAATTTCAATCTAGTAGACAAGACAACTCTAAAAACAAATAATTATAAAGGACTTGGAAAAGTGGTATACTATAGACATGCAAAGAATGTTAAAGGACAAGAAAGGGAACAACCATATTGGCCTAGGGTGTTAGAAAAAGCTTCCCAGAGATTTCGGCGGGGCTTGGCCTTGAAGAATGGGTGAGAATTGAAGTAGAAAATTCCAAGCAATGGTAAAGGCCTTCATGCCCAAATGGCAGAAAGTATTCGTATGAGGAATGGGCCCATTTAGTTTTAGTTGAAAGAAGGGACTTCCCCAGAAATCTTGCTAAAATTAAACAACTTCTGTAAGAAAAACAGGAATATAACAGGAATATGAATTCTAAGTAATGTAATATAATGGAAGTGTGTGGTTAGACAGCCTAGGTGTGGCTTCCAGCTGAAATACATAAATGCTATGTGACTTTAGCAAGTTATTTAAGCATTTAAGTTCCAATGCCCTCGAATGTGAATTAGAGATATTAGTAAAAACTTCATATAAATTACTGTTCAGATTGAATAAAACAATGTTTTCAAAATTCTTGGAAAAGTCATGGGTGTGTCAAAACTATCCATAAATATTAACTAGAAATATCTGGAGCATTCACTTTCTATTAGCTTTTTTGAACTACATTTACTTAAAATTTATCTGCTTAAAATATATGTCAATAACCATTAGAAGTTCAGAGAGCTGTGCAGACAGAACTTCAATCAAATTTTAGAACATATCATTTCCCCCAATTTCTTTTAGAATTTAATTCATGTTTTCAATCATCCTATCTGCTAGGCCTAAACACATATCAATCTTTGTAGATTTGCCTATTCTGAACATTTCAAACAGTTATAACATAAAATACTTGTCTTTTCTCTCTGGCATCTTTTACCCACCATAATTTTTCAAGGTTTTCTCATCACGTGTATTGGTATTTTATACCTTTTTATAGTTAAATCATATTCCATTTTATGAACATAACTGCACTTTACTTATATATTCTCAGTCAGTGAACATTTTGACTGTTCTGCTTTTGGCTCTTGTGAAAAATACCCCCATGCAAATTCAAATATAAATTGTTGAGTGAGTGTTTCAATTTATCTTGACTATATACATACAAATGAAGTTACCAGGTCATATTCTACTCTTAATATTTCAAAATACTATCAATTTTTTTTAAAAAGCAACTGTATAATTTTGCTTTTCCACCAGAAATATGTATGACGGTTGAAATGTAATCAAGCTCTCAATGTTATTTATTTATTCAAATCCTTTGCCCATTTTGAGTTTTTAGTCTTTTTATTATTAAATTATTAGACTTCTTAATGTATTCTCTATATGGTTTTTATTATGTAAATTGGAAATATTTCTTACATTTTATAGATTGTCTCTTGACTTTTTAATAGTATTATTTATAACAAAATATTTTCTGTGTTTCTGATGTATAAATCATCTAATTTCTCCTCAGTTACTATAATTTGGGCATTATTTCCAAGAAATCATCCCTTAACCCGAGCTTATGAAGATTTATATCTCTTCTCTTCTATGAAGATTAAGGTTTTATTATTAGGTCTGTGATCTATTTTGTGTTAATTATTGTATGTTTTTATAGTTTGCAATATACAAGTCCTAAAGCTTTTTGTTAAACTTATAAATAGTTATGTTACACTTTAATGGTTTTTTAAAAGAGATTATTCCTAATTCTATTCTCTGATTATTCATTATTAGTGTACAGAAATAAAATTGATTTTATATATCAGTTTGTGTAAACTTGCTAAACTCATTTATTAGCACTACTTATTTTAATAGAATATTATTTTCTCTATATAAGTTCATATTGTCTACAAATAGGACTGCCTTTAATTCTACCTTTAAAATTTCAATGCTATTAATTTCTATTTCTTGACAATTTCTCTGGTTAGAATCTCTAGTACAGTGCTTAATAAACATTGAAAAATTTGACATCTTTGTAATTTTTTTATTCCTATGGGAAATAAGAAAGTGATCAGCCTATCATAAATAAATGTTAGTTGTGTGGCTTTGTGTGTACCACTTATCATGTCAGAAAAGACCTCTGTTTTAGTTTAGATCTAAAAGTTCCCCCAAAAAGCTCATGTGTTAAGAGTTGGCACTTTTGGGAGGTGATTGTATCATAACGACTCTAACTTCAACAGTGGGTTAATACATTGATAGATCCATAGTTTGATGGCATTTTTTGGAAGTGATAAAAAGTTATATGGGCCTAGTTGAACTAAGTAGTGATTATTATATTATCCAAACCCCCTTTCTCTCTGGTTTTCTCTCATCACTTCTGTCTTCCATGAGTGAGCACCTCTGACAGTCAAACTTAATTGTTTACTTGATTGGTTTGAGCAACCTAAGGGATTAGTAAACCACACTTCTAGGTGTGTATGGATGGGACATAGAAGTATGATCTTTGAGTGAATATATGTTTTTTTCTGGTCAGTTCCCCTTTGGTGCTTTTCCTGTGTTCTGCTTCCTGGCTGTCATTATGTGAAATTTGATCTACTATGTCCTTCTTTCATGATGCTCCTGCCATGGAGCCAACTGACCATGGACTTAATCCTCTGTAACTGTAAGCTAAAACTAAGCCTTTCTTCCCTTAGGTTGTGGATGCCATGTATTTTGTACAAGCAACAGAGAAGTTGATCGATACTGAAACTGGTACCAGAAGTGGAGTCATTGCTTTGACCAGGTGGTTCAAAGCCTTTGGAATTGCTTTGCAGGAGGAGATTGAAAAAAAAACTGAAGAAGCTGTCTAGAGAGAGCTTAAAATACCGTATGCAAAGCCTGCCAGGCAATTCTTATCAGAGCTCAGAAGACCTAACTGCTGATGGGAATGTGGACAGTAAATGCCAAAACATAAGGTTTCTGATTGGAAATGAGGACTCTTGATAATTGGCTTAGAGGTCATTCACACTTCATTCTGGCAAAGAACTTGTCTTCTTTTGCCCATGTCCTAAGATTTTTTATGAGAATCCATTTAAAGGTGGCAGACTAATTAATCCAGTGAAGAAATGTGAAGCAGTCCAATATTCAGGCTGTGGCATAGGTGCTGCTGGCTGCTTTTAGCTAGATTTGTAGTGGGAATAAAGAACAAATAGCAGAGCAGAAAGAATTGAAAAAATTTTAATGTCAGCCAGAAAAGAAAGCACTTGTAAAGTTGAGGCCAAAGAATATGTGGTTCCCAAAAAGGTTAATGACATTAAAAAGTATAAAGCACTCTGGGATTCTGAGGCAGGAAGGTCATGATTTGAGCTCAGCCTGGGCAACTCAGTAACTTACCAAAATACTAATTGAAAATAAAAAAAAAATACATAAAAAGGGCCAAGGATGCATCTCAGCTAGAAGTCTCTGGGTTAAATACCCAGTACCCCAGGAAATGTAAGTAATTTGATCCAGGACAAGAAGGATATCTTGAAGGCCTCTCAAGAATCAGCAAAACCTCATCTAGTACATGCTCAAGGGCAAAAAATTATAAACTTTTCATTTGAGAAGATAACTTTTGGGCCCATGTTAGAGAAATTTTGCCTAGGGAATTGGTTTCCTGGGATTTGTTTCATGATTGTCATTCACCAAGGCACTCAGATACCTTCCCAGTCATGGCCCAAGGGGGCCTTCCTACTGCTCGCACTGGTGGGTATTCTTGGCATTATTCATGTGATGATAGTTTTAAGGTATGCACATGTCCAGCCCCCTGAGTTAGGGGCCTCTCTAAGCTTGGTGCTTGAGGGTGCCATCTGGCCAGACTAATAAAGGTCTGTTTTACTTTCACAACTGTCCGGTGCGTTCCCTCCCAGGTGATCTTCGCTGTAGTCAGCTCCTCAGAGCATTTGGTGAGGCCCACGGTCTTACAACATGTCATCATGCAACCTATACACCAAACAGGGCTTTATGACTAAATATTTTCCCTGTTGATTTTGGTCTTGCTTGTGTGCTATTCTTTTCTATCCTCTTATTCTTGCCTTTTTGAATGGGAATGTTTACCCTGCCCCATTATATTTTGTGATTAATTAACTTGCTTTATAAAGCCCTATAAATTTTGTAGGAATTTACACATAAGGGTTTACCTTGAATTTCAGAGGGGACTTTTGACTTGGTCATTTGAGCAGTGCTGAAACTGTTGAGACTTTGTGGAAGGAATTAGTAAATTTTAAGTTTTATGTTTGATAGTTATATCCAGTTATGTGGAATTACGAACTGATTATTGTCTTTGTTTGGAGCTTAAGAATGGTTTAAGAAGATATGTTTGGGTGTCAATTTGAGAAGGGGTGGAATGTGATGGTCATTCTTGTTTGTTGTCCTGAATGGCTTAGGAGCCACCAAGAGGATTAGCCAAGCATATTTCTAGGTGTGTCTGGGTCTGTTATGGAGGCATGACCTCAACAACCATTACTGGTTCTTTGTCCCTTTATCTCTGGCACTCTTCCTTTGTGTCTGTTTTTCAGACACCATGAAGTGAGCAGCAGAGTTCTACTATGCTCTTTCACCATGATGATGTTCTTGCCATGGAGCCAGATGACCATGGGTAAAATCCTCTGAAACCCTGAGCTAAAAGAAACCCTTTCTCCTTTAAGTTGTAGATGTCAGATATTTTGTGCTAGCAATTGGAAAGCTTACTGACACAGCAGCTTTGCCCTGACACACCATTCCTCCTTGAAAGAGGTCCAAAAGCAATGGAGCCAAATAACTATGAACTGGAACCACGGAAACCTCTAATGTCACAAGACTTTTCTTCTTAAGTTGTTTATATCTGATATTTTGTCACAGCCATGGAAAGCTAACACACTGTATTCCTAATTAAGAGTTGATTTTGGTTTTATTAATCAAATGGTGTTAAGATTCTGTCAAATGTGTTTTCTGTGTTGAGTGAAATAATAATTTGCACTTTTATTTTTTATGCTACTAACAGTACAGTATATTACATTAATTACTCAATTTTCAATCTTGAACTCCTAAGTAAAATCTACTTGATCACAGTGTATATTAGTTTTTATATTTGCATGGATTCTGAATACTAACACTCTGTTGAGGACTTTTTTTATTTCTCTATTGATAAATAATATTGGTCTTTTATTTTCTTTTTTTGTATTATCTATCCCTGGTCTTAATTTAGATAATATTGGTTACAAAGGAAGAATTGGTAAGTGGTTTTGCTTCTTCTACTGATGGATATAAATTAACTGATATTACTTTGTTGAATAGGTATATGTTTACAGTCTTAAATAGAAAGCAGTCACCACACACTTTTCTCCCCTTGTGCACAATTTGTCCAATTATCAAGTTCTTGCATTAGTATGGTATGTCACAATCACTGATAATGATGCATTACTAAAAGAGAATGTCCAAAATTAATATTAGGCTTTATTCTTTGTGTTTTATATTCATGGTTATTAGACAATGCATAATGACATTTTCCCATCATTATTCTATCATACAAAACAATTTCACTGTCTAATAATTTCCATATACGCTAACTTTTACTATACTGTTTTCCCAATTCCCCCAAATGATCCATTTTTCCTTCCTGCTCTCTCCCCAAACTTTGGTAATCACTTTTTTTTTTCTTAAATTTTTTTATTGGTACATTTTAGGTATACAACACATTTACAATTCTCTTTGGGAACTTGTACCTTTACATGATGCATCTTAGTTCTTTTTTTTTCCCCATTCCTAACCCACCCTTCCCTATATACAAAGACTTTATTTCCATTTTTTCCATTTCTCAGCATTTTTCCCATTTCTCAGCATTTTTCCTTTCCCTTCTTTCCTTTCCCCTGCCCCTCCCACTACCACTACCCTCTGGACCTTTTCTTCTTATTTTGCATTTTCGATTATTCATTCTAATCATTGATACATTTTAGGTATAAAATATAATGACATTCATCATTGGAAATTTGCACCTTTACATAATCTC
>NW_004624733.1:3944143-4040185 GCF_000247695.1 Heterocephalus glaber | reverse complement strand
GATCTGGAAGTCTGGTTTTGAGACTTATTTACATGTTTTCTCATTTCAACTGGGTGAGGGGGCTGTTAGCACCTGCATGGATTACTCCTCTGAGCCAGGAGAGGTGGGACAGAGGCCGGGAGCAGCGGTAGGGATGGTGACCCAAAAGCCCTTTCCTGTGGGCTGGGAGCAGCGGGAGGGATGGTGGCCGGAATCCCCTTCCTCTGGACCAGGAGCAGTGGGATGGCGGCTCAGAAGCCCCTACCTCTGGGCCACTAGCAGCTGAACAGAAGGTGGCCCAAAAGCCCTTTCCTCTGGGCTGGAAGCAGTGGGGAGGGATGGTGACCAGGAAGCCCCTTCCTCTGGACCAGGAGCAGTGGGACAGCAGCTCAGAAGCCCCTATCTCTGGGCCAGGAGCAGCAGGACTCAGTACGTTGGTCTGGTGGTCTAGTGTCCTCTGCGTCCTTGTAGTGTGGAACCAGGTGTCTGCCTGTCTGCAGTGGGGTGATTCAGCATCTTCTGCGTGACTTGGGACCTCGGTAGGGCATGCACAGACCTGCCTGTCTGCAGCGGGCTGATTAGGCATGGTCTGTGTGACTCAGGACCTCAGTAGGGCATGCACAGACCTACCTGTCTGCCTGGTAATCACTTATTATTTGATAGTTTTTATATTTTCTAGAATATAATACAGTTGGAGTTATATAGTACAGCTTTTTGTGACTGGCTGCTTTCATTTAACAATTTGCTTCCAAGATTCCTCCATATTTTTCATGCCTGGATAGCTTACTTTTGCACTTTTCTTTTTAAATCACTGAACAGCATGATTTGTTTATTCATTCACCTAGTAAAGGACAGCTTGGCTACTTCAACATTCTGGCAAATATAAGTAAAGTTACTATAAACGTTCATGTGAAAGCTTTTGTGACCATAACTTTTGAGATCATTCGAGCTAATACAAGGAAGCACAATTCCTGGATCCTCTGAGAACTGCATGTTTAGTTCTATAAGAAACTGCCAAACTATCTTCCAAAGTGACTATACTATTTTGCAGTCCCAACAACAACAAATGTATTTCTATTGCCCAATATTTTAGCCAGCATTGGGTATTGTTGGTCGTTTGAATTTTACACATTCTAGTACACATGTAGTAGCATATTTATTGCTTTTTAACTTCCAGAATGATGTGTGATGTTACACATATTTTCATATGCATACTGTGTATCTGTATATCTTCTTTGATGATGTGTCTATTCAGATTTTTATCCCCTTTGAGGTGGATCACTTTGTTCTTTCCAAATTAAGCTTAAATCTTCATTGTTTAATTTGTCCATCAAAATTTCATCACATTTCAAAATTCTTAAAAACGTTTTCTCTCAATCTGTAGCTTGTCTTCTCATTCTCTTAACAGTGTCTTTCACAGAGAAGATTTTCGCCTTTATTAAATTCAATGTATCAATTTTTGAAATTTTATTCTTGAGTATTATATCTAAAAACCCTATGCCAATCTCAATCACCTGGATTTTCTTTTTTCCTTTAAAAATTTTGTTATAGTTTTATATTTTATATATAGATTTATCATACAATTTTAAAATTAATTTTTGTGAAATGTATAAGATGTCTACATTGTTTTTGCATATTAGAGACAAATTGCTGTAACTATTTTCATTGGAATGCCTCTGATGTTTTGTGGATACCCACTTGAATATATTTGTGTGTGTTTACTTCTGGGCTTTTTATTATATTCCAGCGATGATTTATTTTTACCAATGTTATTATTTGGTCAGTACCATGCAGTGGTAGTATTGCTAAACCAGTTGATTACTGTAACTCTATAGTAAGTCATGAAATCAAGTAATGTCAATCCCCAAATTTATTTTTCAATTTTAAATTTTGTGTTGACTGTTCTAATGTTTATTTGGTTGTTTTTGTCTTTTTCGATAAGATTTGGAGTTAGATTGCTTTTATGCACAAGATAAGTTATTGGGAGTCGGAATATTTTGAATCCATAAATCAGTTAGGGAGAACTGACAAAGATTTGGGGACTACCTATCCATTAATATAGAATATCTCTTCATTTAAATATTGTTTTCCATTAGAGTTCTACATTTTTCTTCATGTAAACTTTGTCATGTTTTGTTAAATTTATTCCATATATTTTC
Source organism: Heterocephalus glaber (assembly GCF_000247695.1). The sequence continues at coordinate 4,038,047 of NW_004624733.1, read as the reverse complement.
ATTTTTTGGCAGTAATGCAGTGATATATTTTTAAATTTCTAATTCTAATTGTTCCTTTCTTATATATTGTGAGGTTAATGATTCTAAAATCTTCTTAACTAAATTTAATTTTAACTGGCACACCAAAGTATTATACATTTTAATGAGGTAAACTGTAATATTACAAGGCCCATATTGTTACAATTTCATCTCAAATATCTTTCAAAAGCTCATGTGTTAAAGCCTTGGTCTCCAGCTAACGGCACTATTTGGAAATGGTGGAACCTTCAAGAAGTAAGCCCTGTTGAAGGAAGTAGGTTACTGAGAATTAGCTCTTGAAGGGTATTTTGGGATTCTGATACTTTCCTCTGTTTTTGCTTTCTGGCTGTCATGAGGTAATCAGCTTTCTCATGCCAGGGACTTCTGACATTATTTACTGCCTCACCATAAGGTAAAAGAAACCATTGCAAGGAACCATGGACTGAGACCACTGAGATATCTGAATTCATAATCAAAAGAATGCTTCCAGCTTTTAAAGTTTTTTCTCAACTATTTGATCACAGAGATGAAAATCTAACACATGTATAGAGTCTATAATATTCAAATCATGTTAAATATAACTTTATCCTCAAGTTATTGGGTTTTATGTATGAACCTTGCAATAATTACTTATTTGGTCTGAGATAATTTTTATTGATGATTATTGGAGATTTCTACATGGATAATTATATCCATGTGAACAAATAGGTTCCTTTCCAACCTTTTTAAATTTTGTTACCTATTTTTTATCTTACTGCATTAGTTTATGACTTTTCACAATATTATTAGTAAGAGGGATAAGAGGGAACAGTATTATCGTATTCCAATTCTAAAGGAAAAGACATTTAGTTTCTACCATTTAATAAGATGCTAACTGAAATTTTTAGTTCATATTCCTTATTAATTTGAAGTCCATATTAATTCTTAGGTTTTGCATGTTTTATTCATGAAAGAGTGTTATATTTTGTCAAATGATTTTTTTTCTCTAACCATAATCACATGATTCTTTTCTCTTCATTACCCTATTGATATGATGGATGTTAACTGATTTTCAAATGTAGAATCAGGCTTGTACACCTAGGATAAATCATGGCTGGTCATATTCTATAATTTTATACACTCAGGTTCAATTTGATAATATTTACTTAAGGATTTTTTGCATATTTGTTCATGAGAGACATTTTTCTATATTTGTGACTTCTGGCAATATTTTTATCTGGCTTTGGTATTAGGTAAAGCTGTTCTCATAGAATGAGGTAGGAAGTGTTCACTATGCTTCTGTTTTCTGGAAGAAATTGTAGAAAACTGATATTATTCCTTAAATATTGCATAGACTTCATCAGTGAAAACATCTGAGGATGTTACTTAAAGGTTTCAAAGATTCTCAATTATTTATCTAGTAGAATTTTTAGTAAAAATTTTTCTAGTAGATTACTCAGATAATCTACTTCTATGAATATGCAGTTTATCTCTTTCAAGGATTTGGGTCTTTATCTGTCATCAAATTTGTGCAATTAGAACTGTTCATGATTTTAATATCTTTAAAATATCCAAATGCACAGGATTAATAATTATATTTTACTTCTGATACTTATAATTCATGTCCTTTTTATTAGCCTCAGCAAAGGCCTATCAATTTTTTGAACTTTTCAAAAGAGCAACATTAGTCTTAATGATTTCTCTGCTAATTTCTGATGTGAAGTTTTACTAATTTTCCCTTTTTTATTATTTGTGTAATCATCTTGTGTTCTGACTTGTGCTTGTTTCCTGATTTCCTAAATTGGAAGTCAAAATTATTAATTTTAGGCCTCTCAATACCATAAATTTTTACCTAAACACTATCTTAGTAAATCCCTGTCTTAGTTACTTTCTGGTCACTGAGAGACAATACCTGATACACACAACTTCAAAGAAGAAAGGTTTATTTTGGCTCACAGCAGGCAGAGGTTCCAGGCCTACAAAACAGGGCATCAGGGCAGAGGGGAATCGCTCATGGATTGCAGGGAAAAAACAGAGCTACCAAAAGCCCGGCCTATGAATGCATAACATCTTCAAATGTTGATAACATCTTCAAAATGTACTTTCATTTGTCCAAAATAGTTTTAATATTTTTAATAATTTTCTTAAAATGTATTATTTGACCTATGGTTATTTGACAGAGTGAATTGTTTTAATCTCCAAATATTTCGAGACTTTTTATCTACATTTACTTTGCTGATTTTTAGTTGATAATGTGTGTTTTATGAACCAGGTATGGTTTGTTGTCTTAAATGTCAACTAAAGCTTGATAAGAACATATATTCCACTTTTTTTGAAGGTAGCATTCAATATAGGTCAATTAGATCAAGGTGATTTATGATGGTGCTCTGTTTAATTATTTTCTGCTCACTGAATCTGCCAATTATTTATAGAATTGTGTTAAAGTCTACAGGAAAAATAATGGGTCTATTTTTATGTGGTTCTATTAGTTTTAATTCATGATTTTTTGATTCTGTTTTTAGGTGCATAGAGGTCAAGGAAAGCTACGTCTTCCTGAACAATTAACACCTTAATCATTATGTAATATCTATCTTATCCTTAATAATTTTCCTTGTTCTAAAATCTACATTGTGTGAGATCAATATATCTACTTTAGCTTTTCTTAATTATTACTAGGGTGATACATCTTTCTGTACTTTTTCTTCTAATCTTTGTCTTTAAAGTGAATTAAAGTGAGTTTAAAGTAAATTTCTTGCAGACAATGTACATATGGGTCTTATTTTTAGTCTACTTTGATAATCTCTGTCATTTAATTGGTATATTTAAGACCATTACATGTAAAATGATTGCCAATACAGTAGGATAAAAATCTATGATGCTTGTAATATGGTTTTTTTGTTGCATTTGTTTTCTTCTTTGTTTTTTATCTGCCTTCTATGGCATTAATCATTTTATATGGTTCCAATTTCCTTCTTTCTTAGCATATAAATCATATTCCCCTATGATTTGTAACACAAACTTCAAGCTATGCTATGCCCATTATTAAATGATATTGAACTCTTTCTATACAGTGCAGATACTTTATATCAGAGTATTATCCGTTCATACATCCTGATTCACTTAATATCACTGATTATTTTTCCAATTAGTGTTATAACCACTGAATATATCATTGTCATTATTTTAATCAGTTTTCTTTCATAATGATTAAGCATAAGAAAATTAAGAGATGTATTTAGCTGAATTTATTCTCTTCTGTTGTTTGTAAATGTGATTTTTTTGATCCATATTTTAATTTTTCAATAAGTTAATATTTGATGTTTCATAGGGTTAACAAAATTATATTTCATTTTTTTTTCAAAATTATATTTGTATTAGGTCATTAATGGGATTAAACTTCTCTGAATTTTCTTTCATTATCCACTTAAAGTTCTTCCTTCTATCCTCTTTGCTCATTTCCTCTCTCATTAGTCACTCTACCCTCCTTCCTTTCTTATATATAAAAACTATTTTTAAAACTCACTTTTACTTATTTTATTTTACAGTGTATGTGAGATGTATATATTAATGAACAACCATATTTAATTACTAACATTGTTTTTATGTCTAAAGTGTCTTATATTAATCTGTCAGGTTCAAGTTCTCCTTTGCCAAAGGTCCTGGCTTAGGTGTTCTAACACAGGATTTCTTCTAGTTTATAAATTGGATATAAAATCTCCATTAAGGCTCTCCTACTTTCTACTTATAAATCTCTCCCTTTACTTATTTTGTCTCTTCCCATATATATTTTTCAAGCCCCCTTTCCACATCCTTTATTCTTTCTAGGTATAAAAATATGCTCAAAACTACTTTATCTCTTTCCTATTCTCTCTTTTGTTTCTTTTTATGTTTTCTGTTTTCCCTCTTTTATTTACTTTTCAAATACTTTTTGTTTTAACTTCTCTTAGGTCTCAGCCCTTTCTCTACTATTACTAATTCTTTATACTCCTGAGAATTTGAAAGAATAGAAAACTTGCTAAACAAGCTCTAAATTGTATATTGATACATGATTGATTCTTTGGATGTCTATATTACAGTATTTGTTTTCTCCTTGCAATTCAGTGTAGGGAGCAAGCCTGGAATCAGTTGAGCAGGTATATTGTACTGACTCACACCCAAAGTCAATGGCATACCACAGGGAGAAAGGCTGTGAGATTTCTAGTAGAGTGGCAAAGATTTTTAGCCCAACTTATCTAACACATTCAACACAAAAACACAAGAATCATGGGAAAACATGGCAATCAGATCCTTCAAAAAATTCATTAACTCCCTAAAAGTTGATCCCATGCACACTGAAGTGGACAAAGTTTGAGGCAGAGAGCTCAGCAAACAAGTAGTAAAGTTTGAAATAAATAAAAAAGAAACAAATAAGCAAATACATGAAAAATACTGAAATATTCAATGATCTCAAAGAGGATGTAGTAGATGAATAATTCAATTAAGATATTCAAGAAACTTACAGAAGACGTAAACACATAAGCTGATTGAATTAAAGAAGGCAATGCAGCTTATCAATGATGATTTTACTGAAGAATTAGGGTTTATCAAAAGAAATCAAGCAGAATCCCAGATGACAATCACAATTGGAATCTATGATAATAGATAGGCCAATCAGAGGAGAGAATATTAGGACCTGAGGACAATGATGTAATATAGGTCACTTATTCAGTGATATTCTGAAAACAAGAAACCATGGGAGGTTCACTCAAGGGCTTCTAGATAACCTAAAAGATAAAACCAAAGAATTAGAGGAACAAGGAAGGGCTAGAGCAGGAAACTGAATTTATAAAATAGTTATTTACTGAATTCATTGCAGAAGAATTTCTAAGTCAACACACGAATAGATACCCATGTAAACAAGGGAAACAGATATGACTAAAAAAGTTTTGAAAATATAGAAGAAATGGATCAATTTCTATATACATATGACTTACTAAAATTGAATAAAGAATATACAATCCTAAATACTCCAATAACACGTAATGAAAACAATGCTGCAAAAAACACTCTACCAACTAAGAAAATCTCAAGACCTGATCAATTCCCTACTGAATTACACCAAAACTTCAGAGCAAAATCAATATCAGTACTTTTCATACTCTTTGGTGGAATTGAAAGGGAAGAAAATAGTGCCAAACTTGTTTCTTAAAACCAGCATTACCCTAACATAAAAAACCAGACAAGCACTCAACAGAAGAAGAAAGCCACAGACCAGTATTCTTAATGAATATATATGCAAGAATTCTCAATAAGATATTTGCAAACAGGATGCCATGAATCATTAAAAAACAACAACATCATGAGCAAGTTGGCTTTATCCCAGTAAGACAAGAAGTTTGTGTTTTTTTTCTTTTTAGGTTTTCTATCTCTACTGATGTATCATTTTAGTTGAGCACCATTTCTTCTATTTTCTCTATATATTCCTTTAGTTCTTTGAGGATCTTCAAGTTAGTTGCCAGGCTCAGAAGTTCATAGTGTATATCCAGAATCTAGGAAATTAAGGCAGGAGGATCACTTGACCCCAGGCATTTAGAACTAGCCTGAGAAATATAGCAAGAGGTTATTTAATAAAAACAAACAAACAAAAACCAGGTGGTTTCTAGTCTTTTGTCTCATATCTGCCATCAGGACATTTTTCAGGGACAGTATCTGTTAATTTCTAATTTATTTTTATGTAGGCTACACTTTCCTGTTTCTCTGTGTTTTGTGATTTTTTTTTTAGTTATTGCTGCTGAAAACTGGACCTTTTAATCTAATAATTTAGCATCTCTGAAAATCAGATTTTACTCCTCATGGTTTTCTATTTTTTCTTTATCAATTTAGGTTTTAAAAATTATTGTAAGTTGTCTCTTGCAAACCATCAGTCTTTTGTGTAAATCTAAGGCCTTTCCTGAGCTTGTAGCATGGTAAATTCTCATATGCTTTTCAATGTCCCACTCTTGAATGTCTCCTTCCCAAAATTAGAGAAAGGGAAAAATGAAAGGATAGAAAAAGAGAGCAGTTGTCTTTAAAGGTCTTGGGAGTCACTTCAGCCAGAAGGGAAAGTGGTTAAAACAGTGAAGAAGGTGAGGAAAACAATGCCTGTCGGTCTCTTTGTAACCTGAGCACAGATCCCTGAGTTCTGGAGAACAACGTGCTTTTGACGCCTCTGGGTTCCTATGAGCTGAGTGAACACTGTCCCTAAGTATACACACAGCCATCTGTAACAGGGAGAAGCTGTTGGGGGCACTTAGCTGCTATTGTGAGTAGGTCGGGTATTGACCAAACTTACTAAAATTTACTGTTCAAGACTTTAGTAGAGTCCATGTTTCCCAAATCAGTTATATCAGACAAATTTTCCCAGTGCAAGTATTGCATCATTCAGGAAATAAGTCCCCATTCCTTCCCATTTTGTCACCTTTCCAGAATCTACTCATTTAAAATAATAATTTCTATAATATACTAATTTACATTCCCACCAACAGTGTATAAGAATTCCACTTTCTCTGTATCCCAGCCAGTGTGTGTTATTTTTTGTCTTTTTTATGATAGCAATTTTAACTAGGATGAGGTAATACCTCATTGTGATTTTTATTTGCATTTCCCTAATGACCGGTAAGATCAAGCATTGTTTCAAATACTTGGTGGCTATCTGTAGATCTTCTTATGAGAAGAATCTAGTTCTTTATTACATTTTGAAGTTGATTTTTTGGTATTTTGGCGTTCAGACTTATGAGTCCATATATTCTGGACTCAATATCTTACCAGAAAAATAGTTTGAAAATATTTTCTCCCATTCTGTAGATTTTCTCTTAATTTTGTTATTTCCTTTGCTGTGAAAAAGATCCTTAATTTCATTTAATATCCTTAGTTTATTTTTATTTTTGTTGCCTTTGGGGGGTCCTACTTAAAAATCATTGCCTACACCAAGGTCATGAGTTATTTCTCTGTTTTCTTGTAATTTCATAGTCTCAGGTTTAAGACTTTGGTTTTTGATACATTTTGAGGATATTTTTGAGTATGCTAAGAGAAAGGGATCTAGTTTCATTCTTTTGCATATATATTTCCAATATGGCCAGAACCAGTTAGTGAAGAAACTGTCATTTCCCTAGTGTGTGTTCTAGGAGTCTCTGAGTTTTATGAAACTTGAGTTTTGTGATTAAAAAGTTCATAGTTTATCAGATAATATTTTTATATAGATGTCACTTAAAAATAGAATAACAAGAAATACAAAGTGAAAAAGAATTCAAATCAAAAGAATTAAATTTTATCCTATTTTTAAAAACACATATTGTGAAAAAATATTAAACCTATTGTTTATTTTACTTCCCATGCATTTGCATGTACATACATGACCATATACACACCCCTCACTCATTTCAAATATTCTTAGAAGTACACTTTAAAATTTCCATTATCATCCTAGGCTAATGACCACAATGTGCAATGCACTGTGGGTATTTGTTTGTTTGTTTATTTTGTTTATCTTGTTTGGCAGGGAGAAGTTTGAGAAAGGATCTTAGTATGTAGTTCAGGCTGGCCCCGAACTCATGCTGATTCTCCTGCCTCAGTCTCCTGAGTGTGGGGATGACAGTTATGTGCTACCATGCCTGGCTACAATGCACTAAATTTAAATTATTAAAGATTTATGTAATAATTCATAAGACCCCCCCATTAAAAATAATTTATAATAATTTAGACAGGTAAGAGACAAAAGTTTTCTTTTGATAAAACTGTGAAGAAAGTATATGTTTTGCAAACAATAGAACATAAACCAGACTACTTGGTTTGTATCTGAGTTACTTTGCACAAATACTTTTGAATGGCATCAGGGAATTTGTAACCTTTTATTTATAATGAAATGGGTGAAAGTTAATGTAGAAAGCTTTCATATCTATTCATTTCAGCATACCTCTTAGGACCATTAAAATGCAAGAGTTAGGTGAGTTTTACATACTGTACTCTTTAAAAGCAAATGTAGTTGGAACACACAGCATTATGTATGACCCCAAATTTATGGCAAAACAGATTTTTATAATTACCTTTGAGTTCTAGGTAATTCTCACATCTTAATCTCATGAAGTACTGCCTCTTCCTTTTATATTTTGCTTTGATTGGTTATAGCATATTTCTTTTACATTTAAATTATTCTTACTATCTTAGTTTTTTCTTTCTCTTTTGAAAATTTCATCCCTTGTCTTTAGACCTCCTTATGCCCACATTTCTTTGAATTGGGCTTTTCAGATTAGCAGGACTTGTGTGCAATTCCAGTCTGGACAACTCTCTTTACTCCTGCAGCAGACAGAAGCTTTCTTTTTTATCTGTTATCTCTATGCAACAAAATTCTGTGCATTCAAGGACATATATATACTGTGGTGCAATGTTTTTGATAGCCTTGACTCTTGCCTGACATGATAGAGTGTTCTCCATTTGCTTTCAAAAGGCTGAAGTTAATAAAAGTGACACAAAACCATTTTACAAAAGCAGCAACTGCAGACTTCTTTATTTTTGGAATGAATCTCCTGTCTGGGATTCCCCAGAGCTGTGTGGGAATACCTGTGGAGAAATTTGGTCAGTCTTTCTGACATGCACTTAGAAAATAAGACTGATGGTGCTCAAATCCTCCTCCAGGATGATAACAGCAACCTCCAGAGGCCTATGGCAGTTAGCAGAAACATTCCGCTTTATGACCTGTCAATAGTGTGTTATCCTCTGAAGTCAAATCTCTGGAAGATAGAATCACACCTATTTCTCATAGACAAATTTTAATGTTAGTAACAACACTAAAATTATTTATACATGTTCAATGTTCACATTATTAATAGGAGTTTAGGAACCCTTGACTTGAATGTGTTTTTCATGCTTTGCAAGTATTTTAAGATTGATTGCTGGAGATTCCTTTGTGGGAATCATTTCATAGTTATTGAATAGTAAATTATACATTTTTCTACATAATTTAAAGTTTGAAAAATGTTTCTTAAACATATATTTTTCTTTGTCCATGCCAAGTTTTTCTAAACCAATCACTCTAAAACATGGATGACTTTATGTGTCAAGTGACTGATGTCATCATCAACATAAATAGTACATTCCCTGCATGTTCTAAAACTCTAGGGAGCTGAATAGATTGGTGCTGTAAAGTATGGCTTGGCTATTTTTTGTTCCCATACCCTCTGCAGCATCTACATTGAATTTTCACAAAAGAAAAAAAATGTCATAAAATTTTAGGCTTATCTAATTTTATATAAAACCCAAAAAATAGTGATGAGTCATTTGTCATATTTCATGACTTCGCACAAAATAAAATTTCTTACCAATATAGTAAAATGAAGAAGCGTTTCAAGCCATTGGGAATCACTATTTAAGCTCCAATTAAGAGAATGCCTATCAAAGGAGGGCTGCCACCAGACAACGTGAAGAGTTGATAGCCTTGCTGCAGCCTGCAGATCTTTCCATCTTCATTGTCCAAAGACGAAACTCCTTTTGAGACAAATGTACAAGGTGTGATTGAATAATATGGGGACTACTTCCATTAAAAATGTTATAGTAAAAGTCATATTGCAATTAATACCCATCACAATCATGCCCTTATTTTGAGCACTCTTATCTTATTATTTTGCCACTGTTTGAAGCAGTTCTGGAAATTCTCTTTCACGACTATCTTTAGTTGTGCTGTCATGCCCTCAATGTTATGAATAGTTTCAAAGTGTTTTCCTCTTGTAGTCACTTGGACTTTGGAGAAGAGCCAGCTGTTGCATTGTGCCATATGCACTGAATAAGTGAAGATTATTACACAGTAATAATTTTTATCAGCCTGCCTTTTAGTTAGATGGCGTGAAACAGATATATTTACTGAATTTTTTTATCACAACTCATAAAGACACTCACAAAAGAGGAGCTTAAGAACTACTTCAAAAAGTAGCCAGAAAAACTGGATAAGCACATGACAAGCAAAGCAGGGGTATTTTGAAAAGCAAGGAAAGTTTGAAAGCAAGGAAATCTTTGGTAGCTGCACAGCTGTTATATAGTTAAAAGGTGGCATTTGATAGTTTATTTTTCAAGATTTGGATTAGGAAGAAATAAAGAATTTGAATAATCAGAAGTAAAATCAGTGATTTTAGTATTATACTATATCATACAGTACTGTGCACATTTATGTCTAATTTTACAGGACAATAAGAATTTTCATCACCTGTTTGGACTCAAGCTTATATTATTAAAACCAACTTGAATTTTGGAGTCAATATTGAAGACCTTGTCAGAGACAGTTGTTAGTGTGCATGAATGCATGTAAAACACATATGCATGTACACAGACATGCAAGGACACATAAAGCAAAGAGAAAACAGAGAATTTGCCTGTTTCCCAAAAATTTGGGGGCTGTATATGGTGACACCCAGTAGCTGTTGGGCTCTACAGTTGCAAGGGCAGGGACTGTTAGATCAGCCTAAATTGAGGTCTGTGTGCAGCATATCAGCAAGAGGAGGCAGAGCTGGCTTGAATGGAAACTGCCCTTCCACTGATGAGGGCAAAAAACACAAGGATATTGGGAACTGGATGATAACAGGTCATTATTTTCACAGGTCACTATGGAAATGTTTGAGAGATACATGGTGAACCATGTTTGATTTGGTTTTAAAAATAAACACCTGGTATTCTGCAATTTTTTTTTTCTTTTGCAATTTCTGTGATTCTGGTAGTGCAAGGATACTAGGCTTATCTTGTACCTGTTCTGTACCAGCTCCAGTATGAACTATCTATCTCTCTAAGGAGTCCTTATTTGTTCTAGTGGGTGATAAAATCAGAGGCCAAAACCTCAGCTCCTGAAATGTTCACTGGTGGTGGGTGTCTTTACTTCTTTACCATTTTAGAAGACAACTAGGATTACATACTTCATAGAAAACACATGCACAAATGCACATGTGAAGAGAGACATAGAAATATACATACAAACACATATACAAGTTCCAATTCCAATCCACAGAACTAGCTTACCCAATTTTATACTTGAATATCCCTTTCTCCGCATTGGGAAATCTCACTGACAACAAAAATCAACAGATGGAGCTGAGGGTGTAGCTCTTTGGTAGAGCCCTGGCATATCAAACTGTGGATTTGATCCTATATGCCATTTAAAAACAATCAAACACATTCACTCATTTCTTCAGTCCAAATTTAATACGGTATGCAAAATAAGAACACCTTCGCTTACACCAATTCAGTAAGCAAAAAGTACTAAAAGCTGTTCACGATTCATTACCAATTCTTCCCCTTGTCACACCCTACCTTGCCCAAGAATGAGGCCATATAATCAAATACTGCATAAATAAACCACTTAGATCAGTTTTCCTGCTGGACTTTTGCCAGACTGCTTTCCTTCCCTCTTCCCTCCCTCCCTCACTTCCTTTTCTATCTTTCTTTCTTTCTTGCATTCTTTCTCCCTTCAGCATGGTTATAGTTTTTGCTGAGGAGACTGTCAAAATTAAAAGTTATTTCAATTTCTTCTCAGTTTTGAAGGGTTCCCTCCTTTCCATTCATATTAATTCTACTTTATTGTTTGAGTTTGAAAATTATAGACATACTTTCAAATTCAGTTTACAAAAGATACACTCAGAGAAGTATTATTTCCTCCTATGTTCTTTCAATATTCCACCTAACCTAATTATTTAGTATTTCAACTTTCCAATGTTCTTTTTGAGATAATTAGTAGAAATATGTGTTCCTTTATTTCCTTCTTATACAAACTATCTCTTTGAAACTCTATTAATATCGCTAGGAAATCCTATTTTATCAGTTTGCACAGGTAATCTTAGTTTTGTTTTATAACTCTGAAATGCTCCATTGTAATCTTGCTTTGTATCATAGTTTATTCAATGCTGTGTTCTTGAATTTTTAAATGACTTCCAATATTTTATAATTTTAAATAATGCTACAGTAAAATAACCTCTGTATTGTTGATGGTAGTATGGTAGGATAAACACCATTAAGAATGTTGTTTTTATCACGAGTTTCTCACAATAGGTATTGAATCGGTCTGCATTTCTACTGGCAATATAATAAGGTGTTCCTTTCATGAGAGTGACAGGCTATCTGCTGAAAGGCCTGGACAATGAGCCAGCAGAGAAGCTTGGCATCGTCCTCTTCTCCATCAATGTCAAAATATGGTAAACTTCGGGCATTCACTTTTTGGAAGATTAGTTCTTCTTTCAGGGTGTGAGGAATTGACGGTTAATTCACAGTACAGCTGTGACAATTGTTCTGTGTTTTGAGAGGTGAAAGAAGTAAATATTCTTCTCATTATGTTTAAACTACTCATAGCCCAGTCCACTTTATGCAACCGTTCATTTAAGGAAAGACAATGCTAGGAAATGTGGACTCTTTGGGCTACTGTTCTGATAGATATTATTCCATGAGGTGAAAAATTCTGCTTGTTAGCTTCTGAAGAATCTAAATTGGCCCCCATACTGAAAACAAACAAAACAACTGACACATTTGCAGCACGAAAAACCACCTCAGGATTTTTTCTCCTTTGAATAGAGTGACATTGACTAATATTTGTGGTGGTATCAGACTGTGAGGATGTACACCTTTTTTCACATTCTTCATTATCTTGGTACACAGTTCATTCCACTTATTTTATTCTCAGAAAATGAAGGTAACCATTTACTAACTAAGCTCGGTCTTCCCATACCCAGCATGTTTATGTTGGTCTATATTCTTCAGATGACAAACAACTAGCAGGCACTCATAAATATTTGTTAAATGAATAAAAGACTGAAAACACATCACCTTCAGGAATAATTTTAAGATCAACATAGGAAAAATGAGATAAATTATGTTTTAGTTATATCTTTTCAGCTGATTACATTAGGAAGAATAAAGTTTTGTTGCAATACCTGAATGTATTACATTGCCACATTGTACATTTTATTTTCACATTGAAGCAAAAGACAACACTGATAACTTGTCCTTCCTTTATGTTTAGTCAAAAATGTGACTTTTTATACTAACATACTTAACAAGGCTGGCCTGTTCCATAATCTTCAAAGTATACTGAATGATGAACATTTTCAAATTACACGGTCTACAATTCCTGGTTCCAGTACATTTACACCTACTTTTAGAGCCACTGAACTGCATTTGATGAGGTTGCATTTGGTCCAAAATCTTTCTTTGGGTACATAATTGAAACTGTTCTACTAAATCTTCTTCACTTAGACAGTCTATAGTCACATCATCCTGTCAACTACTGAGAAATGTCTGATACTGCCATGGATACTTAGCACTTATGTTAAATTCATTTAATCTCACTTCCTGGATATGGATGACATCCAACCAAACTATTCAGGGACAGTCCAGGATGACAAGCTCCTACACAAAAACTGAATTTTCCAATGGATATAATGTCTAAGCATTATAAGAATTCAGATATGAGTTTTCTGTATAAAAATGGACATTAAAAATAGGTCTCCTATTCCAAAAAACAGAAGTCTACAAATGGTAAAGTGAAGTCTTCCACCTCCCAGTCAGAAATAGCTTTCAAATCTTTGGCTCTTTTTTTTAACAGAGACATTCAAAGAATCAGTGACCTCAGAGAGCTGAAGAAACAGATATTAATAACAACTGTTTAAACCACATTTGTTATACTCACACACTTAGAAATTGATAGGCTGATTTCTTGAGCCAGGCATTTGGAAATAACAGCCAGTTTCTCTGTTTGTCTCAATTCTGTACCAGAAAACAATCTTCCTCTAGGCTTTAATCAGAAGTATATGTTTACCCAAAAATGAAAAATGAAAAAGTGATGCTTGTTCACTAGTGAAATTAATAACAGCAGACATGCTGAACCATACAACAGAATGTTTGTTTTATTGAGGTCCATGTCAAAGTGCACTTAAAGAAAAGTGGATTGTCTTGTTCAAATGAACGCAAACTAAATGGATGAAAAATGGATGAAAGTGGAATATCTTTAGTCTATACCTGCTGGTAAAACAAAAAACTTGTCATCAGCCCCCTGTGGTAAAAATGTGAATCTCAGACATGCACTATTTTTCTGCAGCTTTTATTTAGAAGACGGACACTGAGATTCAGTGCTGCCCTTAATCATGATAATGCTATGGACTCTAAAATAACTAACAGACAGTTGTTTCTAAACATGACATAATAGGAAGAATTTTATACTTATAGACTAAACTCTTATTGCCATAGCCTCTATGCTATCTTAAACTAGTCACATAAATTTTGTACATCTGCTTTCTCAAGCGCAAAAAATAGCAATGGTAAGAAATAATCTCTACATCACAAATATTTTCAAAGTGACCAAATGAGAATACATTTTGTTACTGGAAATTGATACAAAGCTTGAACTTATACTGAAACAGGATACTCCCCGGTCAGGAAGACTCCTTTGTTCGTCTGGTTGGGTTAGTTACCCCATCCTGTATCTTCTTATGGCATACTATGCTTCTCTCTTAGACACATAAATAATTAAACTTGATGTGATAAGAGCTCTTTAAATTTGAAGACCATGACTCTATATGGGACAGAGAATGTATCAGATTTATTTCTCTACCTAAAATAGTACATGCCTTAGTGGGTACTCCATAAAACCACAATCAAATTATTGTGTGACCAAGTACAATCAATTTGGAATAAATGTGAATACATTTATTTATATACCATATATGATACCAAAAAAGGTGAAAAATATGTTAAAAACAAAAATCCCAAAGTTATTCTTTCATTCTCCTATTCCAGTCAAAATTTGTTCTTGATGCCATATAACTATAAAAATATATAATCCAAGAGGCCTGCAGGAAGTCATTAGCAGGGAGGCTAGAAGCTGTGGGAATGCAATGTAAAACAAGAGTGGCTGGAGTATTTGGAAAGAAAGAGTCAGACAACTAAAAAATCACTTTCTGGCTAGAAAAGATATGTTAAAGAAAGGAAAAAATATAAAAATTTAGACTTGGTTTAAGAACAAGAAAAGTGTTTCTTTCATTTTATACCCACAACCTTTAAATAAGTGAACATGTGTTTTTCAAATATGCCAATGATTTTGTAGACAATATTTTGTTCTAGAATATGTCATAATTCCTAAGAGAATGGCACAGCAATTCATGGATAAGGAGTAAACCTCCTTAAAATGGGGCTTTGGTAACCTTACTTTCAGTCCATGCTGTTCTGTGTTAATTAAACTTGGATCCATATAACTTTGAGCAAGAGAAAAGATTGGCAGAATACCTGTCTGGTGTTTCCAGCAGTCTCAGGGGTTCAGGCATGTGTCACTAAGGCAATTCTTCATCAAATACCTTTTCCAAGGAACTGCCAGAAGGAAACACAGATTTGGGTGTTATTTATGATTGTAAATGAATTCTTTTTTTTATCTTATATAAATAACCCATAGCAAAATGTTTACTATTTCTCCTATGATACTATCCTTTTGATGATTCCAATTTTCTTCCCCAACCATTTGCTCATTCTTTATTTTGTTATTTCTAACAACTTTGAGCTCAGATACAGGATTTGTACCTTTCAAATATTCATAATATCTTCATATGCTCATTATTTATTACTTAGCTAATTAAATACACATGTTCCTTTAAAGTTTACTCAGGCATAAATATCTCTCCCTTGTATCATCATTTTTCTTTGAGATCTTTCCAGGAGTTTGATATTTCTGCTCCTAGAATCTGTTTCATCTTCTGGAAATAAGTCTTAAAAATTACTAGGAAACCACAAGGTGTGGCCAGTCATACAACCAGATAAGGGGAGAGTCAAGTAATTGAGCTTTTATTTTTCTGTAAAAATACATTATATAAGTATTTATATGGGAAACAGTGATAATGGCTTTACCTATCTCCTCCATCCTCATTTTCTAGGACTCATAAGAATGTAAGAGCTAGGTAAAATAACACTAAATTGAGTCTCTTATGAGTCTTATAGCTTCTGCAAAATATAACCTTAGGCACCTTTGAATATTTTTCACTTGTTTGTATAAAGAAGGAAATAGAATTAGCATTTTAATATCTGTTTGTGTGAAGCTGTTGTACATTCCAAGTAAGATACTGGTGATAAACATGGCTTGTAAACTATATAGTGCATTAAAATTATAATGTAGGATTAGTCCTTCATGCTTTGTGCATTGGATTATAAAAATGATAACATTGTTATTTTTTCATGTCATCATTTATAACTGAGTTTAACTCAGTGACCATGAATTCACATAAAACAATAAGACTCTGATGGGCAAGTATTTCGTAGGTGACATCTCAAACTATTACTAGGAGGAGGGACAAGAAGGTTACAAATAGCCACATTAAAGTGGGGGATGACTAAGCATTTGAAAAGAAAAGGAAGAATGTGATGATTTTCTTAGAAGGAAGGTGAGAGAAGAGAAATAGAAAATAAAAAACAGGAAACCCTGAAATGGGAAAAGAAAAGTCATGAACCAAATTAGGTGCAGAAAAGCCATTCCAAATGATCAAGGGAAGTGTGGGAGAAGGGTCTTCTGGGACAGAGACTCCAGCAATTGCAATAGACTCTGACTAAGACTGAAGACTGTAAATCAAATACACTGTTTTTCTTTGTCAGAGAAAAAATAACATTCATAGAAACATTATCCTCATATCACACATTAATGTTAACCTTTCTTTTTAGGATAAACTTTAAAAATCTTAAAATCTTAGTTACATTTTAAAACACTGTCTATAAATTAATTACATGCACAGACTTTCTTAGTAAAATTACAAATTGTTTCAATTAAGACTAGGTTGAAAATCTTGGCCACATGTGGATGAGCTAATGGTCTCACATTCCAAAATTCCTTCAGGAGACGCTACTGCAAGTTTAGCAGCTGGATCAAGAAATCCTGATGGCTCAACATGGTAAACATCTGGTAGAAATGAAGTGAAAAAAAGATTCTTTGAGCTCATGGCATTATCATCCTCTAACCAAGAGCCCAACTTTGAAACGTTAGACATTAAGGATTTCTACCAATTCACCACCTTTGATGACTCCTAGCCTGACTTGCCATTTTTATTCCTACACCAGCAATTGATCATTGTGTATTTCTTTCTGTGGGGAAGGGAGCTAACAGTACTTCCTGTATTGACAGATTATAATCACTTCAGTCATTCTTCTTGACATTTTTCTTTAGAAAGAACTCCTTAAACTTTGGAATCCAGGTAATTTTACACACGTAATTACAAATAACTTGTGTCTATGTGGGTTCCATCTATCCAAATTTACTGAAGAGGTGATCCTTCTCCTTTTGTATGTTTCCCTGTTCCAAAACTCATGCGTGTCAGAGATTACACTCTGATTATCACAAAGTCATGGAACATGATGAGGACACCCCTGTGAGTGGGTATTAGTTATGTAATACTGTGTGGACTGTGGATTGCCTGCATTACAAATCAAAGCTGAAACATTACCAAAATATTTATTTAAAATTATTTATTTAAAAAATAACAAATGTATTTTGACATGAAAACTCTGTATAAAATCTGTAGTTTTCAAACAAAAAGAAATTAACATGAAGATACTGTTCTAAATTTGGAAATTGTTCATATAGTTTAATGGTACACATTTGAATTCTATATACTTCCACGTTCAATCTGCTGAGATCAGGTATTGTGGATGAAGTATACAAGGACACTATGGACTCAGAAGATATGTACTTAGAAATGGGAGAGATCAGTTATTAGCCTATCACACAGTTGTGAATATTCTTTGATATTACCACAAAACTCAACAAGAGGTCGAGTTTTAAAAGTTAGAAGTAATAACAAATTTGAAAACATCTCAATTTTTACAAAATGTTTTGTTTAAATCTATTCATTTATATTCCATTTTAATAAATTTTAACTGCTTATGGTGCTTTTAACATCCTTTAGTGGTCATTTTGAAAGTATTAATTCATTAAATTAAGAAGCTCTTCAAAATTTTGACATGTTTTATTACAAAACATTAAGAAACAGCATTTGTTAATCCCACTGATCTTACCAGGAATGACTAATTAAAAAGAAGCCATTTAGTTTTCAAAAGCAAATAAAGTTTTCCATAATTCTGATTTTCCTTTTAAAAAAACACAAATGTTACCATTTACAAAATAATGCTCTATGTTGTTTTGCTTCGAGTGCTAGCCTTACTTCTGTCATTTTTGTAAGTATGTCTGTCAGAAACCCTAGTCTGAAAAACCATGTATTGTCTGCTAGCTGTTCTTTCAAATAAAAATTATCTCCACGACCTAGTTCAGCTTGACATTCCAACAAAAACCATGTTTTTCCTTCAGGCAGCTATTATCTGAATTAGAAGTGCTTCATGTGCACTTCTCATTTTGCTACCCAGAATATTAAAAAGACATGTTCTCAAAGGTCATTATTTAATAAAATCAGTAATTTGTATTACTTTATCAAGGACATTCTTGAGTAAAACTAGCTCTTACTTTCTAACACCAAGTACATTGTCATGAAGAGGATAAAGACCACTAATCCAGTTTGGTATCCAAACTTGATTTGCACTAGAACACAAGGAGTTTTATTAACCATTGCTGCAAACCATCAATGCAAATGGCAATCGCTGGAGAAGGGTGGGGAGAAACTATGAAAAAGTTTTACTCTTGCACACTCTCTGAATGTCTCTCAGGGACCACCAGGGGTCACAGATCACATACTGAGAATGCTTTGAGATATATTGGATCACATCAGGCCTCTGTTTTAAAGATGTTCATCTTTTCTCACTGTCAAGTAATTGAAATGAGTTTGTTGTACAGAACTTGAGAATCTGAATGCCACTGGTCCTGAAACCCTTGGGTGATGGTCCTACAAGTCATATCCCCTGCACTCCTGCCACCCAGAGCTGCTCACCGTGCATCTCACCAAAAACCTCTCTGTCATTTCTTTCTGAGTGTTGTCATCTGCCTCATATCTTTCTACTTCCATTTTCCTGAAAAACTTCTCATTCTTTAAGCTCTGATTCAAATATTGGTCCCATAGGAGACCTTTTACCTTACTCCTAACCAGCTGACCAGATTTAAATATTTCTACCTTTGGGCCTCTCAAACACTTCATGTGTCTATTCAACAAAATATTGAAGCTATGTGCTCATACCAGGCACTGTTCTCAATATTAGGGAAAGAGTGATAATCAAGATAGGGGAGAACCATAATCTAATCTATTGAAAATGATATAAAGGAACTTATATATTAATGAACTGCTATATAAAATATAATAAAGAAAAATTGGGTCATACAATTTCAGATGGTGGTAAAAGAGTTGCAAACATTAGTTAAGGTGTTCAGAAAGGATTTTCTGTGGAAGTAATACATGAGCTAAGACTAGAGGGATGGAAAGAAATAAATGAGGCTAAGAGAGGAGGAAAGTTTTCTGGACAGGCAAAACAGCAGATTTATAGCCAGGGTTCTCCAGAGAGTCAGAATCAGCAGAATATGGATGGATGGATTGTACATAACTGACTCACCAATTACAGAACCTGGCAAGGCCTGAGGACTGCAGGATGAAGGCAAATGGAAGACCCACGAGAGCCAAGCTCACAGACCCAAGACACAGGACAGCAGGTCCTGTCATTCCAGCCCACAGCCTGTCCAACTTGAGACCTGAGAAGAGCAGATGTTTCATCACAAGTCTAAAAGCAGGCAAAAGCTAATGTCCCAGCTCAGGAAATGTCAAACAGGAGGGTTCCCCATTACTTGGGGGGTGAGAGGGGTCTTACTCAGTTCAACTGAGTGCATGAGGGCAGCCCTCTTTGCAGAGGACAATCTGTGGTAATCTGCCAAGTTAAATGTCTAACCCATCCAATGCTTATCTTGCAGAAACAGGAAGAGTAATATTTGAATAAATATCTGGTCACCCACAACTCAGCCAAATTGACACATGCAGTCACTCTTCATACAGGAAACCACAGAGATGGCACTGTGAGAAAAAGCATCTTGAGCACAGCTGTGTACCAAGGGCAACTGAAAGGCCTTCAAGCCTGGTTCTCAAGCCCCATGGGTGATTCAACAAGTAACTATATATATTGTGATAAAATATTATTCTTTTGACTTAGCTAAGTTTTTCTATTATTAGTTTCTAAGAATCATGAATGAGCCCCTCATTATACAGATGGAATTTAAATCTTGGTACTGCTGAGGTCATCTAGGCAATAGATGAGATCAGCCTCTCAATCTACTACCTTCCTAGATTGATTAGTTCACCTAACAAACTCCTTTCTGACACCCTTCATAGTTCTTTTAATATGAGACAATTACCCATCTCCCTTGGACAAATTCTTCCCAAATGGTGTTTACCTTTTTGTACTGTGCCCTCTCCACCTTCACCTCAGTTAGTTCCTGACAGGAAACGGAATTCTCCTCAGACTACATGGGTGGTTTTGGGGAAACAGACATAAGAGACCAAGATACTCAGAAACTCAGGGAAGCTGGAGACCACACCAATGTCAGAATTGAATGTAACAAGGAAAGGATGAGTCCAGTAAAAGTTGGAACCTTAACACCTACCAGGAATTCAGAGCTAAGGCAGGGAAGGTCAGTGTCCTGTTGACCAGAGCAGGATAGAGGAGCACAAGGAGTAGGTCTGGAAAGTGAATGTGACATTATAAGCCCTTACATTAGTTATCTCAGGTGCCATAACAAAACACCACAGGCTAGATGGCTTAAACAACAGAAATTTATTTTCTCTCAATCTGCAAGCAAGAAAACCATGGTGCCAGCAGGCTCAGGTTTTCCTGTTGTTCTTTTGTTTTTTGACACCTTTCCCTCACTTGCAGATGGCACCTTCTGTGTTCTCAGCACATGTGAAGCCCTGATGACTCTGTGGCCCAAAGTTTTCCTTATCAGGACACCAGACATACTGGATTAGAGTCCACTCTAACACCCTCACCTTAAGATTCTCACTCCTGGAAAGTATTTTCTTCAGATACAGATACATTCGGGTGCATTGAGGGTTAAGTCTTCAATATGTGAACCATGGAAGGGAGTACAATTCAGTCCCTACCAATCCTCATTGTTAGATGCATTTCTTGTTTGCCAGTTTTAAAAGAATGACTATCATATCCATTTTTGTTACTTCTGTACCTGCCCCCTCCCTCATTCCTTGCTTAGTCTGAATGGGTACAGTTTGTTTTTTCTTTTTCCTAAAGAATAGATCATTTATCAATAGCATACACTTTGAAAAACACAGTAGTAAATACTGTTGTGTTGTATAGTATTTCATCCTTATTTATCCTTGTGATATGGGTGCTATTATTCTGAAATCACTTCCCAAATGAATACTATAAGATAGAAAGATTAAGCAATTTTTTGAAGGCAAAGGAGTTTTTAATTGGTAAATGCAGGATGCCAACTCTAGAAATGTGATTCCAGAACTTGGGCTGTATCATCAAGCAGTGCAGCCCAATCCTCAATCATGTCTAACTGGGCATCACACCATCACTGCTGATCTGCATCATGTTAACATTCTCCTTTCCCGGCAATTTAACCTGGGAATCGATGCTTCAAAAAGAAAACACTAGAAAAAGTTCTCACATGTTGTATTATTTTTCTAATGATATGCAACAAATTACAGAAACTGAGCATCTTACAAGAATACTCATTTAGGGGCCGGAGATTTAGCTCAGTGGTTCTGGCACCTGCCTTGCAAGGATAAGGTTCTGAGTTTGATCCCGGTGTCAAAAAAAAGAAAAAAGAATATCCATTTTTTATCATCTCAGTTTTCATGGGTAAGTGTTTTAGTCTCATAGCTAGATTCTGCTTAAGGTCTCACAGTGTAGAATCAAAGGTATAATAGACAGCTGAGTTAGGTGAAAATATTATAGGCCCCAGATAGGGCTAGGTCCTTGAGAGAGTAAGGGCAAAGGTGAACACACCACAACTACAGCTGGAGATACATCTGTTGGAGACCAGGCCTCATGATAAAAACAAGGGGCCAGACCTGCATACATTCTCAAAGGGCAAACACTGGGCCTAATGAAGTCTAGATAGATATCAGCCACCCGGGTAGGTGACCAGAGACCACTGGACCCACCACTTCCTAGGAGAATCTTTGTTCTTTCCATGCACATTTGTGTGTAACTTGTTTCCTAATTGGACCACTATTACCCAAGTGACTGTACTAGTAACCTTATTGGTTAATCACGGCTATGGTTCATGTTGTGCCCACATGGGTTTGGCTCTATGAAACTCCTCTATAAAGTGGGGTCATTAGGCTTTTCAATTGGGTCCTCTCCTGCCTCTCAGGAGCTATCCTATCAATAAATATCTTCCTACTCTTAATCTCCATTGTCCCTAGAATTCATTCCTTAATTTTTAGAGAACCCAAGCTTGGGATATCAGACAGCTAACAGGTTGGAAGATATAATATTTCTTATTTCATCTCCAGTATTATTTATTGTATCAAAGGCATCTGTTTTCATCTGAACTTTGTAGTCATCTTCCAAGTTCATTCAGGTTGTTGACAAAATTTGATTCTTTACACTTATAGGACTAATATCTTAATTTTCTTCCTGGTCATTGATAGTTTCAATATCCAGACATAAGTCCGGGTCACAACATGGGAACTTCTTCAAAGGCAGCAGGGGAATCTATGTAACTAGTGCCTTACATAGAATTTTATATACCATAATGAAGCCAGGGGATAGGCAAAGTTATACAGATAGGGCACAGGTCCTGAATAGTTAACCTAAAGTACACTAAAAGTCAGGACTAAGTAAGTTAACATACCAGAAGACCCAGATGATTGACTTAAACTGACTATGGGACCTATTGAAATGCAAGAGACAAAGAACAGGTACTTAACCAAATGCGAGGTGTTGGAAGAAGTGAAATGCAAATGCAGCAGCTTGCTTTAGGGACATCAAAGGCCTACATGTGAGGAGCAGCATCCCTGCTTTTTGTCATGTATACTGGTCCCCAAAAATGTATAACAGCCACAAGCAGGGAACCCTTTTCTTTTATTCTTTCTAATAAACACACATCAAGCCATTCCCCACAGCTTGCTATTTACTGTTTTGTTGGCTTCAGTCTTAGTTGCCCCCAAACAAGGACCTGAGAGCTAGTGAGATCTGATTACAATAACATCATCACAATTACTAGATGTCTACTGATTATTTTGGCTTTGTAATGTAACCTAATTAAGGTAACATTATATTCATAGGTTTTATCAGCAATTAAGGGGAAGGGGTTACATATGGAAATATATACCAGGGAGCAAACAGTAGAGAGATCATCATAGAATTCTGCCTGTCATTTATATTCCATCTATCACCAAAATCTTACTTTACTTTTCCATCTCTCTTGCCCCTATACACTACTGATTTATGACTCTTGTTTGTAATTTATCATAGATTTATTCTGTTAAGTTTCCTTATAAACAAATCATCTCTTATAACTCCCTTCATCTCCTCTTAATCTATTCTAGAAGAAGTAGCATGACAACATTTTGTTCCAATGGTACAGAAATTGTTGTCTTGAAAAACAAAGCTGTGGGAATATGTCTAGGTGAAATTCCCTCACACCACACCCCATGGATCAATTCTTGACCAAAGGCAAATGAAAGCCTATGGATATTACTGGCAAACATTTCTAGGGTGTTTCTGGGATGTTTTCAGGGCTGAGTCACAACCACCAAAAGCAGTGATCAACCAAACATAATTCTTTGTGCTGGCTTCTTTCTGTTCTCCATTCCACTATTGTGCCCAAGTCACTTTCCAAACAGTGAATGACTTGGACCTGCTTGCCTGAGGCTCTGCCTTCTGGGGAGGTACCTGGTACAACACCCTCTGTGTGGTCACTTCTTCCCCTCCCTCACACCAGGAGCCAGGATCCAGGCAGTTGGTATCCTTCCCTATGACCTCACTAAGGCTCTGTGATATTTCCTTATCTAGTTCATTGTTCCAGAATCCTCAGCTGGTGCTGAATTTCAAGAGGTGGCACTACATATGTCTAATAGCTCTAGTCTCAGGTGAGTGCATGGGTTCTAGAGGCTGAGACATAGAACTGCTGAGACTGTGCCTATGTCCCAAGGGTAAACATCTCTAGTCACTGTCTTAATCTATCCTCCAACAGCTAGGTCCATTGTCATGAATTTCACCTGATTACATTGTCTAGTCATCATGTAACCTGAACATTGCTTATAGAAGCCCATCCACTCCAACCTTGGGCAGAACCACCCTGTCACTGTACTTTTTGTTTTTGACACAGTAGCAGACTTTTAGGTTTATTAGTTTCCTAGTTTTTCAGTCAGAAGATCCATGATTTACGAGAGAGGCCTCAAGTTAGATTGCCTCAGAGTGAACTGCGTAATCATTGAGTATGTCTTCAGGCAATTACAAGGAAAGGTCCAGGCAAAGTCCTGCTGAATACTAAAATTATGTTGAATTTAAAGTAAAAGTTCCTTCAATGCTGGTGTAATTCACTGTGACTCATGGAGGTAGAATTCACTACGATAGATAACCCAAGTTCTACTTGTTCTGTAAATCAATCAGTTAAAAACACACAGATTACCAACCAGTAGCATCCCAGTCCTATTGGAAGGAGAGAAAATCATGTA
This sequence comes from Heterocephalus glaber, assembly GCF_000247695.1. The sequence continues at coordinate 4,013,463 of NW_004624733.1, read as the reverse complement.
TGAACACTGCTCTTGAAGGACTTACAAATCCAATAGTTGAGGATAGAGAATAAATTGGTACAGGAGTAAAGGGAAATAATGAGAGTCTTGGTTGAAAATGGAGTGGCTTTCAGCCTTGGAAGTCATCATTCCTGTAGCGGAGAGTATTGAGCCTGGGACTTGAAGACACAGAATTTGAGAAACTGAAGGACAGTAGTTGCATACAATGGTGACAAAAATAAAGAGTTGTTTTTGAGTAAATACTATAAAATGGGTTATGGAGAATAATCTTGATAATGTCAAGAACTTTAAGCTTCACAAAATTTTCAATACAGTGAAATGATTTTTTTTTTAAAGTAGGAAAAATTTATTGAGAGAAAGGAAACTTCTGCCTATGAGAGACAGAAGGGGGACTGGAAAGTGAGTTTCCCTCCCACCCCACTTTTCAAAGATGTTTTATACAGCAAAACCATGTGGTGAGGCAGGTACAAAGTGGGACAAAACTATAAGACCCAATGGAAATTTACAAGGTGGGCATGAGGTGGGACAAAACCACAACCAATCAATAAGATTACAAGTACAGTCACCTAGGTAATATTCATTAAATGGGGGTCAAATGGGGGAGCAAGTCATGTAGCAAGCATACAAGGATTTTCAGTAAGGGTGGGTCTGGGATATTTCCTGGAAAGCCTGGTTTAAGACCTTGGCCCCCCACCCAGGTGATTGATACTTGTTTAGAATATCAGTCACTGCTATTCATCCTACATGGGTGTGGTAATTTCTCTCCTTTTACAATGCTGGTCTTCAGTGAATGTGTCTTCACTGTCCTCCATGTTGGCTCCTCCTGGGCTGGCCCTATCTAACTGCACACAAGATATCTAATTAACTTACCTATCTGCAATATTCCCCCCTCTGAAGAAGTACCCCTTACTGCTGTGAGGGTGCAAAGGGTGAATACCATTCTGGCTACTTACAGCTGAAGAGGGTCATAGTTGTGATCAGCATTGAGAGTTACTCTATAGAGGGTCTATCTAAAGGCTTTTGATAGGTGCCAGGCATTGTCATCTTGGTAGCCATATAGCTTTAAGTCTGGAGGAGACAAAAGCCAAAGAAACAGTTAAGAATACATGAGCTAAATAATAAGGTCAGCAGGATTGTTATGTATAACAAGTGTTTCCACTGGGAGGAACTTGTAATGGCCTCCCACAAAGAAGATAAGCAGGTCCAGGGAACTTCAGAATCCAGCATAGATGTCATACTGTATAGTTTAGCAGTTATGAGCTGTATACAAGGTCAATCTGATGGATCCCAGTAAAAGAAGTCTAGTACATTTGTAGCTGGTTCCATTTGAAAAAAACTATGGTAAAATCTATAAGAGCTCAGCTAGAGTTTTAAATTTCTTAAGCATGATTTGTTCTTCAAATTGTCTTTTCTTACAGCTAAAACTAGAGAGACTTATGACAAAGTATAAGACTTATAGATAACCTCTATCAATGAAAGAATCTAAGAGTCAGCAGGTTACAATCACTATTTCAATTTCTAAGTGTGACTTTCTCCCCAACCTGCCCTTCCATTCTAGTGTGCTCATACTTAGATTATACATCTCTAATTTCTTAAAAGTTTTGTTATTCTTGCCTAGAGGCTGCCAAGCTCCAAGCAGTCATACAAATGGAACCAACAACAGTGAAATAATTTAAATTCCCCGATTCTTCCTCTAAACTTTATTTATCTTTACCCACATAGAGTTTCCAGATCACTTAGATGACCTATGGAGGTTCCTACTCAATATATACAATTATGATCTTATTACCTCTGCCCACTTCCACTTCCAAATTGCATTTCCTTTAAAACAAAATTCTCTCTCAGGAAATGGCCTGGGAAATACATCCACCTCTCAGTTACTCTTTACAGACCTCTGGAAACTAGTATTTTTACCTCTATCCTTTTCCTTCCATTCCCAACACTAATCTATCAATGTATCTCTATAATACACTTGTCTCCTCTATTGTCAGTGACAGCTTATGATTTAAAGACATTATCACTGGCTTCAAAGTACATTAATGTTTGCTAAGTATAGTATTGTCTTCCTATATTATGGACCAGTCCCCACTCTAGAACCTAGGGAATTTTCCTAAAATTAAATCTGATGATGAAGTTCTCTGTGTAAATGCCCACCACAGCACTCCCAGTGCTCAGAGTCTGCCCCTGTTGGCCCATCTCCCAGGATGCCCGTGATCTAACATTTTCAGCCTCCTTGCTTATAATGCCCTAAAATTGTGCTTGCAATGCCTTTAGTTACTGGAATATCTCCTGCTCTCTTCTTTCCACATCTAGAGTCCTTCCAACTCCAAACCCAACACAAGCCTACTAATCAATTAATGGTGTTACGCTATTTCTCCTCATATTTCAGATTTTAGAGTCACACCTCATACTTCACTTTTATATATTCCCTGTATGTCCTTACTTTTATTATCACAGGACTTTTAAACATAGCTCCAGTTCTTTAAATCTATTTTCTGGCCATTATTTCCAACTTTAATGTTCTAATCCTATTTATGACTTTTTTGCTTATGTAACTGTTCCAAATAAAATACTTATTGGCATTTCATGATGTCAACACTTCATTATATCTACAGCTATCTACATTATATCATTATTTGCTATGCATTTATATATATATATATATATATATCTTTTCTAACCTTTACAGCCATAGATTTTACATAAACAGGCTCACATATACTGTTTAATTAATTTTATAGTTAGCATAAAATTTACTGGTTGTTAATTTCAGGAATTCACCATTGTAACATTTTGGAAAGGACATTCTTAAAATGATTTTACATATGCCAAGTGAAGACATGGCTTTGCATTTCTGCCAGTTTCCTTAGCATCAAGAATAAATTTATATTGTAGGGTAATTATAATTTACCCAGTTAATCCACTCTAGAATTTAGAATCTCCATTCACAAGTTTCAAAATATAATGTTCAGTACTGAAGCAACCCTTGCTCACTTCCCTGAGACAAATTATCATTTTTTCCTCCCTTTGGTTTTTCATAGAATACATTCAGAATAATTCACTCAAGTGTGTCTGGCTAAGAAAATTTTTTCATTTTTGGTTAGTTTACAGCAAACTTTCTCTGGTGTTAGGAGTAAATTTAATTATTTTTTTCTTTTTCCCCAGAAGAAATATGGGAGAGGTGATTCAAGCTGAGATATACTAGGCATTTCCAACTGACAGCTGTAACCTTGTATAACTAAATGTATCAGAGGCACCCTGTTACTGAGATAGTGCTGAGTGTTTTCATTTACGTGTTTTATAAAACAGGTCAGTATGTTCAATTGGCAGTATCTCAGAGCCCCAGGGAAGTTTGTAATGTTTTTCTCCAACTAGTCAGATGTATTAGGACTGTTTATTGAAACACAGTACAGGGTTTCAATCTTTTTTGACACTTTAGAAAAATTTACGTGAAGACAGAGAGACAGTGTAGAAAAATGGTTACTATACTAAAAGTAACTTGAACCAATCTGTCAAGCTTACACATTTTGTTAGTTATGTTTTCTAGTTTGTTCAGAGTTGGAATATTTAGAAAGATGAAGGAATAATAAGATATCTTTACATTGGCTCAGTAATCATAATATAAAAGTAAAGCAAGTGATACATATGCTTTGAATAAAAATTATGTCAGTAAATTACTGAATTGACTGCATATGATAATTCAAGATGGCTATAGAACAGGATTAACATTTGTTTTTTATTTTAGACACCAGAAATGTATGTGAATTCAATAATATCAAGAAAACTCAAAACAATCTCCCTTGAAAAAATTCTAAATCGATTACAACACCAGAAAAAAATTGTTTTCAAGTCTCTTTTTAACTATACAAGAAACACCCAAAGTCAAAATGTTGTTTTAAAGTTGTAAGGAAAATAAGGACAAAAGAAATACTGTTTTGAATCTTTACAGAGGGGATTCAGGAGAATCAAGATCACAAAAATAACTCAAGGCATCATTGCTGAGATAAGAAAATCAGCATTACACACTGGAAGGCACCAGTGCCCTTGAAAACTACAATTTGAATTATCTGAAACTACGGCATGGTGAATAACAGAGAAATTCTGAAAAATCCTTTATAAAAGTCCTGAATATAATCCAGTATTATCAGTATGTGAGGTTATGAATTCATTCCATGTAGAGTAATAAGAATGTGCTTCCCTCAAAGACCTCACACCCCCAATTTTAAAGGAATTAGGAAAAATAAATTTCTAAAATTTCCTCCACAGTAACATTGTTATATCTGATCTAATAAATCTGACAATCCTTGCATAATGTTAGTCTGTTGAAATGGAAAAATGTTATGTTTTTCATGCACATCTTTCATCATATTTATTTAAAGAAAAACTTTCCATGTTGAACTTTTGCATCTTACATATAACAATTGTCTTAGCTACTTTTTCTCATTGCTGAGATGAAATATTCAACATCCAAAGTTAAAGAGGAAAGGTTTATTTTAGCTCACAGTTTCCATAGGTTTCAGTCCTCTGGTTGGCTCCAAGGCAGGGTGGCATGGCAGAGGGCATCACAGAGAAGAAACAGTTCATAGGTGGCAAAAGGTAGCAAAGCAAGCATTGGACCTTAGAAGCTTCTTTCTATCTCTTTTATATTCTATCTAGGCTACCAGGATTAGGGCAGTGCCAAATAAATCCATGGATTGATTTAGTAATCACACACCCTTAATTTTACCATCACACACTCTAGATTCAGCCACCTCTGGAAGAGCCCCACCTATGACCACATGAGGCTTTGATGGTACATTTATACCTAAGCCATAACATTCCACCCTTGATCACCCAAAGACTCATGTACATCCTTTTACACAAAAGGCATTTAGTCTATCTCTGAAAGTGCCCAAATTCCTAACAGTTTCAGCATTGCTGAGAAGTCTAAGTCCCAAGTCTCCTCTAAGATTTAAGGAAAACTCTTAGCTGCAAGCCCCTGTATAAATGAAAAGAAAGTTAAACACTTCCAACATTCAATGGCACAAGATAAATATTTCCATTCCAAAAGTTACAAACAGGTACAGCAAGAAATGGGACCAAAGTAAGTGCAAAATCCACCAGGGAAAACATTAAGTCCTATAGTTCCATGTGCAGCATCTGAGGCAATCTGTGGCAAGATGTGAACTCCAAACATTTTGAGTGACTGCACCACTATGACACTTCCACTGGTGGTAACTCCCATAGCTTCCCTCTTTGGGTGGCTCTGCTCCCTCCCTCTAGTTTTCCTCAGATGATCTGCATTCCTGACTTCTTCAAACTTCTGAGGTCTCCACTGAATCTTTGGCTTCACATTCACAGCTTCACACTCACAGCCTCACACACTGGGGCACACTGCCTGGCCCCCAGGCCTTCTTCTGAAACCTGGGTGAAAGCCTTCTTGACCCCACAACTCCTATATTCTGCATGCACCTAAAATCAGTACCATGTGGATGATGCCAAGGTCTGCAGCCAGCTGGAGGAGTAGCCAAGTTTCCTCCTTTCTTGGCTGTAGGGGGCCTATAAACCAAATTCTGAGCAACTGTAGGGAACAGGGAAAGGGGATGTTACTAGAACCTCTGCAGTAAGTCCTAGTCTCCTTGTGAGCCATGACAGCAAAAGGCGAATTAATTAATATATAGACAGAAAAGATAGGAGAAATAAGACTTAGAGAAGAAGCTGAGCTTTGGGCCTGATCAGTGCTGCTCTGGGCAGCAAAGACCAAAGCCCCAGAGTTTGCCACACCTTTATTCAGTACATCAGAAGAAACAAGTGTAACAGATGACTCTGAGCAGAGAACTCAGTACAATGGAGTGGCAGCAGTGGCAGCAAAAATCCTAGAACAATGAGGACTATATAGATGAAGATTCTGTTCCTCCCGGATGTCTTCAGCTGGTGTAATCTTGTCCTGGAGCAGCACAGCGTCATAGGACCATTGAGGCATTAGCTGTGACTGGAGGTCAAAATGGAGTTATATCTCGACATGCCATAACTGGCTTGTAGGCAGGAGAACTAGGCCTAATCAAGTGATTTTTTTTCCCCAAAATTATGTAGAATTGCTCCTGACAAGCAACAACTTTCCTAGGCCTCTGTCATTCTAGAACATGGTGCTCTGGGGCTCTCTTCTCAAAGCAAAGTCTTTTACTTTTGCAACTCTGAAGATGCAAAAGGTGGAGTCCTGCTGGTTCTTGTGATGTCCTTAGGCCATTTTTTTCTGTTGTCTTCTTCTAAAGTACTTGGGTTTTTCTTGCTAGTCTTTTCAGGTACCAATTTCTCCTTTGTTCTGTCTTTATAGGCCACAACTTTACTGAAGCTTCCTTTCTGGCCAAACTCACAATGCTCTGAATCATTGTGCTGGTCTCTTTGCTCTTGATTCTCAACACAAATCTGGCTAACCACCCCCAACAGTAGCCATGCCACTATCTCAACATTAGACTTCCTTGAAATTTCTTCTGGAAGATTAATTAGTCCACCACATTTAATCTCAGTCTCAGGCAAAGTCTGTGGACACAAGAAAAATGCAGACAAACTTTCTGCCAAGGCATAACACACATTCTCTGGAGTCCAACAGTCAATGGAGTCCTTCTTCCCAGCAGAAACCCCTGAGCCTGGTCTTTAACAGCAGCATTTCTATCAGCCTTCTGAGCTCTGACCAAAATCTCCAATCAAATACAGCCTAAGGCATTCCAGCTCTGCTTTTTCAGCCAGCATCTCCAAACCTTTCTTAACTCTTCCCTTTCCTGCAAGCTAGTTCCAAAGGCTCCTAAGCCACATGGTTAGATAGAGTTACAGCAACAATCCCACTTCTCTGGTACCAAATTCTGTCTTAGTTAATTTTTCCTGTTGCTGAGACATAATACCCAACACTCAAAGTTAAAGGAGGAAAGGTTTATTTAGTTCACAGTTTGTAGAGATCTTAGTTCATGATCAGCTGGCTCCAAGGTAGCATTATATGGCAGATAGGCATCACAGAGGAGAAATAGTTCATGGTGGGCAGAAAGTACCAAAGCAAGCAAGGGACATTAACAGTTTCTTTCTGCCCCTTTTATACTCTATCTAGGCTACTGGGATTAGAGCAGTGCCAAACCAGTCAGTAGACTGCTAATTAGACTCCCATAATCCTATCATCACACACTTTAGATACAGCCACCTCTGAAAAAGCCCTATGACTGCATGAGGCTTTGGGGGGACATCTATACACAAACCATGACACCAATTAATTTTTTAGTGCTGTCAGTTGCTTGATATCACCCATTATAGCCTTCATTTTTTTTAATAGTACAGAAGAGCAAAAAGTAGAAATTATGGAATTTATCATGTTCCAGACAAAATTCAATTCTAAGTACTATATATAGGCAATATCACAATGATGTAAAAGACATTGCTTGTTTGGGAATTGTCGTTTCTCCCAATTTTGTGATATGTATTCTGAACTTAGTATGGATTGTTGTTCAAAAGTGAATGTTTTTGAATTTGGAGTAAACTTATAATTCACATAGTAATTTAAAAAAAATTTGGTCTGTTTCTTGTTAAGTATATGAGTGTAACAGAAACATAAGGATGGGTAAAATCACTCAGAGAAAATATGAAGAAAGAAAAATATTCTAAAAGTAGAATCCTAAGTAACATCCACATTTAACATGCAGGCCAAGAAAGTAAAACCTAAAGAGAGTTATTAACAGAAAGATAGAAGAAAATTTATTTTAATTATAATGTACAATAGTAAAAAGATATTTTTGTATTGCATGAGGCTAATCTACATTTTAAGAGTGTTACTATAATATGTCAGGAATTGAGTAAAACAAACAGCACTGCTTGAAGGTAGAAATATCAGTGAAAATTAAGCCAAGGAATCACATTCATAATATTAATTCATTTGTTGGTGCATTCAGGAGCTCCTTATTAAGTACTCATTGTGAAGTACTATAAAAGATGTTGCAGCTAATAAAAACATAAATGTAGAATCTGGCTTTCAAGAGATTACACACTAATGTAATCTTGATGAGACTTATGCTTTAGCAAGTAGAGGCAGAACAAGACAAATTTCCTAGGAAAAATGGAAAACATACAAGGAAGGTCAGAAAGAGTGCACTGCCCTGCCACAGAGTCACAAACACAATGCAGGTTCTCAGCAAATACACATCAAATCAATTTATGCCATCCAGTTGGAGAGGTTAAAAAGCTTTCTATAGCAGCTGTCATTTACCAGCAACAAAGGAAAATTCCTAGTATTGAAATATAAGAGAAAAGATTTGAATAAATCAGAGTCAGGTTCAAGGGCAACAACTGGAGGAACTTAATATGGAGCAGATCCCTGAAATATGTTGATTTAAAAACATTTTGAGCATGTGTTTATGTTGATTTCAAATTACAAAACTAAATGCCCTATTTTGAATTTCACTGATCAATATAAATATAATAAGAGTCATATCTATTCAACAACTTATAGTGTTCAAAACACTCATATACATTTTATTTTTAAGCACCACCAAAAACTTAATAGTCAGGTCAGTTATTTATGTTTATGAAAACTGACAGTTGCGTAAGAAATTATAATAAAATGTAAGTCTTCACAGTACCCAGTGTCTTATGTTTTTGTTTGGTTTTTTTGTTTTGTTTGTGTGTGGTACCGAGGATCAAACTCAGGACCTTGCTATTGCCAGGCAGGTGTGGCACCACTGAACTAAATCCCAGACCCTGTTTTTTTTTATGTTTTGAAATTGTCTGTACATTTTCATAATGACTCTCTCAATAAGTAATTTTAAAATAATTAAAAATTCATAAAGCCATTAAAAGAGATCATAATTCTTGGTCATATCAGCAGAGTAAACATGTCTGAAAGAGAAAGTACGGAGCATATATGTTGTCTTATACAAGGTGAGGACTTTAGAATGAAATGCCTAATATTTTCTAAGATGAAGACCTCAAGTAGAGGCTGTGCACATTAAATAGCACAGCGAGTGCTTTGTGGACACACAGTAAGGAATTTTAAGTGATTTGAGCTTTAAGTGATCCTTTGGAAGCCCAGTTTCTAGCTTCAGATTCATGGTCTCATCGTATGTCCGCTGTTGATTCCTGAATGTTATTAGTTTTATTCGGTAGAGTATTTTAATAACAGTTGTAGACATTGGGGGCACTGATGAGAAAGTGAAAGAACAATCAGAAGAATCTCTTCAGAAAACATTCTCATCTAAAAAGAAGACCTGTATGCTTTTCACAGACAATAGTTTGTTCGTGTTTATATTGTCCTACAATGCTATGATGTGATTTAATTAGATCAACATGCTATAACTAAATGTATATTCGCATATATATATATTAAAATTTATAATTCAGCACACATAAAGCTATTTTTTCAAAATAATTCTCAGGGGAGCATTAAAACATAAGTAGTTAACATCTGAGGCATATAGAATGTGCATTAATTTAGGTGTCTGAATTTCAAAACAAGCTGATACACAATTCTTCTGTAAGTTATCATTGATGCTATCTTCTTAAAATAGCACAGCAGGAAGTAGTAAATTTGCTTAAATTTCTCATGAACTTTTTCAAATATCCTTCAAAATTAATTTGTATGGGGGCTTTTATATGCTAGTTAATTCATAACAGTACTTACATGTTTTACTTTGCTCAATGTTAATATGCTAAGATTATGTATATTCCAATTTTTAAGTATGTTTCTGGAATGTATATGTATCTCCCACATGAAAAGTGACATTATTTCCTGCCTTGGTTATTTAACTACAACAAGGTGGGTGAGTGAAAGGCCTCTCTCCCCCTCCACTGGCTTCCTGAGCTGCCAAATGCACTATTTGAGGAAGAAGTGATAAGGAGCCATTGGCTTCTACAACACCTACTAATCTTGAACTTTTAGCTCTCATTATCTTTCTACCTCATGTTTAATGCCTTTGCCTAACTCACATATAGTAAATCACTTTTAATGTTTCAACTGAGAAGCACCACTACCCAGAAAACCAGGATATAAGATTTTCATATCATGAGTCACTCTGACTCATAGGTAAGAATTACTCTTGTCTAGGAAGTATTAGGAATTATTAGTTTACTTTTTACATTCCTATACTAAATTATTACAGATATTTTAAAAATCTTATATCTTGCTCAGAATTATACCATTTTTTGGGGAAAAAAAAATGTAAGCAGGATTGCTTCTTTCTATCACTAGGACAAACACTAGAACAAATACACAGATTTACAAACACTCACCTACACGCATGCAGTGAATGGTACTGGTAGACCATGCTGAAGTGATAAAGAATGATTTTAATATGTGTGTGTACACCTTCTATATGTAAGAGTTACTCAGCAAGAAAATACAAATTGTCTATAAGCAACAAACATATGGGAAAATTGACTAATTTTCCTATTGATCACTTACTGTCGGGCTGAAAATAAGAAGGTTTAGCAGGAAATTAATATGTGGTCCTAATATGAAGCTTTCTATGGGACAGATCTATGTATTCCACTTAAATATCAGTGTCTAGCAATGTATTATGTTCTCATAGCAGGGAGAGCTTCAATCATTTTCTAACCCTAGCTATTTCAGGGTTTAGCTGTTGATGGCAAAAATACTGGTAGTAGGAAAGAAGTTCATTACACCAGAGGCTTCTAGGTTTAATCCCACCAGCTAACAGAAGGGATCGGATCATATTGTATTGCCACAGAACTATATGGAAAATCAGGTAATTTGACCAAAAAAATATATGTTTGCTCTCAGTCATTTTTCATTTTTCCACAATATATCATGGCATGAAATGTCTACTTCAAATAGCACAAATAGGTCCCCACAGAAACATTCTAACAAGCCTAATTGAGTTAGATGGAGAGTAGAGTATGTAATTTGATTGGACACATTAGTAGAAAACAAGCACTACTTTCCTAAATTGGATTGTGAAATTTCCAGACTGCGTTAGCAGAAGCTTCCTAGATGCTCATATATGTTGTGCTGTAGTAAAATAGATCAAGAATTCATTTTAGAGGCATTAGTGAAAAGATCAGATTCCATGCTGCTTTTTTGAATGTTAATACTCCCCCATCTACCTAGTACTGTGGATAAAACTCAGGGCCTTGGCACAGGGTAGGCTAGCACCTAGCCACTGAGCTACATCCCCAGCCCTTAAAAAAAGTTTTATTTTCATTTGGTTACAAAGTATTGCTAAGTTTTCTAGGCTGGGCTTACATTCATGATTGTCCTGCCTCAGTCTTCTTAGACATAGCAGGTGTTTTCATTGTTTCTGCATTATGCTATCTAGATATAAAGTATATCTCTAGGTAGATATTATATATATATATATATATATATAATTTTCATATATCTTTATATGTCTAGGAAGGGATCAAGGATTTGACCTTTAGGATACTGAGGTCCCTATGACCCAAAATAGTTAAAAATTTAAAATAAACTTTTGTCCAACAAAAATAGTTCAAGGCAATTTAGTTAGCTTTTCAAATTCCTGCAAGGAAATATTTCTATTGCAGCATCTTCACACCCAATTATTTGATTATTATCTGGGTTATATTATCTCCTATGTTGAACTGAAAATTTCAGAGAGTTGGACATACTTCACTGACTACTGTAACACTGGCACCTAGTGTTATGTCTGGCCTGTTCCATGTTCAGGATACACATCTCCAACCTCCCATAGATCCTCACAGAGACAGCTTGCTCCCCTCCCTTAACTCTGCATGGTAGCTCTTCCCATTATGACTGAATGGACTCCTAGAGGTGCTGCAGCCACATCAATCAGGCACTGCCCTTAGGGGCTAACCTCACAAGCCAAACTTATGTGCCTGTTCCTTACCACTGTGGTATCATCATTTTCTAAAATTCAAACACTTTAAATTTTCAATTCCAAATTTCACTTCAAATTAGACATTTACATAATCTTTTTCCAGTGTAAAACTACATGTTGAAAGAACAGAAAATAGTGTTTTAAATTTCACTTGATGCTGGATTCCTTCTGTACCATAATATATGTTTTCTTTTTTTTTTCTGAGATGACATTTATTTCACTTAACTGTAAGTTTCCCAATTTAATGTACCCATGCCTAGTGATGTAAGATTTCAGTAGGATTTCCCAAGATTTAAGAATAATACAAAAGGGAAAAAGCATTTAAGGTCATCACCCAAGGTATAATATTACACATATATACACAAACGTACATACATATCTACGTTAAGTAGTCTATAATAAGAGCTACAAATGGTTCCACAAAGATCTAATATGTGCAGGAAACTTTATCAAATATGATTGGTTAATAAAGCTCAATTCACCTCTTAAAGTCCTAGACTGATTATGCTTAAGAATTAAAAATGTTGCTGCTAATCTTCTGAGCTTTATTAATGTGCTAATATCACAGTGAAAAGAGATTTCTGTTTTCCCATCATGACGTTATTCAGACCACCCCTCTCATAAAAAGTAGTTAAAACTGCCACATCAAACATTTAATTTTTTTTTAAAGCAAAAGTGACATGAGAGATTGTAATGGATCATTGGGATGAAATTAAAAGGAAATTCGGAACACTAGGTATAAACAACTATTAAAGCTATTTTTACCTAGATGATATCTGCCTAACCTACACATTTTGAAATTTAGTTTAGAAAGTCTTTAGGCAAGATGAACAAAAATCAAACATGATGGTGGAAAAAAGTCAGGTCCAATTAAGAAAACACAATAAACTGGAACTCCAAAATGCTAAACTCTCATAATGGGATACTGGGACGCAATAATTACCATGCAATCTAAAGCCTTAAACTTGAATTTAAATGTTCTTGACCTAGTAGAACCCTAAACCACCTAACAAATGCATGCAGAATTTCTCTGTACAGGTTCCTTCAAGTATTTGATAAATACTTTTCCACATAGAATGACCTGACCCATAGGCAACCATGCAATTACTGCAGCATGGGTCAAAGTGAGCAAACACCAAAACAGAAACATAATCATAAAGGTTTCAAATATTTTCATTTTCAGACAAAACCTACACAATTATTACTATGTTTAAAGAATAAAACAAATATAATCTAACATTTCCAAGAAATTATAAAATAGAAATCTAGCAATAAAATGAGAATTTTAAAAGTGAAAAATATAAGATTGAGAGATTAGTGGATGAGTTTAATAGGCAGACAGAGGTTGAGACCATTGTAAATATGTAAAGAAAGGATAAGTGAACTACCAACATAGGAAAGTACAAAGAAGAAAAAACTCAGCATATAAAAGAAGTAAAGGATACATTGAAAAAGTTTTACATAAACTGAATCAGAATCCCAAAAAGAAAATAAAATTAAAATGAGCCATTATTTCTAAAATACAATAGTGACTATTCCATAAATAATGAAAGTATCTATCCACGTTTTCAATATATTAAACAGAATATCATTTAATATATTGACAATGTAATTTTATTCAGACCTGGGAACATAATTGGCCTCTAGAAACTAGACAAAGATCATATCTTAAAACAACCAGAGAAAAATGATAACTTTCCGAGGAGCAAATCTGGAAGCCAAACAACAATGGAAAACTATCTTAAAGGTATTGGAAGAAAATAGCTGTGAACTTGGAATTTTCTATCCAGTTAAGTTATTTATAATAGAGGCCAATCAAGTAATTATTTTACAGCAAGAGTTTGCAACTAGGAAATCAACAATAAGAATTATTTAAAATACAATTAAAACAGAAGATAACATAAGCCCAGAAGAGAACACGATATGCAAGAAGGTATATGAAAAATGTAGTGGCATAATGTGAAAACTCAAACATATACAACATCAAAAACATTGTAGTATTTCAAATCTAAAACTAAAATATTTAATGATAATTGTAAACAAGATTAAGAATAGGTAGGTAAGTGGGATCAAACTATTCAAAGGTCATTCATTGTATTTTCCAGGAAGAAGATAAAAGTATTGATCCACTTGATATACATACTTAAATTATTTGAATTATGTAATTGAACAAAAACTTTCAAAGCAGTCAAAGAAGAAACAAAATGATTAAACAAAACGCATCATTGTTTAAACATAGTCAATGAATAGACACATTTGCTCCTATTCCTTTTGCTAAAAACCGTTAAAACTTCTCAGCATTTTATATAAAAGAACCATAGGAAGATTCTGATAGATGAAGAAACAAAGACTGACCAGCTAGGATCCACAGAATGACTAAGGGATGAGCTCCGTGGGCTTTCTTTTTGCCTCCGATATCCAAGACTAGAGAAGACAACAATGTGGAAATATCAAGTGATTGTTTAGGTCTCCAAAAAGGTGGTTCCTCTAAAAAAAAAAAGACCAGGAAAGGGGCTGTATAACAAGAAACAAGGCACTTACATAATAACTACCCTACTTCAGTTAAGTATCACTAGTAATATTGTGATCACATCTTTACCTATGACAGCAAAGGCCAGATAGATCTCTACTCTCCCACTCCTCCCCCTCAAAAAAGGGTAACATCAGAGAAACCCAAATAGAGCCAGGTCTTTGGTCCTGTGCAGAAGCAGCAATGCTTTTCCCTTAAGGGTATATAGGGAGCTTGGGTTAACACCTACAACCTGCAAGGTACCTCTGCCCTCCTTATCAGGCTGGTGTTAGAGGAGGCCCAGTGGGCAGTCACAGCTCTCATCACCACTAGCCAGCACTGAGAATCCATCCCACAAGGAAGTCTGTGAGTTGCTGCAGTAGGAAGTCATAAGGTGGTCCTTCTTCTCCCAGCACAGAGCTGTCAGTGGAGGACTACTAGGGAGCCTGGGCCACTTACTTTCTCTGCCCAGAAATCAAGAGAACCCCTCCAACCATGTAATGCTACCTCTATCAAGTGTACACCAGTTTCCCAGCAAGAAGAACTCAGAGAGTCTTGGTATAAGAGAACATTTAAATAAAATCCAAATACTTACAAAATAGCACCAAAATCTATGATGCAATTGAAAATAATCTGTCATACTCAGAACCAGGAAAATTTTAAATGAGAAAAACAAACAAGACACCAAGATGACATAGGTGTAGGAATTTCTTGATAAATATTTTAAAGCAATCTACTATGAAAAGACTTCAAGAATCAAATATGAACATACTTGAAATTAATGAGAAAATGATATCTAAGTAAAGGAATAGAAAATCTCAGCAAAGAAATGCAAGAAAAAAAGTTGAACCAAATGAATATTCTAGATACCAAAATTTGTCCAGTCAAAATGAAGAAACTTAAAAGTTAAGATCAAGAACTGAGGGAAAAACAATAAACTGGATATAACAATATAAATTATCCAGTTAATATAGAGGAAGAACATATGGAATTAATGAGTACATTTTTGAGAACTTGAGGGACTATAACAAAAGATGTGCCATTTTTATCTTTAGAGTTATGGAAAAAGATATAAAAGGTGTGAAACTAGAAGTAATGAAAAAATAGTTCAAACCTTCCCAAGTCTGATAAAATCTACAGATTCAAGAAGTAGAATAATTTCAAAGATATCAATGACAAGAAACATCATAATAAGACTTATGAAAACTAAATAAAATGGAAATATCTTTAAAGCAGGGAGAGAAAGGCCACCGTGCACAAAAGAGAATAAATTCAAAGGTCAGGGTATTCTCATGAGAAACCAGGAAGAATAATTTTCAAGTTCTGGACAGAAATTTAAAATAAAATTGTAACTCAGATGTTACATGCAATAAAAATACCCTTCAGGAATTAAGGGAAAATTAAGATACTCTAAGAGGAATAAAATCTCAGAGAATTTGTCACCAGCAGACAAACCTTAAAATGATGCTAAAGGTAGTTTTTCACATAGAATAAAATGAAGAAAGAAGGCATCTTGGAACATCAGAACAGTGGGAAATGTAAAACTACATACAAACATAATATATTTTCCTTGAGTTTTCTAAATTAATATTGATGGCTACAGAAAAGTAATGTATTTCTTTGTAATATATTTTAAATTATTTTTTCAATTTGTACCTAAAATATAAAACTATACATATTCTGGGATAACGTGATGCTTTAATGTATTTACACATTGTATATTGTTCAAATACATATATAAAATCTCCTCAAATATTTATCATTTCTTTATGATGAAAACTTTCAGAATTCTTCTTACAGCTTTGTGAAATATACAGAATATTACCATTGTCTATAGTCCACCTACTATGCATTACACAATGGCACTTCACACTTCTATTTAATTGTAACTCAGTATCCATTGATCAACCTTCTTTATCTGACTTCCCACCTTCAGTTGTCAGCTTACAGTAACTACCAATAAATACACTCTTAGCTTCTATGAGAGTAACATTTTCTATTCCACTATGATTGATTGGATAAGGGTCCCCCAAAAGTTTTTTCTTTCAAATATTACTAATAAATTTCAGAGTATGACTTTTAGGGACAGATGGTTAGATTTAATCTGTTTTTCTATGTTAAATCTATCTAGCCAATTTGCTCTTAAAAATAAATTGGAAGGACATTACCTAAAATCTATGACTTCATTAGGTATGTTAAGAAGTTGAAAGAATATTTTGGAACTTGAAGATAATGAAAGGGCTGACAAAACTTGTTCAAATTGTATTACATTATAATAAACTAGTATTTTAACTGTGCTATGGGGACCATTGTAAGACCAGGAGTCCAAAGCAACATGCTTCATTGCATTAAATTTGTAAATAGATTTTGAGCCATGGTATGCATAGTAGAGATATATGATTCATGATGGGGGCTTTCATAAGTTTATGAAAATTCAGGATGTTTATTTTTGTTCTGGGACAATAAATATAATTTGAAGGAAAAAATGGGAAACCATTCCTTTTTAATGCTCATTTTTAGTTATATTTGTATGTCTCATGATTCAAAACTCATTTTATTTCTTTCACTACCTTAGAGATAAAATAATTTCAAAAGCTTCTTGTAGAACTCCAGTCTCAATATCCTTTTTGTGGAAAACTGAAGCCATAACACTATGTGCAAAAGCAATGGAATCATAAGCAATCAGGCTCTAAAAGAAACCTAATTCTTAATTTAGAGACTGAGGAGGATATAACTCATGTTCTTTTTACGTATTTCTTTTATTTATCTCTGCCACAAAAAGTAAAGAGCATATTTTGAATAAGCAGCCACTATTTGACCAGTAAAATTCATGATCTTGGCTTGCTGTTCCCTGCACTTCAGGCATTCTAAAAACAGGCATTTTTCCTTTGGCCTCTGGATCGCTCTTTCAGGTCTTCTGTCTGCTTCTTTGTAGTATCCAGTTCCCTTCACCCTTTAATAAACCCTGACCTGAGTTACCCCATAGGAATGAAGAATGTGTTATAGTCCAGGATATAACATCAAAGTGAATTATCAGGTCTACTGCTGTAAGTCTACCGAAAATTATTTCTTACTTCACATTAAGAAAGTAATTCTCATACACATAAAAATATATGTAAAAAACTGGAATGTGCTCAAAGTACTATACCCCAAAGTTAAGTTTTTCTCTTGGCATCCATATTCTTTACCAATTCTATATCATCTCTTTTGATTATAGTCCTTAAAGAAATATGTTATACAGTCTACATACATTGAGAAACCTCAACAAATGCTTGCTGATCTGCTAAAACTTTGTTATCAAGCTGCATTTGAGATATTTAAAAGTAATTCATTATACAGGAAATACTTCCTAAAGTATTTTTTCAGATACATCATATACATGGCTTTTCTTTCTAGTTTTTTCAATTGAACAAAATTTTCACATGGCAGTAATTAAATGGGGCTCAGTGAAATAAATAATGTGAATTTCAATTCAAATAAAAATACACTTACTTGACACTTAGATTCCTTGTCTTTTACTCAATGTAAATTATATATATTCAAACAAAATTTATTAAAGTAAACTCCCTTGCAGAAGTTGAAGTATTTGGACAAGAAAAGTATGGGTTATGTTAGTTATCTACATCTACTAAAGAAAAATCTGGTAAAGAAATCTAGTAAAGATTATCTAGTAAAGAAAAATCTGCACAAATAGAAGAGAACAGGAATAGGTAGTCTAATAACTGTCTTCTAAGTAAAAATATTTATGAGTAATTGAGACTTCACATTAATCTGCTCACCATGAGCTTGGCTTTTTCCTAAACATAAACAAATAAATAGTTATTTAATATTCAGATTACCTAAATAATGGCTACTAATCCACAAAATTGACTAGTCTATTATCATTTCCAAAACTGGTTTAATTTGGCCTAACCATCTTGCTGACTCGTTGAATTTCAATTGGTTCCCTCATATTAAAGTCCCAAAATGTTTGCTCACCTTCCCTCAGAATTCTCTGCAAGAAAATTCTCATACCTGTCATTTTGATGGCAGAAGGAAAGGTTTTTGTATAAATAACTGCTCATACTAAAAATGCTCTGGTTGAATTTCTTCCATATATTATGCTGGAAAAGCAAATCAAATGGCCATACTCAAATCCCAGAAACACAAAAATATATTCAGGATCTTGACAGAAGGAAGTCCAAAGTTTCATACAAAGGGCATAAGTTCAGGGAAATTTGAAGAAAGTGACACAGTGGGAGACTAATTAAAATAAGGTTTGGGGAAAAATTTTTAAAACTTTTCAGTGATTAGAAGCATGTCCAGTTTTGCTTCGTTCAATCCTCCATTATATTTGTTTCCTGTTACTTCCTGGAGAAATACTATTCATCTTAAAAAGAAGGGAGAAGGAAGAAAAAAAAGGAAGGGGAGAAGGGGAGAGAAACACTATCAGCTTCTTTTTCCCTGTCTTCTTTCCTTCTTTCTTTCTTTCCGTACTAACTTGTGCATTCATCCTCCACCATGGGGATTAGTTCTAAGACCCCCAGCATTTACACAAATCTTCAGGTACTCAAGTTTCTTACATAAAATGATCCAGTATTTGCAAATAATCTATAGACATATTCTCATATACTTTAAATCATTTCTAGATTATAGTATCTAGTGTAATCAAACTGCTATAAAAATAGTTGTTACATGGTATTATTCAGATAATGATGAAAAATATAAATTTGTACATGTAAAATTTTTCTTCTTTTGGGGTTAGATAATCTTATCTTATTCTCTCCTTTGTGGTTATCTTCAGGTATTTTATTATCTTTGAAATCAAAATCCATGCAGATTTTTGCTCAATTTATTTTCATTTTATTCATTATTCAGTCATTCAGTCAGTCAGTCAGTCAGTCAGTCAGTCAGTCAGTCAGTCAGTCAATCCCAGTCAGTACTGGAAATTGAATCCAGGGCCTTTCTCATTCCACCTTCCCAACCCTGTTACTAATTTTTATTTTGAGATACTGTTCCATTAAATTGCCTAAGCAGGGTTCAAACATGTAATCTTCCTGCCTCAGCTTCCCAGAGAGTTGGGATTATGGATGTGCACCACCATAACCGGCTTCAGTTTACCTTTTTTTTGCTTAAATTCTTTTATTGGTACATTTTAGGTATATAATACGTTTACATTTATCATTGGGTGCTTGTACCTGTACATGATGTATCTTGGTTCTTATTTTTTCCCCATTACCTGTGTGCCTTTTGCCCCTCCACCCTTCCCTATTTACATAGACTTCATTTCCATTTTTTTCTTTTCTCATAATTTTTCCTTTCCATTCTTTCCTTTCCCCTTTCCCTCCGACAAAACTAGAGGCATTCACTTTATTTTATAAACTCTAAAGTTATTTAAATAATGTTTATCTTCTTAAAGATGTCACGTGCAGTGCACAGGACAGAAGAAAATGTTTAGAAAACAACCCTAAAAAGAGGTCTAAAAGAAGAAATTTAACTTGTTCGACTGTTTCTCTTTGTAACATATTTCAATGCTCAAGTCTTTGCAAATTCTTAAATGTATTAGAATAATTATACTGGTTTTTATTTGTAATTAAATAGCACAGTAAATACTCTGGGAAAAACCTCCCATTGCACAAAACTAAGAAATATTGGGAGAAAATAACAAGTATCTCCCTTCAAATCCACACAGGGGCCCCTGAAGAGTCAGGAAACCAACCAACCTGCCTCTCTCTCTCTCTCTCTTTCTCTCTTTCTCTCTCTCCCTCTCTGTTCCTTCTGAGCAAGAATTCAATAATTGTTAAAGAACAGTTTGTAAAAGCATGTTTCCTGAATTTTTTATTATAAAATTTCTTCAGGAAAAAAATACCTAAGCTACTACTCCGATTAAGTGATCATTACTATTTTGGCATATTTTTGTTTATATTTGTATTTACAGTTTTGTGGAACTTTAAATTTTTTAAAATTTTTTATCAGCATATGTTTGCAGTACATAATGATTAACATTCATGGCTTGGAGTTGGTGCATGTACATAATATAGCTTGGTTCTTTTTTCATTCACTTGTGCACTCCACCCTACAACTGAGAGATAAAGCGAAGGTCAGCTGCACCTGTCCTAGAGGGCGTCTGCAGGGCTCCACTGTCATAAACCCTGCTGCCTCAGAGACTTTCCTTTGATGAAGGTATCCTGGGAACAAAAGTAATCTCCACTCAAAGTTTGAAAGAAAAGGAAACAACAACAAAACAACAACCACAAAGACCCACAGCTGCTGATTTTGAAAGCATATCTTCACACAATTAGGATTCTAGTGTACAGGATTACAATGACCATGGAAGTCTCAAGATAAGGACATAAGAAGGATCATATGTTGTTGATGTTATGGCATTCCTACCAAAAAGTAAAATAACACAGCAGAATGTATCATAGAAACTTTCTAATTCTACAACTATAATCCAGTTTATAATAACATACCATGAAGCCAGGCACCATAAACATGAATCTATACAAGAAAAAAGCCAGTAACAATTTCAGATGGATAAGTTACTAAATATTATATCTTAAAGAAATGTTCAAAATACTTAGAAGGTAAAAACAAAAATTAAGAGTGTTTTAACATCATAAAAATAATCAGAACACAGTCTAGAAAGATAAACAAATTAAGATTGAGAGAAGCTGAGAAACAGAAAAAAATTAGGTCTAAAATACAGTAGACCCTCGAGTTATGACTGGCCTGACATATGAACAACTTGGGTTACAACCAGAATTTTAGTTTTAACTTATGACCAAAGTCTTGAGTTATGACCCAAATGAAGGCCACTTGTGCTTCCAGATGGTCACAAATACAGATTTAACCTTTAAGAGTTCTGAAAAGAACATTACAACATCTTTTCCTGTGTGGGGTTTATTGAGAAATCCTGGGCCAGTGTCTCCCTAAGGACCCTGAGATCTGCCTGTGTACCAGAGAGAGACTTTGAAGGCTGTGTAGAGGAGACTGAGCCTTTAATTGACCAACTTGGGTTACAATCAGCCCTCACAAATGAATTGAGTTCGTAAGTCAAGGGTCCACTGTACAACTTGGTTTCTAGAAAAAGGGAGGAGAAAATAGAGGAGAAGCAGTGTCCAAGGACAACATCTGAGAATTTCCCAGAATTAAGTAAAGGCTTACCAAATTCAGAGAACCTAACCAGCTATAAGCAATATAAATAAGAGATATACACACACACTTAGATATGTGTGAATTACAGCTAGAGAGCACAGAATTTAAAAAAAACTGGGCAGCAAGATCAACAGAAAGGAATATCAATTAATTAGTCTGACAAAAGAAACTAGAAAGATACCGTTTAGTCTGACATCAGACCACTTAATGGCAACAAAAGAAAACAGTGGGAAAATGTAGTCAGTTTCTCTAGAGAAAGTTATTAATTTATTATTTGCAAAACAACCAAAAAAGTCAAGAAAAGGTTAAAAAATCCAAAAGTGACTCTTAGCAATACAATTTCTGAAGATGTCTATCAAGAGGAATACGAAATAATCCAAGAAAGGATTACAACTATAGTAAATAGTCAATAATATATCAAAGCTGATATGATGTATAAAATAACACTAATAATATTTACTATGCTTGGAGGTGAAAATTGTAAAAATAAAAATCATTATCAACAATATCCAAAGTGCAAAGAAATTTGTTCGGCATTGACATAAATCTTATATCCTTGATTAGAAAGGAACATATAATTATTTTAAAACTCTTGTTATATTTGCCTATGAATATAAAATCAGAGAAGAAAATAGAAAAAAATCCATGAAGAAGCAGAAGAGTTATAAAACAAAGCAATAAAATCTAGAAATAAATATAAATATATACTCATTAGAACAATAAGTACAAATATGTTTTATGAGTTTCTTAATGAGATTATTAGACCAAAAAAGTAATTTCAATGCTAAATTATTGACAAAGCAAACAATGAAGCATGAGAACAGGTAAAAGATGGAGAGAAAAAGAATGGGAAAGAAAATACCAGAAAAATATTAAGCAAAATAAAGCTGAGGCAATTATACTATCATCAGATTAAACAAACTTTAAGATATATTATTAATTATAACTAGACTAACTGCATTTATAAGAAAATAAACTTACTAAGAGGGAACAATATTTCTCAACTTCTAGGCACCTACTAAGATAGCTTAAAATACATTAGAAGCAATTGATATTATTTTAAGTAGATATCAACAAAATAACCTTTATAAGGGGTTATTAGCATAATTCAGTAATTGGTAGAATAACAGTTCAAAATTCATATAAATAGAATACTTAAGCAACATTGCTAATAAATTTGAAATAATATTTCACATACTCTCTGCTAGATATAACAAATTAATTTTTTTAAAAAAATTGGCTTTCATAATCTCTTCCTTTTACTTGAAAAAATTATATTTATTGTATATAATGGAACTTCTAAAATTTTTAAACTGTTTTGCTTTCTCCTATTTTTCTTGTTTTATTTTTCATTTCTTTCATCTTGAGGGAAATCATGTGTAAGCATTCCCTCTTTGCAATACTCCTTTTTTCTTACATCTTTTGTAAAGTTATCACCCTACATTTTTTCTTTTATTTCAAATCCTTGAAATTTTATCATGCCTACTAAGTCATTATGAAATTAATCTATGCCCTATTCTCTTCCAGAAAAGTAAAAAATTATAAGATTCTAAATCTTTCATCTTTCTGACTTACACTATTGTACAATATTCTCTCTTGCTTTCTTTTACTATGTATTTCTCTATCCCCACTTCCTCCCCACCCTTGCTCCTTCCCTGCCACACAAAAACACACAGTTTGTTAAATGCTCTCTTAGGCTTTTCTTTCCTTTTTTTCCTAACAGAAGCTGTTCCTAAGAGTGTAGTGAGCCTGGTCGCTGATCTCTTTTAAAGAGAGATGCATGAAAAGATGCGTGTATGTGTCGCCATTGAGAGCCTCCCTGCACTATGGAATTGAAGCACGTATGACCTCACAGGTTTCATTATCTGCAGGATTTTCCTCTAAGACTTTGAGCTGCCAAAATAAAACTACAGTGGGCAAAGGTAAATGGCTCGAAGGCTGGGGACTTAGCTCAGTGGCCCTCTTGCTGCCTGGCAAAGGCAAGGTCCTGAGTTAGATCCCCAGTATGGGGGGAGGAGGGGAGTAAATGGTACGAAACACACCTCACTTATGACTATTGCAATCAGGGGGTGGCTTAGCTCAACTCCTCTAAGACAGAAGCTGGGAAGGTTTCTAAGCCCTGGGATGAGCTAGTGGACCAGAAACGGGGAACACTGGGAGCTGCCTGCTCAGTGTGATTAGGACACTTGAGTTTGCTAAAAGGCACCCAGGGAAGTTCTACTCCTGTCTTCCCAGAGAGACTAGGAGACAGGGATGCTAACTTTCTTAAAGAATCCATGTCAAAGGGTTGAAAGAGCCCTAAGACACTTCAGAATCGAGACTCACCAAGAGAGAATGTGTGCACACTTTCCTTTGATGGCTGTATTTTAGAGTTGAGCCTCTTCTGCTAGCTTCATTACAACTTACTATCTATCATATATTCTTCCAAAACTGGTTGATATATCTTATCTACCATTGTCTCATTTCTCATTTCCTTAATTCTTTTTGTATACAATATTCATCAATTGTGTGATCATGAAATCATAAACTTACTATAAATTTAAGCACTGAAACTTCCAACTTCAATCTGGATTCATTGACTACCATCTGCCACACACCAGGAGATGACCGGAGAATGGGAGATTCGCAGTGTACTCCATAATTCTTACCTGTCTGGTGAGGACTGCCCAACTGGATAAGCAAGCAGATGAAGGACAGGAGCAAACACTCTTCCAGAGTTTGTTATTGACACAACAGGAGTGGAAGGGGCCTGAGGACACTTGCTTCACCTTGTCTGTTAGAAAACATTCCTTTAAGTAGTATTTTCTCATTACTCCATGTAATACATGAAAATGAGATAAAACCAGGTCTGTAAGAGAGAACACCCATAATTTAAATATTTTGAACAAAAATCTTGAAAATATCTCAAATGGCAAAAAATAAATTCTATGAAGTTATTCAGAAGAAAAAAAATCTCTGAGAGGGAAAACAACTAAGAGTCTACTTAAGAATTAAATTTTCTTGCCAGGGATTTAGCTCAGTGGTTTTGCCTCAGCCTGTGCAAGCACAAGGACCCGAGTTCGATCCCCGGAACCAAAAATAAATAAATAAAATAAAATAAATAGATAAATTTTCTAGAGGAGTACAGAACAATTAGGAAAGAAGTAGAACTCTTTACAAAATGGTCTCAAGACAACAAAGAGAACAATTTCTATAAATTTGATGTATTTTTGAATTCTAGGCAAAATTACTATGACATATATGCTAATCCAACTTTTGAATTTCAAACACAAAATTTAAAAAAATCCTAAAGACTTCTGGGCAGTCAGAAAATAAGGGTATTATTCATTAGAATCACTTAAAAATCAGGTTGGTTTTAAAATTCACACCTAAAATCTAGAGTTGATTATGTTAAAATGGGAAAATAGGATACAGAAAAATGATTACAAAAAATGATCCTAAATAAGTAAGACAAAATTTGGAAAAATGAAAACATTGAAGGAAAGTATACCAAAATAGGAAGAGTAATTGCCTCTGAGTGCTATGAATTATTCTGACATGACTTTTCCTACTTTCCAAATATTCTAGAATGACTATATATCATGTTATCATTTTTAGAACTACAGATAACAAGTTTTTAAAAAGGGAAAAAAGTCTTTCCTACAAGCATGTTTTCACAGTAAGATATGTCAAACAAGGATCATAAAATTTAGAACCTATTTCTTGAGTTCACTTAGTGTTAAGCTCTGGCTATTCCCTAAAGATCTGAGTAAGCCTGTGACATTTCAATCAGGTATTAGGCGAATTCCAAATCTTACCAGAAGCTTTCTCCAGTTTCAAAAATTTAAAGGCAATTCTAGAGCATTTAGAGTCATCAAAGCAAACTTTCTGTAGGAATCACTATTTTCCTGGGAGTTAAATATTGAAAAGTCTATAGATGTAGTGATTTGTCAAAACTAAACATCTTCACAGGTGTGAAATCATGCTGCTTGTACAGGATGTGCAGTCTCTTCTGGGGTTACAATGATAAGGAATTTTCCCAGGAATAACAGGTCTGTCTTTTTTTTTTCTTTTTGAAAAGGTAGTATGAAAACCATACACTGTATTAGATAAAATACAATGAAATAATAGAACTAATATGAGCTGCAGTCTTCTAAGGTGTAGAGTACAAAATTTTAACTATAGAACCAAATGGGCCATAATTATATTTTTGTTTTACTTGCTTATGACCTTAAAATGAATGAATGAATTTGACATCGGAAAAGAATAAAATTGACTTGAAAAAAGTTGAAGGATGTGATTCAGACTTAGATTCAAAGTGCAGTTATACTTTTTGAAAAGGAGAGGCACCTCTAATATGCTTGGTATTTACTATGGAAATGACTATCTGGGCCAATACAGGTGTGAGCAAGCAGAATGTGTAAATCCTTAGGCACAGAACAGACTGGGACAGAATGCAACCAGAATGATGAGGGAACCAATGCAAAGGAAAAAAGTGTACAATGAACATTCGATTTGTTTTTCTATAAATCTTGTCAGGTTTTCTTTGTGAGCTTGGCTAAAGTTAGTATCCTGTCTGCAGGAGTTGAAATTTTTTTCGTTCATCTTGCTTTGCTTGTGTAATACTGGCATCATATTTTACTAATTTCTTTATTTATTAAATAATTAAATTTTTTAAATAAAAGATGAATTTGTGACCAAAACTTTTTAACTATACTTTTAAAAAGTCTGAATTTGAAGGCTTTTTTGAAAAGCCCAGAAGTTCTGGAAAAGGTAGGTGGTCAAACCAGCGATTTTCTGGAAGTTCATTTCTTTGCTGCACTTTAATGCGGGTTTTGTTTTTCAGGGTTCCAAAAACCTACGTCACTTAGTAGAATGAAGAACCACATAAACAACTGATTTAGTTAACTCTATTTTAAAGGATGATGTTAATTTTAATTGAGACTTATAATTATTCTGTAAAAATAATTACTCACGGAGGTTACCTCTTGTAGTGTTTCTGTTAATAATGTGACTGGTTTTGAGTCCGACATCTTGGATTGTGTATCAGCTGGGATGTTTGGCTTTGGCTCAGAGAGCTTCCATAAAGTTGAATGAGTTTTCTCTTACAGTAAAAAGTGGAATGACTCCAAGATTAGCCAGTTCTACAATTTAATGATGATCTTAGAGACTTACATACTTTCTATCTTCTGCTCTTCTATCCTCAGATAATTTGTCTTCAGCTGGCACTCTCCAAGAATAATATAAAATTGTTATCCCAGCTGTTATCACAGGCAGAAACGACAGCATACTCTGGAAGCCGCCGAGAAGGACACATTTCTCCGAGTCTCTCTGGTGTTTTTGTTGTTGTTGTTGTGCTAAGGCATTCAACATAGGGCCTTTGCACTCAGCTACATCCCCAACCTCTACTCAGCTTTTTAAATTTTATTTTTTTATTTTGATACAGGGTCTTATTAAGTTGCTAAACTGCCCAGTTGCCAAGTAGCCCAGGCTGGACTCCAAGTTGCAATCCTCCTGCTTCAGTCTTCCTGAGTGCTGGGATTACAGGCCTGTGTCGTCACAAATAGATTTGAGTGTTTTTCTAAGAGTAAAAAATTATTTCCGAATCCTGCCTGAGCAGATCTCCCGTAATACTACACTGACCTAATTTATGTCCTACACCCAACACTAACATAAATACACACAGGAGAGTGGGGTAACCAGGATAGACTTAAAAGATGAAAATTTCCTATGAGATAGAAATAAAATCACTTTCCTTTGGCACATACTAGCAACCTCAGAGGCAAAAGAGAAATCTGAAATTTATCAAAAGAAATAAATGATGGAGAATGGGGGTTGATTTGAGGAAGTTAATGAACAGTGCTTGCTACAAATTAAATGTAATTCCTTAGCTCTCTAATGACCTTTAGCACATAACTGAAACATTCCTAAATTAAAGATTATCATTTGTTACCAGAAAAAACAGTATCCTTTTTAATGGATGATCAAAACTTTTAAATGGTCTAGCATATATAAAAGTGTAGGTATTTCATGTAAGTTTGCTTCATTGAAGTGCTAGAGTGTCACTCTAATTTTTAAAACCAGTAACATATTTTGTGAGGATTTTACAAGATAAACAAATTTTTTAAACCTAATTTATTTTTGTTTTGGTAAAATTCTAGTATAGGTGAAGGTTTATCCTTAGAGAAGATAAACTTCTAATCTATCTTCTCAAGGAACAAAGAAATGTCATTCAAAATTGAAAAGTAGATAGTTGTTTATTCAGTTTAGCTCCTTCTGTAGACTTGTCAGCCTTTATATGATAAGAGAAAATGTCATATGGTCAGTACCTTATTGGCATAGTTAAAGTTTGGCTCAATTTAGGGATAACATCACCTTTTTCTCTATTGGAATAAATTAAAATACATGGCTGCTTGATGTTCTACTACAGAGGATATTTTGTAGTGAGGTATGATATAAAGCAGGTACTACAACATGGTCTACTGGGCAGAATGACAAGTGATGGCTTCCCCAGAGTAATAGCAAAAGACAGATTTAGTGATTCTTGATCTATGATGGAGAATCCACACACCAGGATTGCAGATTGAACTCTGCCTGTTGAAGTGAGAGTATTTGCATTTGGTCTCAGGAGAGCTTTTATCAGTGGCAGAACTCTGCAGTCTTCATCTAATGCCATCACCACCTGTTGGTCTCGAAATGGTGACTGAAAAATCTAATGAAAACATTCAAAATGCAACAAATGTAAGAATCAAAAATCCCCTCTGATTTCTAAGATGTTACTACTTCTTAAGATAAATAAGTATGGAAGCCACACAAAGTGGGCCAAATATTAACCGGAAATCCCAGTAGATTCCAAATGTTCTTTGCATTACCCATTTACGAAGTTATATTCTTCGGAGATGAAACTATCATAAGATATCATGAACTGAACACTTTTGGTCACTTAGTGCTGACACAGTACTCATATCAAGCTTTCAAAATAGAATGAGACCTACACCAAAGACTTTAGCTTCTACTTAAACAAGAGTGCTTTCACAGACAAGAAAAAGCCACTGCCTTGCTGAAAAGACTGTGATTTTATTCATAATTCCTTTTCCATATAAATGTCACATGACCAAAAAAATCTCCCAATTCCTACATCTCAGTTACTTCAACTTTAAAATCAGAATAATCTCAACAATTTCTATATAAATCCTATCCTAAATTACTTTTTAAAACTTCAAATATTTGCATGATAATTTTAAAGAAATATCAGATTCATATAATTGTATAAGTGATGTCCATTAAATACATGAAAAGCACAAATCCAGAGTGTAGAAAAAGAAAATGTATAGACTAATGCATCATTGTTAATAAATAAGATATGGACACATTTGACCCAGCTATTCCTCTGCTGGGTATCTTCACAAAGGAATTAAAAGAATCATACCACAGTGATATATGTGCACCTATGTTCATAGCAGCACAATTTGTAATAGCTAAAACTTGGAAGTAGCTCAAGTGCCCATCAATTGGAGACTGGATAAAGAAAATGTGTTTTTTTATAAAATGGAGTACTACTCAGCTATAAAAAATGAGAAATTAGAGACATTTATAACTAAATGGATGCACATTGAGGTGATACTCTTAAGTGAAATAAATAGGACACACATGAAAATACTGAATAGTTTCTCTAGTGTGAGAAACTAAAAGTGTAAATAAGGACTAAAAGGTATAATAGATAATGTTAAATAGGAAGAAAAGGGGCAAAGGGGAGGGGGAAGTGGGAGGGTTGGGGAAAGGAAAAAAGGGAATGGAATTAATATGAGAAAATGAAAAAATGGAAACATAGTTTTTGTAAATAGGGAGGGATGGAGTGGTTGAAGGGAGGGCAGGGGAATAGGGAAAAAATAAGAACTAAGAGAGATTATGTAAAGGTGCAAATTTCCAATGATGAATGTCACTATATTTTATACCTAAAATGTACCAATAAAATTAATTTAAAAAATAAGATATGGACAGTTTTAGAAAAAACACTAGCTAGTTATAATTATGGATATATATATATTTTTAATTCTTAACTATTGCATTATCAGTATTACTTTAGAATACAGACAAGTGTTCATCAAAACCATGGAGAAATTATTGTGTATATGAAAAGATGCTCAAATATTTTTAAAGGTACTAAGGTATTTCACCATACTAACATAAAATTCAAAAATATAATTCTATTGTTTCAGTGTTTTCAAAAGATACTCAATAAATTCAAAACTTAGTCCTGACATTAAATGTAAACTTTTAGTAAAGTAATAATAGAAGAAAACTTTGCCAGTTCAATAAAAGGCATTTTCCTGGACATGCAACACGTTAATGTCTCATGAGGCATTAAACACCCATTTCATCTGAATGTCATTTAAAATCAAGAACAAAATTAAAGTAGTAGATCCCTGACTTAGGAATGAGTTTGTTCCTGGAGAACATTTGTAAGTCTGACAAGTGAGTCTTACACCTGTGAAAGTTCGCAATTTAAATGTTTGTAAGTTGAGGACTTACTGTTATCTATTAAGTCTGTGTCTACCCAACCTAGGTCACCAACTAATGGAATAAAGTAAGAAACAGTTTACAAGTACACAAAGATTAAAAAGCAAAGTTAGGAAATATCTGATGTCTTAGTTACTTTTCTCGTTCCTGAGATAAAATACCCAATGTCTCCAAGTTAATGGGGGAAAGGTTTATTAGCTCACAGTTTGTAGAGTTGGAGTGGCATGGCAGAGGGGCATCACAGAGGCAAAAAAGGGCATGAAGAAGACAGCAAACACCAAGCAAGCAACAATGCTCTTTCTGTCCCTTATATTCCATCCTGGCTTCCTGCACTTAGGGCAGGTAGCACTGACATCTGCGGTGGGGCATCCTTAGCCCTACCCAGAACTATGCCAGAC
Source organism: Heterocephalus glaber (assembly GCF_000247695.1). Next base: position 3,983,092 of record NW_004624733.1, on the reverse strand, counting down.
CAAACAGTGGACTAATTTAGTAATCATACACTCTTGAAATCCCAGCATCACGCATTCTAGATCCAGTCACTTCTGCAAAGCTCCACGTGTGACCGCATGCAGCTTTTTGTGTCATCAAGACACAAGACATAACCCCTGACAATATTTAAAGAATTATGTAGTTGTCTACATAACATAATCTAGGAATCCACAGATATACTCAAAATTGTTTGGAAAACTTTGTAAGATGGATATATAAAAATCAACTATATTTTCATGTATTATCATAAAGAAATAGAAATTTAATTTTAAGAAGTCATTTCCTTCCTATCAAAAACTATGTAACCTATATTGTACCTATTTTTTAAAAATTATTAATTTTTTGGACAACATAAAAGATCTAAAAAGATATACAGAGCTATCTCATGGCCTGGGAAGAAATGACCTAATATCTTAAAGTTGTCAGTTTTTCACTAAGTGAAAGAATAAATGCATGCAATTTAAAAATAAATTGTGACATTTTAATTAATTTATTCATTACTTGTGATGGTGGAAATCAAAACTAGGGCTTCACACATGCTAGGCAAGGTTTCAACCACTGAGCTCTACCTCCAGTACTCTAAAAATATTTTAATGGGAATATATTTCATGGGAATATCTTGATGGAAAGAATACTGCTGAGAATGGTTGAGATGCATATATTCAAAATAATAGAATAACATATACATTATATTATTCTTTTGAAGGAATGCTGAAACATTTAACAGTAAGTTGCCAAAATAATTCTATATCTCTAAATATACTTCTCAACTAAGCATTAACAGAATGGAAACATTTTAACATTTCTACATTATTACTAGGTAAAATCATATGATCATTTCAATAGAAGTATTCAATAATATTCAACATCACTTCATAATAAAAACTCTCCACAAATTAGAAAGAAAATATCTCAATATAGTAAAAAGCTATAAATAATTAACCCATAATAGTCAATATCATACTAAACAGAGAAAAGCTCAAAGTGTTTCCTCTAAGTTTAGAAAGAAGTGAAGGATATCTATATTATTTAATAAAATGCTGGGAGTCTTAGCAAGAGCAATTTGGCAATGAAAAGAAATGAATTGTGAAGCAAGAAGTTACCTATTTTTGTAGAAGCTTGTAGTTTTTGTTTTTAGTTTGTGTGTGTGTGTGTGTGTGTGTGTGTGTGTGTTACTGGAGATTGGACCAGGAGATTGTGCATGCTTGGCAAATACTCTAGCACTGACTGGGCTATTGTCTATCTTCTCATTTATTATTTTTTAAAATTTTGAGACAAGGTCTCATTGTATGGTACCAACTGGCTTCAAACATGTGATCCTCCCACCTCAGCCTCTAGAGTCATTGGGATTACAGGTGTGTGACACGATGACCAACTCAGATATCATGATTTTATATATAGAATACCTATATACTCTAAATACTCCATCAAAATGATGTTAGAACCTAAAGGCAAATTTAGTAAAGGTTCAGGATATAAAATCAACAAAAACCATAGCACTTTAAAAAGCAATAATGAACTTAATGAAAAAGAAGTTAAGAAAATAATCCCATTAACAACAGCAACAAAAATTTTGAGGAATAAATTTAACCAAGGAAGTGAAATATCACTACAAAAAATTATAAAACAATAATGAAAGAAACTTTAGAAAACACAAAAGCATAAAAAGCAATCTCATTTTCATGACTTGGAAGAATAAATAATGTTAGAAGGATCATATTATCCAAAGTCATCTATAGTTGTAATACAGTTCCATCAAAATATTAAAAACTTTTTCAGACATAAGAAAATGCAATGCTAAAATTCATTTGGAAGCACAAAAGACAGGATAGGAAAGTGATCATCAGAACAATAAATGCTGACAGTACCACAATATCTGACATTAGAACATACTAAAGAGGTACAGTAACAAAAGCAGAATGACACTTGCATAAAATCAGATCGAGTCATTCTATGAATGGCTACATAGCCAAAGAAGATGAAATCATTTCACCAAAATATACTTGCACTCCTTTGTTTATTACACCACTATTCACAATAGCTAAAATATGGAATCAACCCAGATCTCCTTCAGAGGATGCATGCATAAAAAATATATAGTAAATATACACAACACAATGGTATTCAGCCATAAAAAGAATGGAATCCTTTCATTTTTATCCACATGCATAGAAGATCATCTTGTTAGATGAAATAAGCCAGACATAGACAGCCAGACCTGTCTCACTTATTTCTGGAAATTATAAAGGCAATCATGTAGAAGGATGGAATGGAACAGTGGTTACTACAGGATGGAAAGTACAGAGGAAAGAATAGAAAGAAGTTCAGAAAAAGCACAAAAACACAGAGTGGAGGAATTCTAATTTTTTTTCTAGCACAGGAGGGTAACTAGTAGTTAAAAGAATGTATTTTATATATCAAAAAACTAAAATCAAAGTTAAAAAACATAAAAGGAGTTAGAAATTTAATACATTGAAGAGTTAGAAATACTTATTAACCTGTTGGGATTATTACATATCACATACATGTGACAATTAAAACATAATGCTGCTTAGAATTGTAAGAATTCTGACAAAATGCTGAATTAACACATTAGAGTCATTTAGTAAGCTGCGAACTGCATTTCCACAACTTGGCTCATTTCACTTTTTTCTCTTATTCTTTCATTAATTTCTCACATTTTCAGAATAAACTTCTATTTCCAATTACTTTTCATTTTTATGATCAATGGGACTGGGTTGGCAATGGAGTTAGGAAGGGGAAGGAAAAAAAGAGAGACAGTGAAAAAGCCAGCATTCAGTAAGGCATTCATTACTAACTCGCCTCCTCCATTTCACTCTGAAATATTGTGAGGTTTGTGAGGTTTGCTGAATTTATCAACATGTGGGATTTCAGAATCAACCCTCCTACTTAGCTACCCAATGCTTGTAGTCTGCTGTAGCTACATAGACAACATTTAGTAAAAACAAAGAGAGAAATGACTTTATTCATTTACCTACTCTCTTGTTTCTGTTACTCCTCTACTTTTTCTTTCTTGAATATAATCTCAGTTTTTACTTCCAGAAAGGATAGATAGGATCAATCATTTTATTTCTTAAATTTAGAATCCTATGAAATATTACCCCTTTACATGCATATAAAATATGTGTATTTATATGTGTGCATGAAATGTGTATATTTAAAGTTTATTTAAAAATTTTAAATAGACAAGGATTTTTGTCTTTAATTCATACAAAAAGAGCCTTAGTCTCAACTATCTTAACCTTTCAATTAACAGTACTTTACAGTGTATTTCTGGATTAGAAAAACATTTCATTTTATTCAAAAAAGATGATTTAGATTAATAGTCAAAATGACTCTGATAGCCATGTTTAAACTATGAGACATCTTGTTTAATCTTTGGTTTTCTGTTACTCAATCATTTATATTTGTCTATTTATTGCAAGGATTTCATATTCTATTTATTGAGTTCAAGTACTATTATAGTTCAGAATTATTATTTTAATCTATGATTCATATAAGTGGCCGGATAGAAGGATGCAATAAAAGTGTATTCTGTGATACTGGGTCCACTTGTGCCATTACAGAAAGCACAGTGTCAGCATTTCCATTTCCATTACACACCCTACTGTTCAGAAATTATATACAGAGCCATAAAAGTTTGCTTGGCTGTGAGGTATTAGCTCAGACCACGGATAAACAATTAGATAAGAACTATAAACTGACTAAGACAATTGGTTATGCATAAAGTTTGAGCCAACTGTGTATGTGACCTAGGGTCTTTGCCAGTTTACAGGTATTCTTTCCTCCATAACAAGAAACTCCTAGACAAAGCATCCTCAGCAAAAGGGAAACTATCTAGGTGACGACCCAAATGTCTGAGGCTATTTGGTAGATGGATTTGCTTGTTTCTTTCCTTAGTCGGGGAACAAACAGTATTAGAGCGGTGATGAAATTTATACTTTGGTGATATTTGTGTCAAGAATATTTTTGAACAAGCATTAGGAAATCAGCCATGACAAACTCCCAAATATATACAAACCCTCTCTTATAAATAAATGAGTGAAAAGAATTCTAGAGGGCAGGCATAAATCTCAAGATTTTTTCTTTTATCATAAATACCTATTTCTTTATTTTATATTTAGAACATGAGGTGTGATCAACAAATACAGTGGATGTTTAAGTTTTTAAAACAATTTAGTACAGTAAAATATACATTGTCATTAATTCCCCTCAAAATACTCCCCTCACTTCAAACACACTGATCCTATTATTCTTGCCACTTTCTGAAGCAATTCTGGAAGTCTTCCTTAATGAGTATCTTTAGTTCTGCTGCCTTGGCTGCCTCAATGTACTGAATCAATTCAAAACATTTACTTTTTGTGATCATTTTAAATTTGGGAAACAACCAGAGGTGTCACAGTTCCAGCTCTGCTGGATAAAGTGTATGAGGACACATGTAATGTTTTTATTTGACAAAAATTCCTATGTCAGAAGCAATGCGTGACACAGAATATTGTTATGATGGATGATGAAACTGTTTCTCCATTTCTCCGGCCATTTCTATGCACATCACTTCTTAAATGCTCTTATAAGGCCTTCTAATATTTAGAGTTCTCCATAGTGTCCCTGTGTACAAATTCAGCCTGTTCAATTAATTAGAAAAAAACCCATCACCTTGATGGTGGAACTTCATTGACATGCTCCTTTTGCATGAGGAGAACTGAGTGATATCCATTGAGAATTCTGAACCTTGGTCTCAGGATCATAACCACAAATCCAAGTTTCATCTCCCATGATGACATATCACTAAAGGCTGGAATCTGAAGTGGTACAATCAGACAGTGATTGAAATATGTTGTTTGTGCTCCATGACTTACAGCACAAAACATACCTTTTGTCAACTTTGGGTCACAACCAAATGACTACACTGAACAAGCTGACACTTGTCATACACTGTTGCTAAGATTGAACACATCATGTCTAGTATTAAAATCCATGCCTGTCCATTGGGTGGCATGCAGCAGAGGCACTGCCCATGTTTTTAATTACATTGCCTATTACAAATAATGTATGTGTTACGAACATTGATTTCTCAACCATTATTGGCATTGAATCTCAAGCTGCTGTGACAGAATACCACAGAGTGGGTGGCTTAGAATAGACATTTGTTTCTCACAGTTCTGGAGGATGAAAATCCAAGATAGGCTTTGGCATGGTCGAGTTCTTCATAACAGCCCTCTTCATGACTTGAATAAAGCAACCTTTTCTTTGTATCCTCATGTGGGAAAGGGAAAGAAAGAGCAAGAGATAGGTAGACCTGGAAGAGGAGAGAGAGAGAGAGAGAGAGAGAGAGAGAGAGAGAGAGACAGAGGAAGAGAGACCCAAACTAAGCAATACAGCCTTGCTGTGATTTCCCATCCTCTTTCTATAAGGACATGGCACTAATCCCAGACCCAGTGCCTCAACCTTATGACCTGCTCTAAATCTAATTACCTCCCAAAGGCCCTCTAAAGACCATTAATTTAGAATTAGAGCTTTCATATAGAAATTTGGGGAAGGTGCTCTGATTTGTTTTTTTTTTTAACCAAAAAAGATTCTAGAGGTCATTGTTTTAATAACCAATGACTTCACCTAAGACTGGGTTGCTGTACCTTTCTCCACAAGTGATCATTTTATACCAAGGAACATTACCAGTGATGACACCCACTGACCCATTTTATTTCTCTTTTGGATTACTGAACAGTGGTCTTTCCCTATCCTTTATTAAAAGATATTTTTAAGTATTATGTTATGTAAACACTACACAATATTCATGTACTATTATATTCTTGAAGCTGAATTGTCAGAATTTTAATTTCTACTCTACAGTTAGGTAGCTATGTGATTATGAACAACCACTTCACCTCTATATGCCTCAACTTCCTCATCTCTACAGTGAGGATAAAAATAGTCCTTTAGGCATAAGTTGACATGTTATATTGACTGATAAGTGGTAAGTACCTAGAATAATGTCTAAAACACATTAACAATGAAATAATTGTTAGGACATAAAATGGCCAAAGCTTTACTGAGCCATACCCTCCTAGCAAGATTTGCCAGATCTATATATTCATAGACAGTAATGGCTGTGTATGGATATTGGTAATGATCCAAAGTTGTGTAAGTGTACAATAAATGAAAACTAAAATAGAGGAAAAGGAAATCAGTTAATCAATTCTTTCCTTTTTTTTTTTTTGCAAGTCTCAATTGTTAAATACAGTCCGTGATACAAAACAGGGTACTCACATCCCTTTACAATCTTATCAGTTCATTGCCAAGTGTTAAGTAATCAGATCAGACATGAAAAGTGCTTACCTTAAGTAGTATTCAATAGTTGTCACTTATTTCCTTTAAAGAATTGAACAAATACAAGTATTAGAATCACATTTATTACTTTATTGCAGTACAATATTTCATAAATTTTATACTCATTAAGTTTTATTTAACTAAAGTTTACTTAGTATTTTACCAACACAAAAAAAGATTAAAAAATTATAGGTGAATTTACTTTGGTCAACTGTGGACTCACTTATAGACTGATTTTGTTACAGTACATTTTTACTGAAAGCAAACTAACATTTCTTTTGGTTTTTATGAAATAGAGACTGTGATATTTTCTTATTAAAAATTACAGATTCTAGTTAAAGTCCATAAGCCACACTAGCTTGACTTATACAGAAGTAAAACTGTAAAGATGCTTAAATTAAATTATATCTTCAAATGGAACAGCAAGATCTACTGTTCCAAATTACCACCATTTGAACTATTAAGTAAATGATCATACTGTATATTGTGTTCTTTTGAGGGAGTCCATAAATCTTAAAATCACACATTAAATGGTTTATCACATGAGAATGAAAACCACAAGACAGACTGTATCAGTAAAAGGAAATCACAACTAAACAAAAGTTTCTTTGGTGCTAAAGTTACATGTTTGTCTCTATCACTGGGTAAACCCCAGCAATTGTTTCCCTTTCATCAGGATGCCAAAGAAGGAAAAGGTGAACGCACATACTGGTATTGGTGGTGGTGGGGGGGCAGGGATCTTGCAAAGTCCTTGGCAGGCAGATGATGACATAAGCAGTAATATACTATAAGAGCATGTCTGAAAATGAAAATAGAGAAGTGAGATCAAGACAGAGCCACCACCAACTACCTTCAGACTAGGTAATTAGCCATCTTTCTCCAACAGCCTGCCTGAGGCCGCGCTCCTGCCTGCAGTAAGAGCTGCTGCTCTCCTAAGAGGCTGCACCCTTCTCAGCACCTCTCTATTCTTAACATGCCTTTCCCATATTCTGTGAGTAACATGGACACTGAAGTGTTTGTGTGTTATAAATACCTATAAACACAACTAAATCATATTTCAATCAGACTTTAAATGAATGTAAGAGAGAACAAGGGCACACCAAGTGGTTCAGGAGCATTTCTCCTCTCTAAAGCTCCCATGAAAGAATCTACTTTGAATAACAAAAACAAAATGGATTCCATGTCATAAACAATGAGAAATTTAACTCTGGAAAAGATGAGATAAGATTGAAGAAAACAGTATATGTTTCTTGCTTCCCTGACAACAGTTTGCATCAAAAATGAGTACAGTAGGCCTTGGTGGAATCTTGTCCAATCTCCAACTGTCACTGTAGGTTTAGAGGTTCAGCCAGCTGCAGGACAATCAAAGAACCCATTTGTAGCACATACATGCTTCTTGATGGGTTCCATTTGCTAAAGCCACACTGAGAAAAAAGCCTCCTACTCTGATTGTTAAAGGAATCCTGCAGGGACCAGCTTTTCACAAGAGCTGCCATTAACAGGCCCCAAACAATTCTTCTAATGGTTTGGGGGAACATAGAAGAGAAGCTCTTCTCTGTATAGGCAAACTTTCCAGTTCCAGCTCTCGTTTTCTCCTCACTCTCAGACTGCCATATCTCTGAATTTTCATAGTTAATGTTCCCAACCAAATGAAACCTAAAGAGAAAAATAGTAGATTTACTGTAGTTTCAGATAAATATCTTCACCAATCCCAAAGGAATCTTATTTCTATTCCAGTGTATGCATTCATATAAAGGAGATTACTACTTGCTGGTAAAGAGGAGAAAAAAATCATCATCTTTAAAAAATATAATATGTTCCAAGAAATCCCATATCTATATATCAGAATTATATATATATACACACACAACAGATTTATATATATATATATATACATATATATAGCAAAGAAGCAAAAAGAATTAAATGTTTAATTTATACTTACCAAGAGTTTGAGATACTGAATCTATGAAACCAGAATAGCCTTATGCCAAAAGGGAAAGATATAAGGGAAATCACTCAATAAGTATTTATTATATAACTGCCAGGTTAGAAGCCCTGAGCTAAGCTCTGAAGTCTCTGTTGCATTTTCCTTATTTATGTGATGTTGGGTATTGGTTCCAGGATGCATGACAATCAAGGGCTCTAGCACTGAGTACATCCTCAATCCTGAGAAATCTGTGTAAATGAGGAAAACACACTTCCTGCTCATGACAAACTTTGTGCTTAACTGGTATTCACCTCATCACAGTTAACTGAAAGTAATGGTTAGAGTTCTCAATGCAGTGGAGGTAAACTGTTCCCTAAGAAGTACACATGACAGTAGCCTGTGAATGTAATCTGTAGGAACTATGGAGACTTCCCTGAGCTAGGGACAGTGGAGTTGAGAGGGAAATATGAGTTGGGATTACCTAGGCCACAACTTGGGAAAAACATTAAGCAGATAAAGACTAATCAAATAGGAAATGTAAAAATTATTGAAATTAATAGCATATTCAAAGATCCAAGAAGCCAGGAAAGAGGAAGAAAAGAGGAGGAGAATACAAGGTAAGGTTGGAGAATACAAGCAAGGCCCAATTATCTGGAGTCCAAGAAATTATATCAAGGATTTTGAACATTATTTAAAAATAATGGAAAGCAACTCAAGAATTATAAAAATATGACATAATTAAATTTATTTTAAGAACCTCATCTTAAAACAGACAAATCTGCCAAGAATGAGTTCCCAAAGACTAAGAAGATATGAGGGAAGACAAGTGTAGGAAGCATTCAAGCAATAAAGATGAGGAATGATGTTAAATTAATGTGGAATGGAGACTTCTAGAGAGGTAGAAGTCATTGGAAACTTGAAATGATTCATGGAAATGAAAAACATCGCTGATTAAAATCTTCCATGGAGGAAATTAATGGTATATTGAAAAACATACTTTAGTTACAAGTGAAGTCATAACATTCATAAAATTCAGAGAAAAAGACAAAAAGGATTAATATCTGAGAAATATTAGGAGTATAACTCTAACAGACCACTCATAAGGGACCCTAAGAGATAAAAATGACCAAATGAAATAGGCAAAAGTGAAACAAATAAATAAGATGACATATCCATATCAGAACTTTACTATTCAGTAGTGAAAAAAAATGAACTACCACAACATAAGAAGTCATAGAAAAATCTTAAATACATATTGCTAAATGAAAGAAACATATAGAAAAGGTATGCACTGCCCAATTTCAATGACATGACATTCTCAAAAAGGAAAATCTGTAGATAGCATTATGGCTTGTGTCTAGATGTTCCCCCAGTCTCATGCCATCAGAGGTGGAACTTTTCAGAGGTAGCTAGATGTAGACTGTGTGATGCTGGGATTAAGGGTGTGTGATTACTAAATTAGTCCACTGACTGGTCTGGCACAGTTTTGGGTGTGGATAATGGAAAAGCCCATCCAGATGTGAGTGCTACCACCCTAAGGGAATGTAGCCTGGATATAATATAAGGGACAGAAAGAGGGCTGCTGTCATTGCTTGCTGCTTCCTATGTCATTGCTTTGCTGCCTTCTGCCTGCCTTGAATTATTTCTCCCCTGTGATGTACCTCTGTCATGCCAACCTGCCTTGGAGCCAGCCAAGTATGAATTGAAACCTCTCCAAACTCTGAACTGAAATATACCTTTCTTCCTTTTATTTAGGGTTTCAGGTATTTTGTCTCAGTAATGCCAAAAGTAACTAAGATAGTGAAAAAGTGAGTGACTGGGAAGCTCCATATGGAGATGAGGAAGATTAATAGGTGTATTACAAGGCAACTTTATGGCAATGAGACTATTTTATAGGATTCAATATAATCGATCCACAATATTATGTACCTGTCAAATCGTATGGAATTTCAATGCAAAAAAATGAACCCTAGTATTAATTATGAACTTTGACTAATAATACAATAGATTCTCTGTAAGAAAATCCTCCACTTAATGCATAAATATTAATGATGATGACTAACATATAATACAGAGGAAGAGAAGGCAAAATCACTTTGAAAAGAGGCATACAGAGCAAATGCATTTTTAGGGTTGATATTTTATTTCAGGTGAAGACTAACAACTTAAATCTGTACAGATAAAACTTTTTTTGGAGTGGTTATTTCTCATCCAGAGGAAGGAAGAAAACACTATTAAGCATTACTGTTATCTTCTCTCCCCAATAGTGAATCTGCATAAGTCAATAATGCCATAAAGGCAATTTTAAGCCATAAACAGGATCTCAGTAAATGTAAAGAATAAATGAAATTTATCCTTAAACTCAAATAAGATAGAGGTCAATCAATTCCCTAACAACTATTCCTTGTTTGTGTACATCAGGCCAAGATCAGTAGAGGTAGCATTGATTTTCATTTAAATTCCAATGACTATTTTTGGTTTGTTGTTGTTGTTGTTGTTATTGTTGTTGTTGTTTCTTGCTATGTATCCCAGGCTGCCCTTTAACTCACTGTGAGCTTTTGCTGCCCTTGAACTTGTAGCAATTTTACTGCCTCCTGAGTTCTGGCATTACAGATGAATGCTACCATGTCAGACTCATGATGACTATTTCTCAGACAGAAAAATCAGAGGAACACAAGAGCATCTACAATACTGAACAAAAATCTCTCTGGCGTAGAAACCCCAATCTGAAAAATCATGGAGACAGTAATTCTTTATTCTACCTTGGATGTATAGTAAGAAACAAAGATCTGGACACATCAAAGAAGCTTTGGCCTGAATGTTGAACAAATCAGACTTTGAATCTTCCAATCTTTCACCCATACTTGGGAAATTTACTGAACCTTAGGTACTAATGAGTGTTAACACTAGCCACATAGTGTTATTTCATAAGTTGTATCAAGTGATTAAAATGGACATGATTGTTCTGAAGTACTTTCAAAGACATGGAAGACAGCTAGGCCGATTTAAAGAATAGATGACTCAAATAGTGACTTTGTAAATGTAGTAATTTAACATGTAATAAATAAAAAGTCTGATTTCAAATCAATTGTCAATCCTTAGTCTAATCAGCTATGTGGAGAGGAATAAGTCACATGCACAAAACAGGATGACCTATGATTTGAAAACTGTCCAGACTGACCAGAAACCTCTAAGATATCTTGGAGCAAGGCTGCCTAGTTTATGGCTAATCATCCAGTTAACACTCTTTTTTAGGGGACTAAATCTGTGACTACTCCTTGATCCTACTCATCCAACTTCTTCTACTAATAGCATACTAGGTATATCATTTAGTGCTTACTAGAGAAATAGATTTAATGCAAAATATACAAATATATAAGAATTTGGTCTGGGGTACACATAGTGAATTCAGTCCAGCCTGAACTACATAGGAAGACTTTCTTAAAAAACAAAAGCAAAAAAAAATTACAAATCTTACAAAGTCAAGTTTGGAAGAGTGCAAAAGGTCTGTTTGCATACTTGAAATCTGATGGATCAAAGGCCTGGAGCTCAGCATAGGCTGAAGGATCTGTGACAGAAGGCTGAAGGGTCTGTGATGGAGGCTGAAGAGTCTGTGCTGGAAGCCAGGAGATGGTGTTCAAGATGAAGGTGAATGGCTCCAGTTTCTCTTTCTTTATGGCTGAATAGTACTCCATTTTATATATTTTTTAAAAACCCACATCTTCTTTATTGAGTAGCCAGTAGATGGGCAATTGGGCTGTTTCCAAGTTTTAGCTATTACAAACTGTGCCACTATAATCATGGGTGTGCATATATTGCTGTGGTATGATTTTTTAAATTCTTTTGGGAAGATCCCCAGCAGGGGAATAGCTGGGTCAAATAGGACCTCTAATCCTAGTTCTTTGAGGTATCTCCATACTGATTTCCACAGTGGTTGCACCAATCTACACTCCCACCAACAATGGAGAAGTGTTCCTTTTACCCACAACCCCACCAGCATTTGTTATTGGTTGATTTCATGATAGCAACCATTCTTTCTGGGGTGAGGTGGAATCTCAGTGTTGTTTTCATTCGCATCTCTTGAATGACCAGTGATGATGAACATTTTTTCATATGTTTATTTGCTATTTCTATTTCTTTGTCTGAGAAACGTCTGTTCATTTCAGATGCCCATTTTTGTACTGGGACTTTAAATTTTGGAGGTCTGATTTTTTTAAGTTCTTTATAGATTCCAGATAGTAGACCTTTGTCTGAGGAACAGGTGGTAAATAGATGTACATTGAGGCAATACTCTTAAGTGAAATAAATAGGACACACATGTGTAAATACTGAATAGTTTCTCTCGTATGAAAGTGTAAATGATGATTAAAATGTATAATAGATAATGTGAAATAGGAAGAAAGGTCCAAAGGTGAAAGGGAAGTGGAAGGGGTGGGGAAAAGGAAAGAAGGGAAAGGAAAAAGTATGAGAAAAGGAAAAAATGGAAGCAAAGTCTTTGTAAATAGGGAGGAGTGGAGGGGGTGAAGGAAGGGCAGGAGAAATGAGGAAAAAAATAAGAACCAAGATACATCACGTAAAGGTACAAATTCCCAATGATGAATGTCATCATATTGTGTACTTAAAATGTACCAATAAACTTATTGAATAAAAAAAAGTTGAAGGTGAAGACTGGAGCTCTTTGGAAGAAACAGAAGCCTTCCTTCTTCATTCCCCTTTTATACCATTTTGGCAACAGTCCTCCCTAGGGCGGGTCTTCCATACCCAGAACTATGCTGATCCAATTTAGTTGTGTGTTTTGTACTCAAATTGACACTATCAGTTAACCATCACACTAGGTTTCCATAAGAGAAGAGGAAAAGCAATATCTTTGCTAAATGACTGGGAGGCTAGATCATCATCATACTGTTTTTATCCTAGGAAGGTCATTTGGATGACTGTGAATTATAATGAGTAAAGCATTCCTTTGGGAGGCTTGACTAAGTTACTGGAAGATTTCCTCACTGTCCTGCATAGATATACAGTAAAGTTCATCATGCTAGATAATATGCATATTTAGGTACTCTTTGATTGATGATGGTATTTTATCCTAGTAAACTCACTATAGGTTGAAAACGTATTTAAAATACCTAAACCTACTGCCATAGTTAATTGCAGCATCAATTTGAGTGGATTAAAAAGGCCTAGCAGATTAGCGGAACACAGTTTGGGGTGTGTCTAGATGATTAATTTATAAGCCACAACTGAAGAGGGAAGGTCCATCCTAAATGTGGGTGGGACCAAACAACAGACCTGTAACCTGATGGAATAAGAAGGAAACCAGACAGAAGTTTGCCCCTTTCTGCTTCTGGAGCTACAGTCTGCTGCTGCCTTTGGACACTGGTCTCTAGTTCATTAAGCTCCCAGTGCAGAAACTGTTCAGCTTTCCAGAGCAGATCTTTGGCTTTCTGATACAGACTCACATTACACTCTGCAGGGAGCTGTAGGCTGTGGGCTTTTTTGACTGGATCCTCCAGCTCTCCAGGACTCAGATACCCTTTGACCTTCTTCCCCAGTGACTCCACAGCTGGCCACTGTTCGCCTACTTTGTAAATCCTTTTCTATGGTATATTTTATATAAAATCTTTCCTTCTAGTGAACCCTAACTGATAAACCTACCAGACACCATGGCTTAACAACACAGCACACTGTGGAACATGATTGTTCCTCCCTGTGATTGTGTAGATGACTGAGAGCTGAGGCTCACTACCATTGCCCAGTATGGTGAATGAGTACAGTGGTACCTTTGGTTCATGAACTTAATTCCAGAATTGTGGAAAGAATTAAAAGTTTGTAAACTGAGGCACCATTGTATTATACCACACATCACTAGACCAGGAAAAGATCAAAATTTAAAATTCTATACACAATTTCTTTTGCATGTGTTTTGCTTGTTGCACCACCATCAAGTGGAAAAGTCATAAGCTGAACCATTGCAGGTGAGGGTCCACCTGTAGCTAAATTATTACTGGAAGCCCCTGAATACATTAGCATACAATAATAAATTTATTGGATCACTATTAAGTTAAATTAAACATTAAGTATTTTTACAGCAAGACCTCTCAGAGCCCTTAATACATAGAGGTGCACTGTGAATCTCCAAGTCGTAGAGCACACAGTGCTTCATCACCGTACTATGCAGCATGTGATCCTTCCACGTAGCATATTGAGAAACTATTTTTCTTTCATTTCACATTTCCAGAAGCACTATTTTTAATACCCCACTACTACATTGAATAGCAAGTTATAAAACAAAACAAACTAGAGGAAATTATTCCAGTTTTCGTATTTATAACTAAAGGAGATAAACAGAAAAACAGAGTAAAAATATGTATCTGAAATTAAGTAACAATTTTTTATTTTTTTTTGCTGTGTGGTAGTTTATCTTACTGAAAGAAAGTGTCTTCATTTAGAGTGCTTAACTGACAGTAAGAATCCTATAACACATCTATTGTGGTGATGAATCAATGAATGCACTGAGTCAAAACAAATGCAAAGCACGAACTCTGTGATAGGGCTATGTTACAAGATGCCTTAAAGAACAGCCCTTTTATTTCAGTGAACTGAAGATGGGAGACAAACTGGTCAGGTGCCTGGCAGAATGTCTTTTGTGTAATAAATAGTCAAGAATTGCCCTTATATAGCAAAACATTGGCATTCATATACATATGTACATATACATATATATATATGTATATATATATATAATACTTATATATCCCAACTGTTTCTATTTTAATTACACTGTTTCTATTTTAATTAAAACAGTAGCTTCTAAAGAATTTTAAAATAGCATATTTTTTCAGTAGGTAAATATATCTCTTACAATTTGGTTCACTTTAGATTCTGCTTAGGTATGCTTTTCCTGCTTTTTAGACAAAAAGAAAAACTACTTGAATTGTTCTCAGTTAATAAGGTGCCCTATAAATTCTGACAGCCCTCAGGCTCTGAATGTAGCAGGAACTAGAGAGAAAAAGACCAACTTTAAAAATTACCTGATATGGACATGTGCTGTCCAGTTTTACCTGAATACTTTAAAATAAAATTCCCAGAAGTCTTTTGGTTTAGTTATAGTTCATACAACTGTTAATTTGAGTTAGAATAAGTGATCCATATCTGTAAATGACATTTTTTCAGAATATTCTAAAAGTAAAATTGGGTAGAACATTTTAAAATGCATGAAAAAAACCTCTTCTGTTAAGTAGAAAATAGACGCTGATATTTCTTCAGAGGATTATAACTTTTTGACTCTAACTTTCTCCAAGTAGCATCTAGCAAAAACATTTACCCATAGATACAGGCTTAGGTGAAGAGGATTAACTGCTCTGTGGAGTCCAAAAATCTCCCTGGGTCAAACATTTCATTAAAAACAGAAACTAAACATATTCTTGTGACTCTTGAAGAACGTACAAAATAGTTGATTAAATATATAATAAATTTTAGCAACCAGCAAAACATGTTTCTTTTAAAAGAAGATTTGAAAAAACTCCAAATACAGTGTTTCCATTTGTGTGAATTTTCTGTACATCTCAAATATATACCTTGTTCTAACATAGCCAACTAATTATTTTTTTAAGTGGTATGCATGCTCTTTTAACAATTTAAGAAGCAATATTTCTGACAGATGAGTTCATTTAAAAACTGTTTAATTGTCCAGGTGAGTAAGACTGCAGCTAAGAGCCTCCAGTGGTAATGTTCCCACAGACACCCCAAGTTGAACAGATTTTGAGGCATCAAAGTACCTTCACAAAAGCTAAGGAAGAAACGAGATCATAGTTCCTACTTTTAGTATGTCAAAATGAAAAGCCATTCTGAAGAAGGCAGGAAAGAAACATTTCCCCATGTCAACCCTACCCAACTGCCAAAAAGCCCAGCCTAGGGAGAGACACCACTTGCTTGGGAAAGGAAGAAAATACTAAGTCCAAGTCTTAGAACTTGAAAGCCATTGTGAGGTCCACCATGGAGCAAGCCAGTGCTAGACAAAGCCTTACAACCTTTACCACCAGGACTGAGGCTCTGGAGTTGCCTTTGCACAGGTGGAAAGGAGACGGCCTCCACAATACATCCTTCAACTGTGGCAGCACAGTGGGTGGGAATAATTTACCTCCTGGAGCAGGGCATGAAAGTCAGTCTCACAGCTAAGTGCCTGGCCTCCCAAAGTAAGAGCAAGTACCCAATAAAAACTAAAAGCTCCCTCAACAGACCAGACCTCACTAAAACGGTTCCCTGTGGAACAGACCCAAGTTTTGACCACATCTGTTCCAGTTTCACTGAAGAACTGGGCATTCTTGCTCTCTTCACATCACTGTGAAGGCCCCTGGGCTCTGAGACTCAGGTATGACCTAACATAGCAACAGTCTTGGTGGATGAAAAAGTATCTCTACTACCCATTCTTCAACCTTGGACAGCATAGCTCGGTGCTCACAATGTTCTAGAACTTCCTGCTACTAGATAGAGAAGTGTGCTCCAGTGGAATAGATGTGTGTGTTTTGGTCTTGTAACACTACCAGCTATGCCACGAGCCTTGGTACCCCTGAAAATGAGGTGTTTATGTCTGTAAGACTCACAAATGACTCAGTTTGGCATCATCAACACCATTCAACCTCTAGAAGTGTAATGTGCAGCAAAACCCCATTTTCTGGGGGTAGAACGGTGTAGTGAGCAAACACTTTGCACTAGAACTTGGTCCTGGCCTGGGGAAACACTAGGAAGATCCTAATGGTCTCCCATCCCAGACCTGCCTGTGATCAGAGCCTCTGGAACAATTCTAGTGCCAAGGCAAGACATGTGGCACCATTATGTTGAGCATCTATTATACCTCCTGGGCCACAAGGCCACCTCAAAAATAGGCAGGCTAAAGTATTAGATTTGGGTACTAACCCAGAGTTGTGCTAGTCTTGGCTGACTATTGACTCAGAGTATGATACAGTTTGGAGGTATTGAGGGTCTCATGTGTAACACACATGCCTGGAGCTGGTCCATCCATAGTGACTCTGCCCATGGCTCAGCAAACTCTAGCAATTTCTGAATAAAGATCAGTACCTATGGGTGAGGTATCTTGGGCTACCTTGACCCAATAAAGAAGCTTAGAGAAGATTTCCTAGACTGCAAGACAAAAGAAACAAATGTCACATAGTGTTTCACCAATTTGTTCGATAGTCAACTTCTTAGTAGAAACTATTCAGGCCAAGAGAGAATGGCATGTGATTTTAACAATTCAAGTCAATTAACATCAATCAATCAAACAAAAAATACGATAACAAAAAACACTGTATCCAGAAAAGCTATTCTTTATAAATGAAGGAAGGATAAAGACTCTTAGACACAAAATACATCTCCACCCGACCTGTTCTACAAGAAATATTAAAGAAGTTTTTCAAATTTAAAGAAAGAGATGAGAAAGGAGAAAATATAGGAAGATATAAAACCTACTGGTAAAACTAATTATAAAATCAAATTCAGAATGCTCTAACATTGTAAGCATGGTGAGTAAACCATGTATATCTTTAATGTGAAGAGTAAACTCAAAACAGTTAAAATAAATAAAATTAATTAACAGTTAATGTGTTAAGCAATAAACAATACAGAAAGATTTAAAAAGAGACACCTGAAACTCAAAATATGGGGAGAAATGGAACTTAACTGGAGAATTTTCTTGTATTTTCTCATATCCTTTATTTCTCTTATTCTTTTGATCATGTTAAGTTTCTATCATTTCAAGATAGCTTGTTATAATCAAAAGGCATTTATTTAAGCCTCCTGGTTACCACAGAACATAGAGTAATTCATTTGTCCACCAAGAAAGACTATGACAGAGAGAGAGAGTGAGAGAGAGAGAGAGAGAGAAGGAAAAACTACTACAAAAGTATTGCAAAGCTAGATCAAGTTATAGAAAGGCTATAATTAAGACGTAACCTATCAAAAATTGCCTTGAATGTAAAAGGATTAAGTTCTCTAATTAAAAGACATAGAGTGACTAAATAAACAAAAAACAAGATCTAACTATATGTTAATTAAAATAAACTTACTTCACCTCCAAGATTTTTCAGAGAGAAAATCAGATCAGAATCAAATTGAATCATGTAACAAACAGACCTAATACACATCTTTAGAACATTATTCAACAGCTGTCTGGCACAGTTACTACACATGAGAGAAGAAATGGAGGTAGAGAAATAAGAGGGTCATGCGCCTTACAGTTTGGCATGGGTCACATGTCAGGAGCCTGGGGCTCTAGAAAATAATTTACATCTTATGAAGAGCCAGAGAAATGGTAGGAAGCAGTTTGGATTTTAATACGGTTTTTCCTGTAGTTTATGACTCTTGAATAGTTTTTACTTTCATGTCAACATCAAAGATGCCATGATGATGCCACTACCACAAACCCTGTCTTTCATATCATAGGTAGCTCCAAACAATAGATAATAAACAAACTTGGGAATTCAGAGAAATCATATATGTGGAAGTAGATTCACACAGGCTGGCTGTGCAATTTAAAAATAGAATCACATCTTCCCATGGTAAACTTCTGATGTTATTTCAGTCCTTCCATGGCTCTCGCAGGGCTCACCATGCGCCCCTGTTCTGAGACCATGCTCAACACTACTGGAGTCTTGTCTCCCTCTCTGCAGGCTACTGTCATCAGTATATAGCCATCCCTCTCAGAATATATGGGGGATTAATTTCAGCATTCTTGCTACCAAAATTGGCAGATGCTCAAGACCCCTATATAAAATGTTAAAATGTTTGCCTATAACTTATACATGTCTTTTCTTATATTCAAAATCACTTGTAATACCTACTACAATATAAATGCTATATAAGTACTAAAATATATTACATATATAATTTATTGCATAAGCAAAAAATTCATCTGTGCTTGTTCAGTACACACACAATGTTTTTCAAATATTTTTCATTCCAGGTCAGTTAAACCCGTAGATGCAGACCTATAGAGATGGAAGGCTGACTTTGCTCATAAGAAACACACTATTTATTCTGGATTGTTATAGTAACATCAGGCAGGCTAGCAGACTAGATAGTATTTTCATGCATCTTTACATCTGCTTGTATAATTCTTTTTTCCTTTACTTCCTCCTACTAGAAGGTATCAGGATGACAGGAATGCTACTCTATTTTTATTCACTATCAATTCCTAAATACAGACAGGAGATATAATGGGAACTTACATATAAATTGAGTGAAATAAATGACATAAATTGCCATTGGGTCAACATGATTATTATGCAAATTCTCCTCAAATCTCAAAGTGTATTATTTAATCTTTATAAAAAATTGAATGCCAGAGTGTTATTTGTGGAATAATAAAAGCTATATATGCCTTCCTCCTGGTAGTCTATTAAAACTATCTTGGTTCTTTAAGATTTATATTTTCATTTTATATACTTTAAATTTTCCCAAATAATAAGGAAGCACTTAAAATATTGAATACTTTTCTGCATTAATATTTCCATTTTTAAGAAAAGATTTTCACTAATAATTCAAACTTCTAGAGGACATTTGACATGTGAAATATCTTTGGAAATTTTTAAACACAAAAGTTTTGTTGCTTCTAAGGATCCAATGTGTTTCCTGTCATCTGATTACTTATTAATTACATTACTCTTTGTCCTTTGGCTGCTAGGGAGCTTAAAGGCAAATCTGAACTCTCTTATAGTTGAAAATATTGCTTTCATCTGTTTTCATAAAGTTAATATAGTACTAACTACTATCATTTAGGACACACATCTTTTGTCAGGCATATTGCTAATAAGCTGAGTAAAATTCCCTTATAAAATTACTCTTTAACCTGAATGAATGGTTCCATACTGAATAAAAGGTAAGGTTATTTTTATCATAGCTGAGGTAAAAAAAGTCGAACATGGCCAATGAATGGAGAGTTATAACCATGCTTTAATCTGGGTAATTTCCCACAAGCTTGTGCTGAGCAATATGCTTTCTTTTCCCAAACTCCATTGTTTCTTCTTTACCTGTACATCTTAATTTTACTCATATTTTAAATTTTCTAGTACTATTTATATTTATCTTTAATGCCAATCATACTGTGTATATTATTGCTTAAACTGCCTTCAGTCCTTTGTAAAAGGAAGTAGGGAATAAATAAATGTGCATCAAATATTAAAACAGCACTATGAAAATTAAAGTACCTATAAATTAAAATGCCTAATGAGCAGCTAATAACCCCATACACTTACTCCAACATAAGCCTTCCTTTCTGTTACAGATAGAATTGTAACTCCTGCCTCCATCCCAAAAATATATAATGTGACCTCATTTGGAAATAACATTATAGCAGATGTAATAAGTTAGGATGGGGTCATCCTGGAATGTGTTAGTGTTGTAAGTGAAGAGACACATTCTTGTAGAGAGAGATGATATGAAACACAGTGGATAAATGCTTCCCTTGACAGAGGCAGAGGTTAAAGTGATGCATTTTAAGCCAAGGGATGCTAAGGATTGCAGCAATACCAAAACCTAAGAGAGAGGCATGAAACAGATTCCTCAATAGAAGTGAGACTTCAGAGAGAACATAGTTCTGCCTCACATTGACTTTTACACAGTTAGCCTCTAGGCCTGGGTAAAAATGAAATTGTGGTGTTTTTAGCCACCTAGTTTGTAGTACTTTATTATGGTGGCCCTAGGAAACCAATACACTCTCCAAAATTGCTGCTTGAAGGCACACCAAATTGCTAGCAAGAATAAATATAGTGTGTTAGTAAGCTTTCCCGTCGCTCAGACACAATATTGGACACCCATGACTTAAAAGGAGAAAAGGCTCAATTTAGTTTATAATGTCAGGAGATTCAGTACATGGTCAGTAGGCTCCAAGGCAGAAACCTCGGGGTCAAACAGCATGGCAGAGTGAAGCCGCTTAGATAATGGAGGTCAGGAAACAGGGGGGAACAATACCAGAGTAGAATGGGTCAGGGGACTATATAGAATACCAGTGCCACACCTACATGACCTACCCAGACGCACCAAGAGATGGGCTTTAATATCTGCTGTGTATTTCCTATTCCAGAGTAGTTTCTGTATCAGGACTAATGCTCATGATCCATGCCTTGCCAATTTCACACACAAACATATGTCCTTAAACTACACTTAATCTCCAATAGAGCCAATACTAAATTCATAATTCCTCTTAACATAATAATCTCACATAAAACTAGAAATGCAATTATGCCTTTTCTAAAGTCTCAATAATTGAAACATTTTTCAAGAGTCCAAATCCAAATCTCTTCTGAGACTCAAAACAAACTCTGAGCTGTAAACCTCTGTGGAAATACAAACAAAAAATTTACACAATCCCAAGGAGCAACAGCAGAGGGTAAACACTGAAATTCCAAAAGGGAATATCCAATAGGATAATAGGATAAAATTAGAGCAAAGCAGACAAAAACTAGTCATGGCAAACAGTAAGTCCTATAGCTCCATTTCTGACATCTAAGACACATGGTACTGAGCTGTGAGTGGCTGATTGCAACCAATATGGCTTCTCTTTTGGGCTAGTTCCACTGTTGGGCTGGAGCTTTTCTTGGGATATATTCCACATTCATAATATCTCTGATTTCCAAAGATATCCACCCACCTGGCTTCATTCCTGTAACTTTACACACTACTCTTTCAAGGACAAC
This sequence comes from Heterocephalus glaber, assembly GCF_000247695.1. Next base: position 3,961,104 of record NW_004624733.1, on the reverse strand, counting down.
TTGCCTGGTCTTCCAGGTCTGCTTTTGAAATCTGAATAAAAGCCTCCTTGACCTCACGATTCTAGCATTCTGCATGCCAGTAAAACGAGTATCACATAGACATTTCCAAGATCAGCTGCCAGCTCAAGCAGTAGCCAGGCTCCCTTGGAACATGGGTGCAACAGCCTCCGAGTGTCTGGATATATAAACATAGTGAAATGAATCCTGAAGAACTAATTCTCTAGAAGGCTGTTCTTGAGCAGGTATCCTAGGGACATTTTTGTGGTTGTTGTTTTGAGACAGGATCTTGCTTTGTAGTCCAGGCTGGCCTTGACCTCACTATATAGCCCAGGCTATCCTTAAACTTGCAGCAATCCTCCTGCCTCAGCCTCCTGAGTGCTGGGATTACAGGTGCATACCACCAGGCCCTGCAACTTTCTTCTCAAATAAAAGGTTTACATCTTTACTTGCAATCTTGAGTCAGTGTGTGTTGTGGTCTTGATTCCTGAGGTGCTCTTAAGTCTTTCCTTTCTTCTTTCTGTAAAAAATACTTGCTTTCTTTTCAGTAGTGCTAATTTCTTTAGCAGCCACAGGTCCTTTAGCCCCAAATTTACATATGGTTTCATCTGGACCAAGGTTTGAGATTTTTAAACTTTTCTTCTCTGGTGTTTGACACTGATTCTCATTATAAATCTTGCTAAGCAGCCAGCAGTACTCATGCCACACCCTGAATGCTGGACTCTCTTGAAATTTCCTCTACCAGATTAATAGATCCATCTCAGTTTCCTGAAAAGTTTTAGGACATGGGAAAAATGTAGACAAATTTTCAAACTATAATGCACATTGCCTCTAGTCTAAATACTCTTCAAGTCCTTGTTTCTAGCTTTTGAGCTCTGACTAGGAACATCCATTAGGCTCCGCTTACTGCATTCTTTTGCCCTTTCCAAACTTTTTCCACAGAACAGTGCCAAAGAATTTTAAACCATATGGCCAGGCACAGTCACAGCAAGGACTCTGCTTCTGGTACAAACTTGCTGTATTACTTAGCTGTCCTGTCACTGAGAGACAATACCAATGTTAATTTCGTTCACCATTTTAGGATATTCAGGACATGGTCAGCAGGCTTCAAGGCAGAAACCATATGGCACAAGGGGATGGTGCTTATTTTATGGTAGGGAACAAGCAGATCATGAGAAGAGTTCCAGAGAGGAACATGGAAGGAACCACATGTACTACCCAGGTGGACATGACACCCCAGGCAGATCCAAGAGAGTGCTTTAATAATCTCCTTGGTGTTTCCAATCTAACGGAGAAGATATGTCAGGAATAATGGTCATACCTAGCTAAAATCATTTTGATAGCAATGAGGAAAACTGGAGGTAGTGCTTACATATCATTCTTAGCATTTTGGGCTGATGCTTATAGATAAGCTGAGACATACATACATATGAACATTTAGAGTTAGGCCATGAGAACTGAGTGAAGTCAAGTGGCTCTGGTACTAATTATTCAGATTAGGCAAAAATAATAGCACAGAACTCATTAATATTATTTTGACTCATTATAGAAGCCAATTCTTTGTAGTTTACTGTGTTTTTAAATTTACTTTTTTATTTCTATTAGTGCATATTTACAGTACACAATCACTTTCATCATGCGGAGTTGGTACCTGTACACAGCACACACATTAATTCATTTTATTTTCCATTCCTCTTCTCCTTGCCCCCCTTCCTTCCATCTTTTGATCCCCTTCCCATTTGCAAAAGATTTATCTTCCTGTTTCCTATCAACTTTTAATTTTTCTATTTAAGTTTTTTATAATTTGGGTTTCTCATATAAGAGAAGCCATGCAATATTTAACCTTGTGTGTGTTTTATTTCACTTAATATAGTCTCAAGATACATACATTTTCCCACAAACCATTACAATTTATTCTTATTTATGGCAAAGTATATACTCTGTTATAAATAAATACCACATTTTCTTTTCCATTCGTCTGTTGACGGACATATAGGCCCCTTCAAAGACTTAGCTATGCCGAGTGTATCACTATAAATATTGGTATACATGTACCAATGTAATATGATGCCTTTAACTCTTTTGGGAAGATATCTAGAAGAGGAAATCTGGGCAAGATGGAATTTGTATTTTTAGTTTTTTGAGGACTTTCCATACTAATTTTCATAATATTTGTACTAGCTAACATTCCCACAAACAATTTAGATGTGTTTCTTTTTCTCCATAGCCTTTCCAGTATTTGTTATTTGATTTCTTAATGATACCTATACTTTCTGGAATAAGATGGAACTTCAGTGTTGTTATAATTTGCATTTCACAATTGGCCAGAGATGTTGAACTTTTTATGCATTTATTCCATTTGATCTTAGCTAAAGGAGTGAGAAGCGATTCTATGTATTTATTGGGCATTTTTAATTCTGCTTCTGACAATTCATTTCAGTTGCCTATTTCTTGGTTGGGTCTTTCATTTTTGGACATCCAAATTTTTTTGAGTTCTTCATATTTTCTAGATATTACTCTTCTGTCTGAGGAGTAGCTGGGAAGTATTTTTTCTTATTGCGTAGGTTATCACTTCACTCTGTTGGTTGCTGTCTTTGCTATGCAGCGTCTTAATTAGTTATAACTTCATTTGATGGTTCTTAATATTTATTTATTGTTCAATTGGGGTTCTGTTCAGAAAGTTCTTCCCTATGTCTATGTTTCAAGACTTTTGACTATTTTTTATGCATCAGATTAAATATTTAGTGTTTAGCTCTTTGATCCATTTTTATTTTATGTTAGTTCATGGTGAGAGATATGGGTAGAGTCAATCATCTGCATGTATGTACTCAGTTTTCCAAGTACCATTTGTTAAAGAGTCTATCTTTCCTGTAGAATATATTTTTGACCCCTTTCTCAAAAATCAGATAGCTGAAGGTTCTTGGGGTTTTTCTGTATTGCTCTATTATGTCCCATTAATCCACATGTCTGTTTTTGGGTATCATGTTGCTTTACCACTGAAGCTTTGTAGTACAGTTTGGAATCTGGGATTGTGATGCCCCTTGTTTTTGCGAATTGCCCAGAATTGCTTCTATTAATCTGGGTCTCTTCTAGTTCTATTTGAATTTTAAGATTGTGTTCTCTAGTTTGATGAGGAATGCTTTATTAAGATTGCATTAATCCTATAACGTATATATGTATGATTTTTTAGGGGGCCATTTTTACAATACTGTTTCTGCCTATCTACAATTAGGTGATACTATATCTTTCCATTTTCTGATGTCCTCTTCAATCTCCTTTTTTAGAGTACAATAGTTTTCATTACAGTGGTCTTTCACTTCTTTGTTAGGTTAATTGCTAAGTATTTAACTTTTCTTTATGCTATTGTGAATGGTATTGTTTTCCTAATTTCTTTCCTGGTAGGATTATTATTGGTGTACAAACACTGTTGATTTTCATATTGATTTTGAACCTGAGTATTATGGCTTGTGTCTAGATGACCCTCAAAGGCTCAGGCAATTATAGGTGGGGCTTTTCAGAGGTAGGTGGATCTAGAATGTATGATGCTGGGATCAAGGGTGTGTGATTACTAAATTAGTGTACTGATTGGTTTGGCATAGCTCTGGGTGGGATTCAGGGGGCCCCACTCTGTGTGTGTATAGCCTGAATAAAATGTGAGAGAGAGAAAGAGAGTTTCTGTGGTCGCCACTTGCTGCTGCTTCATTACTTTGCTGCTTGCTGCTTTCTACCTGCCATGAATTGTTTCTCCTCTGTGATGCCCCTCTGCCATACTCCTCTGCCTTGGAACCAGCCAATTATGGACTAAAACCTCTCCAAACTCTGAGCTGAAATTCACTTTTCTTCCTTTCATTTAGGGTTTCAAGTATTTTGTCTCAGCAACAAGAAGAGTAAGACAATGTATCTTGCTACCTTTCTGAATTTGTTTATTAAGAAATTCAGTTGTAAGTATCTTTTGTGTCCTCTATGTAAAGGATCATGCCCTCCACAAATAATGATGATTTGAATTCTTACTTTTCTGTATGAATTCCTTTTATTTCTTTCTCTTATATTGTTGCACTGACTAAAATTTTGAGTACTGTATAGAACAGGAGTGGTAATAGTGGACATTTTTGCCTTCTTCATATTTTAGAGAAAAATCCTTTCAGTTTTTTCCCATTTATATGATGTTGGCAGTAGGTTTGTCATAAATTCCTTATCAAATTAAGGTAGGTCCTTCTGTACTTATTTTCTTCAGGGTTTATCACGAATAGATGTTGGATTTTGTCAAAGGCATTTTATGCATCTATTGAGATGATCACATGATTTTATCTTTGCCTCTGTTTATGTGATGCATTACATTTACTTATCTGGATATGTTGAACCATCCTTGCATTCTTGGGATGAAGCCTAGTTGGTAATGATGTAAGGATTTTTGATGATTTATTCTATTCTGTTTGCCAGTATCTGGTTGAGGACTTTTATATCTACATTCATTAGTGAGAGTGCCCTAAAGTTTTCTTTTTCAGTTGAGTTCTTGTCTAATTTTAGTTACATTTTGTTTGGTACCAGGGATCAAACTCAGGACCTTGTGCTTGTGAGGCAGGCAGCAGCACCAGTGAGTTAAATCCCAGCCGCCTTGTCTAATTTTAGAATCAAGGTAATGCTAACTTTCAACAATGAGTTTGACAGTTATTCTCCCTTTCAATTTCATTAAAGAGTTTAAAGAATACTGAAATTAAATCTTCCCTGAATTCTTGTAGAATTTAGCAGTGAATCTACTGATCTAAGGCTTAATTGGCAGCATTTTCACTACTGCCTTAATTTCATTGCCTTTTACTGGATTATTTTGGGTTTTTATATCTTTTAGGTTCAGTTTTGCTAATTCATTTGGAACTAAGAATCAATGCATTTCTTCTAAATTCTCCAATTTATTGGAGTACAGGTTTCCAAAGCAGTTACTAAAACTCTGGATTTTAGTGAAATCTGTTGTGATTTCATCTTTTTCATTTCTAATATGATATGTGTCTTTTTTCATTTTTGATAATATTTGTTAAAGGTTTATTTTATTATTCTTTTGAAGAATGAGTTCTTTGATTTATACATTCTGGTATGTTGTGTGGGCATTATCATTTCATCTTTGGAATCATTTGATTTCTTTCTGTATTTCCTCTGTGACTCATTAATAATTCAAGAATGTATTGTTTAATCTCCATTTATTTTCATAATCTAGTTTATTGAGTCTTAAAGAAATGTTTGAAATTTCCCAATTAAGCAACAATCGTATGAGGTATCATGATGAATTCCCTGAATCTATCACCTTAACAACATTTCATTGCACCTTTATTTTCTCAGCATAGCCTGTGAGTCACACTGCTCACACTGGCTTTTTTAGCAGTTATCTTCATTCAATCTTCTGCAAGGTATAGTGCTCAATATCACAGCTATGCCTTGTTAAATGTCTTTAAAAGCACCTATATGGATTATAATAACTAGAAGCCTCCAAATTTTAATGAATGTATATTATGAATTTATAACACAGGAGTATCCCTTCATTGTAGGAGGCAAAATAAAACATTTGAGTTTCAAGCAGTCCAGAGAAAGATAGCAAACAGTAATGAGCTAATATCTAACCAAATGAAATTTACTATTTTGTCTCAGCTTCCAAATATTTCATTAATGCTTCAAGACAGAAATGACATTGTGATTTTTTTGGTTGTTTTTTTTTTTTTTTGGTACTGGGGATTGAACTCTGGTTGTTGCACTTTTGAGACAGGCGGCGTAACCACTGAGCTAAATCCCCAGCCCCAGTCAGTGTTATTTTATTTCTCATAAAAATAACACAGTGTAGGGCTGGGGATTTAGCTTAGTGGTGCCGCCACCTGCCTCACAAGCACAAGGTCCTGAGTTCGATCCCCAGTACCTATATATATATATATATATTTCACTGACTGGATTATTGAATATAAAAATCTTTCTTAAGAAAGGTATAAAGTTTATGATGAGGAAACTTAGCCCCAGTATTGTACCAGTTTTGTTCTTTAGAACCAGATGTTTGATAGATATGTAGAGTCATTTTAATAACACTGAATTTTGTAGTGGAAGCTAAATCACATCTCTTCAGAGTGGCTTGCTAAACACCACTACTGGTGCTTGTCATTATAGAACAGTCTCCAGCCTTGAGTGTAGGGAACTGGAAACAAGCAAAACTTAATGTTCTAAGAGGTTTTTTGTTTTTGTTTTTGTTTTTTTCCTTATCGTAGGTTTTTTATTGCACATTGAGATATTATTTTTGGGGGGGTACCAGGGATCGAACTCTGGTCCTTGCACTTGCAAGGCAGGCACCAGAACCACTGAGCTAAATGCCCGCCCCGTTCTAAGATGTTTTATGTAAAGATCTCGTTACATTCCATGATGTATCCATAAATTTCTTCTACTTTTTCAATAATCCTTTTGAGATTTTTCTTAAAAAACAGATGTTATGGTTTTTGTCTAGATGTACCCCCAAAACTTCGTGCCATCATAGGAGGGGCTTTTCAGAGGTGGCTGGATCTAGGGTGTGTGATGCTGGGATCAAGGATGTGTGGTTACTAAATGAGTCCACTGCTTGGTTTGGCACTGAGCTAGAAATGAATAGTGGAAAGGCCCACCTTGGGTGTGAGTGCTACCTGCCCTAAAAACAGGTACCCTGGACAGAATATAAAGACAGAAAGAGGCTGCTGTGGTCACTTTCTACTTTTTGCTACTTTGTTGCTTTGGTCTCTTTTACTTACCATAAACAGTTTCTCCTCTGCAACACCCCTCAGCCATGTCACCTTGCCTTAGAGATAGCCGATTATGGACTGAAACATCTACAAATTGTAACCTAAATAAACTTTTCCTTCTTTAACTTTGGGTGACAGGTATTTTGACTCAGCAATGGGAAAAGTAACTAAGACAACAGGTAAAATTTTTAAACATTATCAAATTTGCCAAACTTACATTATTTTCAAGTTTATGGAGAGAATTATTTTCTGGGGTTTTTAACAAGGAAATTTTATATTTCTCTGCATTTATACTTTGTCCATCACAAGTTGTGCTAATTCTATTAGTTCATTTTGTGCTACTATAACAAATAGCCTGAGATTGTCTATTGTACATAAAAATTTCTTTAGCTCACAATTTTGTGGGCTAAAAGTCCAAACAGCATAGTGGGAGCTCCAATGAAGGCATTCTTGCTGGCAGAATCCAAGGTGGTACAAGATACCACATGACAAGAGACAAGGAGTACATCTGGTATCTATCCTTTTCTCTTAATCCTTCTGCTTTTTTTGTTTAGTTTTAAATTTTTTAACTTATACATACAAATTGTATATGTTTATTTGTACCATGTGATACTTCAATACATTTTACATTGTATAATGATTATTTCCAGGTGAATCAATCTCTTCAGCATTCATCATTTCTTTATTCTGTCCTTCTTCTTTCGGAGCCATCAGTATTCAGTCAGAATAGCTCCACCTTAATGATTCTAGCTAATCATAATCATAATCGCTCAAAGGCCTCACCTCTAAACACCGTGGTTGGATTAACTTTACCTTCCTAATACTTCACAAGGGGGATTAAATTTCAACACATACACCCTTGGAAGATATCCTCAGACCATATCCAAAGCACAGAACAATTGCTGGTCTTTCATCTCATACTTTTTTCACTTAGAAGTTTTAGACATTAGATTTTTTTTTTGTATATCCATCATCTGTACCTCCAACTGTCAGTTTTCTAAAAGTATATTTCTACATTCATCCAATAAGCTAGCAATTATTTGAAATAGACTACAGAAATCAAAACATATTTCCAAAAGAAATATACTTCTGATTTCAATTTTTTATTTGAAAATTAAAGACCAAAATTCATACTGATACCCCAAATTCATGATTAATATAACTTATTTTTTTAAAACATACTAAACTACATTTGGAAATACTATTTGAATTAATCTGAGTTTTATCCATATAAAAAACTGTCACTATACACAGTGTCAATTCAAGTTTCAATAGTCTATATTTATCAACAAAATTTTATTAAATAAACTATATCATCTTAAAATGATATGTATCTTAAAAATTATAACAATATTACCACAAGGATTAATTAAAATTTAGAAAGATATGTGAAATGAATTAAAATTCACTTTATACATTGAATCCAAATGAGAATTAAGCTCTTTTCTCCCTTTCAGTCTAATTAAGTATAATTAGATTCATGAAATGAAAGTTTTAGATACTGAAAATATAACTCCTGTACGTAAAGAGCTATCCCAATTGTGAAAAGCAACAATCAATTAATGAGTTTTTCCAAGTCCTAGATAACAACTTCTATACCATAACAAAGAGTTAGGTAAAGCTAATATTCAACTTTGTTCTTAATAATTAGTTACTTATCTAAATCTTTCCTCAGCCCATATTCAGTTCCTAGAATTAGACCTACTGGTACCCATATTGTTTCACAGAATTAAATAGAATACTTTCTCCAATTGTCAGGAGATTTTGGAAATTTGCTCTGAGATTCTATAAGGAGATTGGGGACTTAGTGAATTATTCATAGCTGTCTCCATATTTCCAGCCAAAGAGTACTGGCATCAACTTTGTCACAACCACCAGAAAATACCAGGTCTCTAAAATAAACACCAGCAAGTAATTTGCCTTTTAATGGTGACTAAGGGAAAAAATTAAGCTCCTTTAAAAAACAAGTATTTTAAAAATTCCTAGTATATAAGCCTTTATCAGCAAAACCAAATGAATAACTGTACCTGGAAGAGACCATATACTTTTACTGAATTTTTTTTTGGTAACCGGAATCGAACTCAGGACCCTGCGCTTGCAAGGCAGACGGCAGAACCACTGAGCCAAACCCCCAGCCCAGAGACCATATTCTTTCAACTTATTAGATTTAGTCCAATGTCACGATGGTTTTTAAATTATAAGATATAGGAAGCAAAGCCTTAAAAATCCTTATTATTTTTAGGCTGTTTAAGTAAATATAAACATACTGTCGATATAAGTGAGTGGTGGGGTGGGGGTGTGCCAAAAGAGGGAAATAATACTGTTTGTAAATCTACTATGTTCCACGAATTATATATACTTCTCAACAAGTCCTTTGAGATAGCAGGTTTTACTTCATTTATTGGTAAGAAAACTATAACATTTAGAGATTAAGAAATTTTATCATTCAACTTATATATGAAAAAAGACTTGAGTCTATGTATCCCTGTTCTGATTATTATCCTCTTGTCATTAAACTGTGTTTTCTTTTACACTACAATTAACTAAAAAATTAAAGCAATCAATAAGCCATCTTTTTGTGGCTAACAGATATCAAGCAATTTAATTTTTTTCTAAAGTGATAAATTTATTTTATATAGTTTCTTGAAAGACATTGTTAATACAATATGGTTTAAAAGTTACTGTGGAAATAAATGAAGACCATCTGAATGAATTAAATAGGGATAATACATTCAGAATTTGTTGTAGCATGGGAGTAGCCATCATCACTTGCATTCCTTGGGGATTCCAAGGGAGGCAGAGTGATGAAGAAAAATTAGAAAGCTTTAAGTATACTCTGATAGGTTGTTGGCACAGGAAATTTGAGACAAACTAGGGAGGGGCATTTATGTGATTGATCTTGAGAGCATATTTGGCTTTCTTAGTCTTGAGTTGGAAGTGGGGGCCAAATATATGAAGGCAAGCAGTCATTGATCAACCTCTGAATGTTGGCTTGGCTTCCCAGGTTGGTTGCTGCAAAAGGTGTGGGTCAAAGATGTGTGTTTATATATGTGCTGGCCACTGTCTATTAGTATATTTGATCTCTCAATGTTAATGACTTAAAAGTATTAGTTCTTAGAACTCAAAGATAGGTATTTAATGCTATTTTTAGAAAATACAAATCTAGTAACACATACATGAGAATGCATTTCTTCCTACATTTTCCCAATTTCTTCTCCCATGCATATGATAGTCATTCTAATCTCTCTATTCTGCACACTTTCAACTCCTAGTACTCTAATAGCACCACTCAGTTATTGTTTCCTGTTTTTCTGAGAAAAGAAAATCTAATTAGAAAAAAAACTTTGAACATTCCCATTACTACATCTATATACCTTCATAGAATCCTACAAAATATTTCTGATACTCTGAATGAATTGTTCATGTTCACAGCTAAAGAAAATACTGCTTTTCTCACATAGGATTCTATCTTAACCCACTGAAGATTATTTCTACAGTTGATTCTCCTCCTTTTTCAACATCCATTTTACTGTCTCTTCATTATCTGCCAGGGGTGTATTTACAGTTCTAATTTAGTCTACCTTAAAATGGTCCTCTTAGATCTTACATTTCTCTTCAGTAGACTCACTTCTAAGCTACTCATTGAGATTTCATTCAATTTCTTTCTTTGTTTACAAAAGCTCACAATTCATACTTTCATGAATCTGTTCTATTTGAATTTCACTGTTGGATGCTCATTTTCTGAGATTACCTAGTTAAAAGATCACTGATTTTCACATATAGATCAATGGAATCATACAGATTTTTAGATTTTTTTCAGTGTTTATGGATAAAAAATATAGTGCCAGTACATTAAATCTATGATTCATTATGAAGATTTTCTTTCTGCAATAATTAATTAGTTAACTGTTTTTATTCAATTATATATCAAGGGTCTAAAGTACTTATCAGTTAGAAGATATATAACAGGCCACACTTTTCTGATACGTTCAAACTCTGCAATTCGATTTTTAAAATGTGCTTTCTATATACTATGAGAAAATTTTCTGACAAGGTTTTGAGACAAGAAGGAGCAAAATGTGAGAAAACATCCTAAAGTGAAGGAAGGTAACAATTTATCAGACCTGGGGCTTGAGTTCATATTATGATACACTTTCCATATAAATAGTTAAGTTCTGTAAGATAATTGTTATTCATTGAAACATCAGAAAAATTTTATCCTTTGAATTCTCTAATTATACTGTCCCCCAATTATTCATTGGTATGTGTGTAAATATATATATATTATTTATACATATATAATGTATATGTACTATATATCTACATATATATGTAGGTATATATGTGTATATATACATAATGTATATATACATTATGTATATTAATACACATGTGCATATGTATATATATGTATATGTGTAAAATCCTATTGTTGTAAGCATGCAGCATTAAGCTCTTCCTGATACACATATACATTAAATAATATATAATGTGTGTACATTTTATATATATATACGTGTGTGTGTGTAAAATACATATGTATGAAATGATTCAAGCTTCCTTCAATTGAAACTAGATTATTGAAATTGTTGGAAAATACACTTTTATACACAAAAAAGTAGAAGGTTATTTCTACTTCCTCTTTGCTCAGGGCTGAGTTCTTTGATAATCTATCTGATAGACAACAAGAAAATATGTTGAGGTTTTTACACGAAGTACAAAAATTTTTAATAGATAGAATTTGTGGTTTATATGAATTTTAGGTTTGCAGAAAAATTGACGGGAAAGTACATGGCGCTCTCACATAATTTATCTTCTGACCTGTTATTTACATATTGCATTGATGTGTGATCCATTTATAACAACTAATAAAACACTATTGATACATTTATTTTATCAACTAAAATCTGTACATTAGGGTTCATTCTCTGTGTTATCAACAACGTGAGTCCATTGTTGTTTTGTTTTTTTGTTTTGTTTTATTTTGTTGGTACCAGGGATGGAACTTAGGACCTTGCGCTTGCGAGGCCATAGCCAGAAGCACTGAGCTAAATCCCCAGACCCAACATGAGTACATTGTTAGTGTGTCATTCACTTTCATTGCCCTAAAAGAATCCCAATTTCCACCTATTTATCCTTTCTTCCTTTGCACTGAATCCCTGTACACACTGATATTTTTGCTGTTTTACTTTTTCCGGAAAATCCTATTGTTGTAAGCATGCAACATTAAGCTCTTCCTGATCAGCTTTTTTCATTTAACATATGCTTTTAAGGTTTCTCCATATTTTCTCATGGCTCAGCAGCTTACTTCTTTTTAATCCTTGTCTTTGTATGAAAGTACTACAATTTGTTTTCTATTCATCTGTTGAAAGATACCTTTCCATCCAAGGTTTTGCAATTATGAATAAAGGTGCTAGAAATACTTCTGTGAAAGTTTTTGTTTGGACATAAATTTATTATTCACTTGATTAAACACCAAAAAGCATGACTCCTGGATTTTATGATAAGAGCATATTTTGGAAAAAAATATCAAATTGTCTTTCAAAATAGCTGCTTTGCTTTTCACTCCTATCAGCAATGAAGGAAATCTCCTGTGCTCACATCCTCACCATAATTTGATATTGCTGCTTTTTTGAATTCTGGCTGTTATGCTACATTTATAACAGTATCTCATTGTTGTTTAAATTTGCATTTCCCTAGCTACATTCGATGTTGCACACCATTTTACATGGTTATTTTCCATTTCTATATCTTCTTTGGTAAAGCATGTACTTTTCATGAAATGCTCTTTACTAGACATCTCAGGATCATTTATCAATCTTTCATAGAGGAACATATGTATTACATGTACTATAAAGATGCTGCTAAAAAGAAAAATTTCAATTCACATCCTGAGGAAAGTGACAATTTAGGCAATGACAAAACCTGTCTTTTTCATGAGGAAATTCACCGTGGAGCCACTATTCTCAATTTAAATTATATGAGTAGTATGCTATATAAAATCTCATTTTTTTTTCTTTTAAAGTGGCTTTCCACACTGAAAAATTTGCACATATGCTACACATTTGTGAAAGGTGAAGTATACTCAACTCAGTATGTTTATCATATGCTAAAGCAATTTCAGTCTTGGAATATAACCAATAAAATGTACACATATGTTCAGGAGAGATATGTAAAATAATGTTCATAACAACATTAGTAACAGGATTAGTAATTAATTAGTAAGAGACTGTAAACACCCAGTCTCTTACCAATAGACTGAATGAGTAATTCATTATTAATTATTAATTCATGTAGTGAAATATAAAAAAAGCTAAGTGAATGAACAAATTATTGCTACAAGCAACAGTCTGAATGATTCTTAAAACATAATGTTAAAATACAGAAGTCAGGCATAAATGAGCACAACCTACATTCTTTAATTTATGTGGACTTCAAAGATAAATAGAAATGATCTATCTTGCTGGAATTCAGGTCAGTGGCATACTGATGGAATCTGGAGCATGCCACTAAGATGGGGCCTAGAAGGGCTTGAGATGTGCTGGCAATGCTCTGTTTCTTAGTTGAGTAGTTTTTAAATGGTTTTGTTTATTCCTTCAAATATTTGACCTGTATGCTTGTGGTTTGAATATATATATATATAATTTTATACTCATCTTTTAGTCTTATATCATTTATAGTGAAATATGTACAATTAAATAAAAGTTATCTGTAAGTTTACATTGTTATACTGACAATGAAGTAAAATTTTACATCTAGTTATTTTTATTTACCCCTAGATTTGAAAGAAATTTGAAATAGGAAGGGAAAATATATAAACATATGTACTTATATTCCACATAATTTATATATGCAAGTATATTTTTCATATCTTAACTGTCTTTGACTTTGGTCTTATTTCCATTTCCTAAAACACACACACACACACACACACACACACTAGTTATCACTTTGTAAGAAAGTTCCAATGGATATTAAAGTTGTAAATTATGTGATTTGCATTCTGGAGAGGATCTTATATGTAGGGATCCCCTCAAGGTATATTTCTGGTTTTTTTCTTTAGTTTAGACATGTTCATGACCCTGCTGAAACTAATTGAAATATGAACTGTAACTGACTTGTGTAGTATCCAAGCAAAGTATATAAAATGTGGTTGTAGAGATTTTATACATAATATCTTTAGTTTTGGAAGCACTAGAGAGGAGCCTCATACTTTGGTACCATTGAAATCTGAAACCATGCTACTTTTGAAACATTTTAAGGAATAATCGTCAAAAATGATTTAAAGATTCTACTTAGTTCACCAACTCATTGATCCCTCCATTTGTAAATCCCATTCTTCCCCACTCAGCTATTTTCACAACCTTCTCTAGCTCCTTTTGGCATAAAATAAGCAAGGCTATACTCATGTTTTGCTCATTCGTAGACAGCAATGCTAGAAGGAAACATTTGATTTTCTGCAGGTGAGGAGCAGAAGGCAGGGAAAATCATGGTCAGAAGGTGGGATATTAGAACATCTGTGAGAATTAAAAACTAAGAAGTAACTTGAGTGGAACTGGAAGCTAAGGGTCGGTAACAGTAGCAGAAGAAACGGCATGGTTGGCACAAACCCATCTCCTGTAAGAGATTCTCCAGAGTTATATTTATCAGAAGATTCATCAAATCTTCCAAAAACACATCCAAGCATTCATGAATGAGCATACAATAACACATTCACACACTTCTCCTTCTCCTCCCTTTCTTTCTTCCTCCCTCCCACTCCTCTCTCCTTCTCGGTGTCTATCTGTGTGTGTGTGTGTGTGTGTGTGTGTGTGTGTGTGTGTGTGTACAGGACCCTTAGAACCCTTGAACCTTACAAAGGAATATTATCACCTTTACTGAATAATGTTATTCCTGATATTTAATTTTCTACCCCAATATTTTTTAGATATTATGGTGATTAAGGTGAAGATGGCAGTAGGTGCGAATGTTGCTAAATCTTATTTAATGTAAGCTGATATTATGGTCATCTTTTCATGTCCAGTATGTCACTTAATTTCCTCTGAACAATTACAAATGTCTTTTTTGTAATTTTACAGGAGAGGAAATTTAAAATACAATCTGAATTCACTCAGCTAGTAAATATTCATAACTGGTAAAAGATATACCCATTGGTATAGTAAATATTTGTGAAATAAATGAAAAATTAATGAAAAATATGATATATGTAACTGAAAAGGAAATTTGTTACTTAATGTTAAGAGTAACAATCCAAACTACTCAGTAGCTACCTAAATTTTCTCAGAGCAACCCAAAGTTCTAAGTTCATTAAAATGATATTTTGTTTCATTTTGCTTTGCTTAATTTAGTTTTATTTTATCCCAATGCCTTAAATATACTAGCACATTTTATATTCTACTTACTTTTTCCAATTCCATGGTTTGTTTTAGTTAGACACTTAAAAATATTTATGAATACATCAAAGTGACAATCTTAAACTTATTTTGAAAGGAACACTGTGTTAGGGCTGAATAAATTTATAAAAACAATGAAAAAGTCAAATATACCTATAAGCACCTCAGTGAAAGCACTTGTGAATGTTTCAGATGCATGTTAACTTGTATTCAAAGTAGACAAAAACAAGGTTGAGTTTATATTTTGCTTTACAGAAAGTTTATATTTGCTTTATAGTTAAATAAATTAGGCAAACAAAATCCAGATACTACATTTTAATAAATAGTCTTGGTGTGGTAAATGTATAGCCTAGATGACACATGAGGTATGATAACCTGCATCTCTAATTGCTGCTACTTTATTAATTACAGTCAATTTTTCTCCAATAGTCCAAAGAAATGAATATAATAATCATTCTGTTTTATTAGCCCTATAATGCACAAAACAAATCTTAAGACTTAGAGAAATAAACTTTCAGTATTATTTAGGGAAGATTATGGTATATTTATCCTTTTACTTTATCTTTTTTACACTTTCATGTTTTTGACAAATAGTCCAAGGAAAGGGCCAGAAATTAATTCAGATTTGTACTTTGAATGACAGAATGAACTGTAAACCATATACAGTTAGGCTAATCAGTGATACTATACTAAAGACAGATAGCTTGCTTTCAATCTACATTTTACTGTCTGATATCACAGCTATACCACAATTTTATCTCTGAGATAAGAACGGTGTTTCTCCAACTATAGCACAAAGCAAAATTACCCAGAAGGCCCCTAAAAACATAGATCACTGGGCCTCAGCTGTAGAGTTGCTGATTCAATAGACCTAGAATGGGATCCAGAATTTGCTAACAGGTTATCAAGTAGCACTAACGCAGCTGCTCCTAAGACGTGAGCCTTTGATAACCAGTGTGCTAGAACTCTTAAAAGACAGAAGATGTTCTACATTTGATTGGAAAATACTTGATTCTCTACTGAAAAAGATTTCTTCATATTCATTGTTTAGTAACGCTCATTTCCAAGAATTTTGATTAGAAAAAATTCAATATCTTTACTCACACACTGAACCTTTTAGTATTGATTATATTTTATTAAAATAAATATGTCATCTCCGAAGGCAATGTAAGTTGCCTATTAATATTTGTAGGTGAAAGGAGAAAAATTTCTCCCATTTGGTACAAGATGATCCTTAGAAGGAAGAAGTGGGGGCGCATTTGGATTTAACCACCATATGTTCAGGCTATTGATACGTTATTTCCTGTGAAGAAACTGTACTATCTTATTCATGAAACAAAGAATTAAGGCAAAAGGTAAAAAATCAATTTTATACCTAAAAACAAATAGGGACTGTTCTAAGAAGAAAATTATACTGAGAATAATATTAAATTAAAGGAAAGTGCTTACTGGAACATATGATTTGTTGGACTGTTTGATAGGAATTGGTGAAGAGGATAACAAATGCCTTACCTGGTAATCTACCCAGTAATCAGTAGATCTAAGGCTTTTCTCATTAATATAATTAGATAATTAAGGAATAAATTGTTATAATGTGTCCACATACTTTAAATTCTGGAATCCCAGACATCATGAGTTTGCTTCATCAATGAGAGGAAAGGTAGCAAGTAACATCCTTATCAATGTATTCAAGAAAAAGAAGAAAAGAGTCATAGACTTTGAAACTTTATGACTCAAATAATAAAAAAAGGACTTGTATTAAAAATATACATGGAGGGCCGGGGATTTAGCTCAAGCGCAAGGACCCAAGTTTGATCCCCAGTACCAAAAA